>JAMXBD010001837.1:0-283234 GCA_024138025.1 Combretum micranthum | reverse complement strand
ACTAAATTCAAAGTTTAGGAATTTTGTTGAACATTTTAAATTGAATGTTTTAAGGGTTTAGGATTTGAAAATAGGAAAATAATTTGTATTTGACAAATTGGATGAGATTATGAAATTCAATTTTGTCACAATAGATAGATGAAATAATTAAACAATTTTGAAAAGGTTATTTGAAATCTCAAATCTCAATTTAATTTACTTACTAATTAATTATGCCCACTTATCCAATTATATCTTATATTCCGCCTTACTTTGAACTATTTAAGCTAAATTTCTAGATTACATTATAGTTATAATTCAAAATTAATATTATTATACTACTCAATTAAATTGTTTCTAACTTAACTAGGTGTAGGTTTAGAATATTTCATAATGTATGGGGAGGTTGTTTAGTTGGCTGGTCACATGCAATAAGTGTGGCATCAACCTAGGAGAAGTTCTAAACTGATGACACTTGTGCAGATGTCACAGAGAGAGGCGTAGGAGAAGGAATAGGAAAACTCGGTTACTCAAGTGTGCGAATGTGGCAGAAGATCAAATCAATAGATTGATTATTCATGACTCGTTCTTTGTGAGGTAGTTGCTTTAATTCTCTCTAAGTTATTTCGATAGAGTTTTCGCGTTGCTCTCTATCTTAAAATACATAAAATGATCCCAAAAGAGAAGAAAAGCCACTTATTTATATACAGTAGAAACTAATGTTAACCATTAGATAACGCATGATCAGACGCACAAGATTAAGAGTAGCTGATCATTGTTAGATCATATCTAAATAATTTAACAACCGTCATTGAAGCCATTTTTTCTTTAATGGTGGGCTGGGCTGGGCTTTGTGGATGCGCTAGATGGCTTTATTTATATTATAAAGAGAAGCTCATTATTGTTAAAACAACCCATTTTATATTAAAAATGGTACTCCACATAAGCCTTAATATTTCCAAACGAAAGCCAAATTAACCTAGAAAGGCATTTTTAAAATCAACTTTTCGTACATAAGAAAATCAAATTAAGCTGAGAGCGAAATGAACTGGTCCAACAATCCCTGCTTCGAGCCTACTAAGTTGACTCTCTCTATAACATCCCTTATTAAACTCAGTCTTTTAAGCCCTGTCACTAGCCTAGGAGACCTGCCCATGGCATTAAATTGGGGCTAAAAGCCTAATTATCGAAATGACCCTCTATATATAAAAATTATACATATAGCATGTTATATAATATCAATATTAAAATTGAGATTTCATATAGAATATTTATCAAATGGTTAGATTATATATAATAAATATAACTTTGAATACATATAAAATATGAATTAATATAACATATATGTGTATCGCATAGATATATATAATATGTATCATGTATATATATAAATATATATATGACAAATATTTGTATTGTATATGTGTGTGTGTGTCCTTATCTATACATATATAGATCTATAGGTTATAAAATATACATTTATATGTTGTATATATTTGTGTCTATATGTTATAATTTATTTATTGTGTAAATGAATAAGCTATCAAATCGAAAGGATAGTAGGTTGAAACGATACAAAACTACAAAAGGAAACTTACCAGTTAAACTATATGTAAACCTATTTTAAGCAAACTCAATAATTGGAAGACAGAACATCTAGTTGGTAAGATTCTTTCCAACTATAGCTCAAAAGTAAGGCACCAAGTGTGCAGTTAACGATTTTACCTATCTATTCATAGGGTTTGACATGAGTGTTGTACATCAATTTAGGTTCCTAGCTTTTTCTAAAGTCTTTGAAAAGAAACTCAGGTTGCTTAACATCTCAGCCAGAAAAAACAATGTTATAGGATATGCCATGCAATATCACTTTTCTTGCAAAAACAAGTTAGCACTATACATGGCATCAAATATCCTGTGATATGGCAAGAATTTAACATTTTACTAAATTGATGTAACACCATAACAAAATAAAATCTAAAAATGACATTCCCTATTAAATATAGGTAACAAGGCACATTCCATCCCTAAACAGATGACAGTTGACTCAATCCAAGCATAAGACCACATTCTTTGGTGTAAAATTAGTTATTAGTCCTTAGAGTAGGGCCCACTGGTATACTATCCGATCATAGCCACATTTAGTCTACATGTGATGCTAATGACCTTTTGACGAAGGGAGTTGTGTAATGCGTGATTTATTTAAAGAATTAAAGCTTAATAGAGATTGAGTTCATATAAGGTGATCAATCAATTAATTATAGGTATTTACAATGTTATTATAAATGCACTAAGGCAAGTTTGTTATCTTGTTATTAAAATATCTTATCAATTTACAGCACACATAACAAGCATTTGCATAGATTCAATTTCTTCATAAAATCCATTTTCATAATATCGAAGTGTCACTAATTAAGCTAGTACAATACTCACTCAACCATGGAGAGAACTAGTCGTAATAGTCCTCAGAAAGATCCATGGTCAGGATTGAAATCGCTTGAATAAAGAAAAATAACTAAAATATACAAAAAGTGCTTTTACGTGATGGTACATGGAGGTTATAAGATTGTTTTTTATTCTACGATTTTACCTTGCTCCAATCTTTGGAGACTAAATGGTTACTAAGAAGTATCTTGCTTTGATTGGAGCCAGCATAGGGATTCATCGCTTAGGGTTATGGTAGTGAGCGTGATCCACACAACTACGTTCATATGTTAATAACTTGTTGCATACATTTATTGGGTCCTATGTGTATGCTTCTTTTTATAAAAAAAGAAAAAGAAAAAGAAAAAGAAAAAGACTTATATTAGGGTAGTAGTACTTAGCGTTGGCAAGTATACTCTCTAGTAGAGAGGTAATATACTTCCTAACCCATGGTCATAAAGGGGGATTTTACCTTGACTATATGAGCTAAATGGCATGATAACTTTTTAAATTGTTTGTCATGTATAAATAAGAGGGTATTCTCACTAAGCAGTTGCCACTTATTCTTTATGTCGGCATTACAAAGCAACTTGACTAAGTGAGACTTAAGTTTTTAGCTAGGTTGGACTTTTGTGAAAAGTGGGGATCTTAGGATATTATGTTGAGGATGTTTCAAGACCTTATCAGTTCCTTTTGTTAAGTTGTATGGACTAACTCTTATGTTAGACTTGTACTTTATTTCACTTAATTAAGTATAATGTTTCTATTTTATTACGTTTGCTACTTAAAATTGAATAACCCTGGTGTAACCTTGAGGTAAGAGACACCTAGTGTGTGTCTTTCAAACTTAAGGGACATAATTGAATTTGATCTCTATGTTTTAAAACACATACAATGAATTGTTATGACAGGGTTATCCTTAGGGCATGACACCCTAATATGGGATAGAGGATTGGCACAGGATGTAAGTCCTAGGGGCTGTATTACCTTATGAACCCCCTGCCTCTTTTATTAGGATAAGCTTTAATTTAGTTTTAGCATAAAGTAGCTTTTACTTATTTTAGTTATTACTCTTTTTAAGGCAATTTTGATTCCAACCATGATCTTCCCTAGGACTATTGTGACTAGTTCTATATACGGTTAGTGAGTATTTTCCCATAATTATTATTAGTTGCTCATCTATATAGCTAGTGACACTTTGATTTTCATGAAATGGAATTTATAGGAAATTAGGATATGTGCAAATTTCTGTTATTGTTTGTAGTTGATAAGATGTTTTAATAATAAGAAAACAAACTTGCTTCATGCATTTATAATAGCATTGTAAATAATTATAAATAATTGGTTCATCACCTTATATGAACTCAATCTCTATTGAGATTTAATTCTTTGAATGAATCACACATTAAATAACTCCCATTGTCCAAAGGTCATCAGCATCATAAGGTAGATGAGTTATGGCTATGATCGGGATAGTATACCATGACCTTACTCCAAGGACTAAGAACTACTTTACACTGGAGAATGCAGTCTTGTGCTTAGATTCAACTCGACTTATCACACCTTAAGGGAATGGAATGTCCCTTGTCACCTACTTTGAGATAGGAAAATGTTATTTTTAGAATTTGATCAAAGGTATTTTTAATGAAACTTGGCTTAAACTTGCTATATCGCATTTAAGCTGATCTTTGTAGTGATTAAACCTTCTATTGGTGTTGATTTTCACATATATTTGTATCATGTGGTTTTATGTTTGTCTAGAGGTGAAGTACTTGGAGCTGATGTGTAATGGAATATGTTGAGTTTGAAATTGATGAATTTGGATTAGGATTACCTACAAGAGTCCGACTCTCAATACTAAGTAAATTAGCATAAATAGTCTATTTTATTTCTTCCAAAAATGTCACCAACTTCTTATCAAACTTTTGATGTAAATTCTATTGCATTTTTATTTGGTTAAATTATATTAAAGGTATCGACGTTTGATGGTAAGTTCATTTAAGGTATTAATATTTAGATTAATTTTCAATTAAGCTTTTTTAGTTTTCATCAATGGTCAAATATTAATACATTATTTGACTCACTTTGCAAAACATTGATACGTTAAGTGAATTAATCTCCAAACGTTGATTCCTCTTTTTAACTACTTAAAATATTAATATCTTAAATGAATTTATCCCCAAACGTTGATACCTTTCTATGTAATTTACCCATTTTTATTTTAATTTCTCATCAAGATTCATATTTCTTGTTTCTAGCACCATCAATTGCCAATTCAATAATTGTTGAATCTGGGCCTACAGACATGCACAATCCACAACACACATAGTTACTACATAACCTAAAACCAAATTTACTCATCACTTTTTCGTCCACCTCTTGTCTCTGTAAGAAAACGTTAATCCCTATCTTACTCTCTCTGATGCTCTGTGTTATTACACTTAATATTTGTTTCTTGGTTTGTGATGATTGTAGGTAGCAACCATAATATTTGAGATTGCTAATCTCTACTAGTCACTAAGACTCCTGAATTTATTAGGGCTAAGAATGGTTTTCTCAATTCCTTTCTTCTATTTTTATTTCTCGTTATTGAGTTACTACAATAGGTAATTTAATTACAATTTGTTAAATATATGATGTACTACATTAGTTCAATTGTAGCTACCTTATTCTTGTGCAAATCTTGTAAATGTATGTTTATGTAACAACAAAATCTCTAAACTTTGACAATTAACTTATCTCTCTTTTTATCCTGATTGTAACACACGACTAGTTTTTAGCACAAGTTAAAATTTAAATCTAAAAGACGTATATACCTAATTTGATGAGAGAAAATGTTTCTTATGGCTAAATTATAAAATCTTCAAGATCTAAACCTTCTCATTCATGAAGATGAAATACTCTTCCAAAATAAAGATTCCCTTTTCAACTTTACTATAAGAAGCAACTTTCCTATTCTGAAGAGAAAAAACTTTCAATTTCAACCTTAATGAAACTTTAAATAATGAAGAAATCCAAAATCACAAAAGACACACTTAATTACTGATTCTTACACTCTCAAATTTGTGCAAGTCAAGATCTGAACATTAATCATATTGTAAGATATCTTTGTAATATTGGGTTGATTGTCATTTTTTACATTTATTTTACTTCTTGTGTTTTTATTTCTAGATCCATGAAGGAGTTTGATTCCTTAGTCTAGATTTTTATGAAACCCTAGATATTTTATGTGATTTGTTTTTATTATTTTCATTGATTGGTTGATTTCCTAAATCTAATAGTGTAGTTTTTATTGTTTATCTTGAATTAATAATCCGAAATATTAATTTGATTTCAAACTAATTGATTGACCTTTTTTTTTGTAAATAGATATGCGGTAATCAAAGGTCGTTGCATGCAGCCTAGACATAGGATGGTGTAAATCTCCAGGATTAGTCTCAAACTTAGTATGGAAATTTTAATTTGACAATGCTATCTTAAAGGTTTTTAACTAGAAGACATTCCAATTAATCAACATTGGATTATAACTTAGTCTCAACAAAGATATCAAATTACCTTAGGAATTCCTATTGTTCATGAATATCAACAATGAAAATTGGAGTTATCTTTACATCATGTTTGCTTTGCATGAATCATTTAAAATGGAATAGATTGGAATCGAACGAATGGAATGGAATGAAATCATAAGAGAATGACAAATCTATTTTTTTATTTGGATACAAACATGGAATGAAGTGGAAAGAAAATAGTTTATATTGAATTTTACTGAAAATACCATTTACCAAAAATAAGATAATATATACATATATGATAAAATGTAGTTTAAGTAAAAATCTTTAATGGATGATGGAAATGAATCATGATTGTGCTTTCTGAAAATGGAATCGAGTTCTACCTTAAATTCGGAATTGTCGATATTAAGAAATTATAAACATAACAGCTTTCAATAGCATACACTGTCATATAAATCTAATTGTATATGTCATCTAATACCTTAATCTAAAAAGGAACACAAATCCGTACCTTTTTCTCAATTGAAATAGAAGATTCCTCCAAAGAACAGATTTTTCTCAACAAATCTCCTAAACCCTAGAATTCGTTCAATTCAATTATAGACTAAAAGTCAACAAAATTATTTCTATAATAACATAAAGGTTAGGAATATTCAATCTTACCTAGAAATGATCCTTAATCCTTCTTGATTCTTCAAAATCTAGATCTCCCAATCAAGATAGGTCTTTCTTCAATTTTCCCTTCAAATCCAATTACAAACTCTAAGGAAAAGATATATTCCTTTGAAATCTAAAGATAAAGAAGAGATCACTTACCTTGGTTTGGATTTCCTCAAACTCCTATGGATGCTAGCAGACTTGTAGAGAGGATTTTCTAGGTTTATGAATGATTTTGGAGAAGGAGGAAGCCTAGTTTATATAGAAGACAAGGAGTAATTGTTTATCTTTAATAACACCTCTTCATCTTTAATAATGTCTCTTCATCTTTAATAATGATGTCTTTTATCTTTTATAACATCTCTTTATCTTTAATGATGTCTCTTTATCTTCATTCACACATAAAAAACCAACAAAAATTAATTAAACTTTAAGGTTGACCATAAAACCCTCTTATTTTATATCAACTAACATATTTGCACTTTAATATAAAATATTTATTTTGTATACTACAAAAACACTACACAGACTACCACTCCCAGTTAAAACTTGAAGCTTGCTAAGCTCATGTCCCTCAGTTCCCATGGTGGTCTACTCTCCCTTGTAATGTTACTCTTAATTGATTGTTGTATTGGCTTTATGATGAGGAAATACTATAAAGGAGAAACAATACAAATTAGAAACTATACACATCATAAGCAAATGCAGCAAAAGCCTTAACCTAAAGACAAGCCTAGAATACAAAAATTAATGAAATGAATTCTTTCCATTTCTTGTTGGGATTTCGCCCTTTAATCAACTTTTTGTCAACTAATATAGGCTTGCTCTCATTAATGCAACATTTGTGATTGCTTTGACTAGATTTAAGATCCATGTAGTTCCATTTGAAATAATTTGTAATGCAAGTCCACAGATAAATAATAAAAATAATTTAGGGGTTTATCTATGTAAGAGAAAAATAGCATTAAGAAGGCTAGTAACTTATAGTTTCATTCTTGTTACTCTTTCCACTATTTTCAACTAAGACAATAAGAAGTGTAGCACCCTGGAAAGAACAAAGGAAAAATAAACACAAATAGGAATCAAGAATACTTTCATCCCTGAAAAAAGGGAGAAAAAGAAGAAGAAGAAGAAGAGGTAGGAACTCCTATTGCACCGAAAATTATATAGTCACCCTTGAAAAGAGAAGGCAGAAAAAAAAAAAAGAACTACTTTTAACAGTTAAAGCATTCCAATAGATAGCCCAGCTTAATTTTCAAGATCATGATCTAAAATTTCTAAGATCAAGCTTTAAATAAAGTAAGCACATGGATTAGTCAGGATATAAAGAACATCACAAATACTAGATTAAAATTGCAAACAAAATAGTGTTAGATTGATTATTCATGTTTCACAAACAACAGACAAATAAATAAGGTTTAATGCCAAATTTAGCACATGAAACTTTGGTTGAACTGTTTAAGTACTCATTTGAACTTTTCATTACTAACATTGCTGATTAAAGTGACTTCACTGGCATTATTGGATGAGCTAGTATATTCAACCAATGCATATATGACATGTGCACTTTCTTATTACAATAAAACTAAAACTCCAAGTCCAACAAAACCATCGCAATGTTCAATCCAAAGTCCCACCTCTTATTCTTCAGAAAAATATTACTCTAAGGAACTATCATTTTACAACTAAAACAAGTAACTCTAACAAATAAACCACCTAAAGAAATGTGCCTCATCCAAATCTACTAAAAGATGATTGAAAATAAGAAATAAAAATTATAAAATACATTATATTACAAACTCTAATAGATTCAATATTTTTAACTATTGAGGAGATAGAAAGCCAATACTTCCATATAGAAATCCTATCTCCTCCAATGAGAGAATCAAGCCAAGACTCAGTATTACAACAACAATGATCTTCTCTCTTCTATCTTAATGAACAACCTATGTAGAACTGCTTGCATATGAAAAACCCAGCACTAAATATTCAACAAGATGACTCGAAACAGGCAATGAGAAGCTAAAGGGCCAACCTTTCATTGTCATGTCAAATAAATCTTCCTTATTATACTAAGTTTGGTATATATATAACCACAAAAGATCAATAAAGCAAAATGTCCTACATTAATTAATCCATAAGTCCAATAATTCAAGCAACTTAAAAACCAACAGCAAGTACCTTCCAATTTAAATTCAAGATAAGATCTTTTCAAATGCGGTAAAATTCCACAAAGCACGATTGCGAAACAACCTAAATGGAAACCTCAAAAAATTGAATATGAAGGCACTTATTGAAACTAAATCTTTTAAAACATTGAGAATCAAAACCCAATCTTCAACTCGTAGTGAAGAGTTCCATTAATTACTAAAAGGATGTTGATTACTAAATAGAAAACAAAAACTTTCATTTGTTAAACAATTCATACAATGATAAGATCATAGTAATCTTCAATCCACAACGTATATTAACACTTAAACAAACAGAACAAAGAGAAGGTTACAAGCTTACAAATTGAAAACCATGAATTTCATCAAGTAAACCCTTCAATTGATCATGAACAACAATCTTGAAGCTTATTAAATACCAAATAGCAAAAATTAAGAGAATCAAAGTATCATAATATAATTCCAATCTTTTGAATCAATTGTACTCAAATAGCTAAAGAGGTATTAACAATGCATCAAACTACAAACAACCATCAAAATATTAACAAACATGAACCTAAAAAAAGCTATGACCTTCCAAATCCAAATTCCCAAATTTCACCAATTAAACCCTTAAAATGCACACAAAAAAATTGAAAAACAAAACTCAATGAACTAATTAATCATAACTTTAATTCCAATTAACAAAATCCAACAAATAAGGAGATGAAAAGTACACAAAAAAGTACGAACCCAGGGATTCAATATTACATGGAAAAGATTAAAAAGTTACAATCCTTAAGATAAAGTGAGCAAACCTAGAAATGAATCTAACCTGAAATGTTAAGGCAACCAATTTATATTTATAAACCCTAGAAACCTCTATTTCCCCTAAAAAAAAAAAAAAAAAAACCTAACGAAAACAAAGATAAAACCTTAATTTAGAAAAACTCACACTTCTTGACTTGGTTCAACATAAAGCTTTTACCTTGATGAGCTCTACCATATACAAAAACAACATCAACTGGCTCCTTCATGAGCTGCAACACCGCCACGACTCCTCGATCAATTTAAAACTTCACTTTCTCATTACAATAGCCTAACCAAACCAATCTCATGGGACTCATGATTATCGTAGGAGAAGGAGAGGAGGATAGAAAATTGAAATACGATGTTGACGAGCCATTGGCAAAGTTGTCTTTATCTCAGTTAAAGAACTCATTTAGTATTTTTGGAGAGACAACTTTAGAGTTAGGTTTAGGGTAGAGCTAAGTTTAGGGTTTTGAGGAGATAGTAAAAAGTAGAGATTTGGATAGGTGTAGTGAGGTAAAAAGCTATTAAACATTTTGTTTTATGTGGACGGTCACGATTAAATTGTTTTAATCCAATGGTCCAGAGCCACGTCCTAAAATTAGGATATAACTTGGCGACTTAAGCTAAGTTTTTCCCTGCATCTTCTAGCAAAGTAACAATCATTCCCACATTACATCAAATGCAAAGAGAAATTAAGAGGTTAATTTAAATAAAAACAAAAGATAAGAAAGAAGGAACTTGTAATAATACAATTCTCTGGCTATATATATACTAACAAAGGAATGTAGTAGCTTTTTTTATTTTAATTTGAAACGTGGTGGTTGTTGATTTGAAGGTTCATTAATAGAATTCTATAATCGCAGCAATAAATAAGTACAAATTGGATGCACATCTATAATACGTGTGCTTAATTTAAAATAAATAAATAAATGAAGGATCACCTTGCTAAAGAAACGGTATTATAATTTTCATTTTTATAGATTGGACGAGAATGTTTAGGTATTAAAAAAATATAAATAATAATGAGCTCTTCATAGTCACCTAAGGAATCGAGAAAAAAGACATGAAAGAAAACAACAACAACAACTAGGAATTGAACTCTGGGAGAAGCCATTTTTTGGGCTTTGGATGTTCACTTTTAGATAATGTGTGATTTAGTTGAAAGCTAAAGCTCATTTCTTATATATTAGATTTCTGACATATTATCTTTAGGTAAAGATATTAATTTTATATCAGAATCCATTTGCTATTTTCTAAATAAAGCACAATCTCAATGAGATTTATATTAACATATTATTACCATTATCAATTCGTATCTTAGATTTTATTTACCTAAATAGCTTATTTATTTAATGTTTTATTTAAGTTAACAATGTATTCAACAATTTATTTCATAGTTGAAAAAAAAAAAAAACTACATTAGGCTAAACACAAAAGAGTAGAGGTGAATGAATTGAATTTAAGAATAAACTTGATTTCTTTTCATATTTTTATGCATAAATATCAAAACCAAAGATATGAACAACATATAGCAATACCAATATATAGTACAATCAATTAAGTGAGTGGGGATAGAGAAATTAATGGACTTTCAAGTGGATGTTGATGTTGAATATCTGACTGTAGCTTAACAGGCCCAATATCCTTCCTATAGGTCGATGGGCCCACAAAGCCTCATTTGCACTTAGGCCAAGAAGCTCTCAAAGGCCTATGACCTGCAAAATTTCGACTATATAAAGACCTTGGCATCATACCAAAGTCCCATAAGAGCATAGGTCTAGTGAGGACCTTAGCTCCTTGCTCAATATTGCTTTAACCCTATATACTAAGGACAATACCTCCATGTCCCATTCTGATCTCCTCGGGGAACGACCTCAGGTATGGTGACCTCCCTTTTCCATAAGGACCAGCTCAGATGTGAAGGCACCTGCCTCTTTGTGAGCCAAGCCACATGAAGTAAGATCCCAGGAACCCCCAATCAAGGTATGACCGAGGACTATGAATAGACACATGCCCTTAAAGGTATGGATATGATACTTTTCCTTCCATTTTATAGTGTTTTACTCTTTTAAACCCACTAACGACTTACGTATTGAAGTGATCGCACTAGATAATCTCTAGTGCACCACTAACTGTGTTTTGTTTGAAGTTTATTACACTCTAGCACTTTTAATCTACTGGCAATTCACTTCTTGCAATAGTGGAGCTTAAACTACCTCCTAGTCTCCATAAACACCAAATGCCTCATAATGAGGAATTTATACCACTTTATTAATCATCAAATAAAATTCTCCCAAGGAGCTAAACACAATCATTTAACCAGAACTTTCACACATAAACCACTTAAGTTGTACATTTTCACTAAATACAACTTGTACTCTCATCGAATTGCATGAACTATTCTTGCGTACTATCATAAATAAAAATGTGCGAGGAAAAAAAGCCTCTCAATGGCACTACCTAACTCTCCAAAAAAAAAAAAATTTGCAAATTAAAGAAACAAGAAACAATAATAATAAGAACTTGATTGCAATTTGTTTATATGGAAATACCCAACCATTTTAAGCATTTATAACTTACATCAAGACTTCATAGTTATGGGTTTTTTAAAAAAATTGACTGCTGGAGAAATTTTCACAAAAATGTCCCTGCATTAAATGTCTTCAATAGCTATTTTTTTCGAGTCTAGCATCTGGATGTCATCTAGTACCATCCTAATGTCATCCCTTTATTTGTTTCTTCATCCGCGCTACACTTATACCAAAAACTAGAGAAACACATCTACCATTCAAATGTTGTGCTTTGGTGTCTAGACCCTAACCACATTTACATGATCATAAACAATCTAATCCTAAAAAACAAAGCTAATTTTAATGATGGTCTAAACATTGTTATCATGTTTAACAATAACTAGATTGAAATATTTGTTGTAGAACATGATCAAGTCTACTAATCATGTTAGTGCCGAAATGCCATGCTTTGGTGCATGGCTAGTGTCCAAATGCTAGTTGTAGTGTAGTAAGGTCTTGTAATACTCCAATCAACACAAATGTATTGCAAACATCAACACATCACATAATACACATATTTTGCCATTTAAATGTAATTTTCTATGACACTTGTATAATTGTACAATGCATTGCTTTATAATCCTCCATTATGAGCCTTTCAAGTTGACAATCTCCCTTTTTTTTTTGTTTTTTTAGTTCAAATAATTGCATAATCAACTCCCCCCGAGCTAAGTACTCCCTTCAGTTAAGCATCTAATTTATCCTTGTTTTTTTATTTATAAGATCTTTTCCTTTTCCTTTTTTTTCTTTTACTTAAGATGCCTAATTAAAGGGAAATAGAGTTACAATTAAACTTAATAGACCACATCATTACAAAAAAAAAAAAAAAAAGCAAATCATGTACATTCGCTTCTTTTCCCCTTTTGGCCTCATTAAAATCACATGATATGTTTCACATAGTAAGGAGAGAGTTAACTGAAAATGGGGCAAAGTATTGGCTTAAGCCAAGACTTGTGCCATATGCAAGACAAGAACTATAATATACATATGAGCAAACCTAAAGCTTCAACACATTTAACATAATATCAATCGTCATTGTACTCAAAAGCATTCAAAATACCACATTCAAATCTAGCACAAAGGATAGAAATGACATATGCTATTTGGATGCTATAAGACTAGCAACTAAACGTTACATGTTAGTTCTAGTTGCTACAAAAATACATGATTCCAAAGATAAAGAAGGCATAAAATCTAAAAAGACACCTAAATATGTTCAAGCAAGTTCATATTGCTACATTAACCATGTACATCATGCCAATTGAATATATTTCTACATATAATAAACATGTGCTTGTCATGATCAAGAAAATGGTTAATGTCACAAATGGTATTTGAACTTTAACAAAATATGCAATTAGGTGTCTATTGTTTGAAATTGATTAATTTAATATCTAAAAGAAATTTTTGTGCATATCACTAGTACCTCCATCAAGTTCTTTCAAATACTAAACTGATCAATTTCAAAATTTTTTTTTATACTAAATTAATTAATCTCAATTTTTCCTGTACTAAATTGATCAATTTCAAAATCTCGGTACCTGATTATATATTTTACCAAAACTTATGCATCATTTGTGGCATTATCTCTTAAGAAAAAAGCAAGAATTTGGCTCAAGGAAGGACAAAATTGCCTAGAAACATCATCGGACTCATGTCACAATTCAAGGAAGTTTAATAGGCTTCACTTAAAATGAGAGAGCATGTTTAGGTATAATATTCAAGAGAATCCAATTTCAACCTTTAAGGTCTCACTTTAGCATTATATCTCTGTTTAAGCATAAGGGAACATGAAAATTCACAATGCCATTAAACTTGCATTCATAAAGATTTATCATATCAAACAAACAAAGCATGGCATAGACATCATTTCCAATAAAACATTAGAAAAATTTATCCTACCAAACTAATTAATGAATCAACATACTAAACATACCATTGAGAGCTTCCCTTTGAAAGGTACATGCAAAAGAGAAAATTTATTTATTTTGTACCTATTTTTATCTAGGTCCACATGAAGTAGTTGTGTTATAAACTTGTCACTTAGAAACTCAAACAAACTTGCTTCCATGATTCCAAGCTCTCATATTCATTGTCTGCACCATTATGTGTAATATGACAAATTTTCTACAATAATTATAGGTCTAATGAGTTGCTTTCACAAATTAACTCTTATAGGACTTGTTCATATTGCTCCTATGATAATAATTTCACATTTATCTATACCAAATTTTTGTTTACCAAGAATCACGCTAAAATTCTTTTCAATTTTAGTGGATTTGACTATAAATTATTTTGAATCATGTAATTTAGATTTTAAAATTGCATCTTTGATTCTTAGTACTTGTAGCTCTTCAATACACTCATAATCACATACCATACCTTTTTTTTTTTTTTTTCTAATCTCCATTAAAGGTTTTATTTTGAATTTCAAACAAAAAGAAAAAAGAAAAATCAATTTCCATTTTCAATTTTTCATTTTATTTTCTCAAATTGTTTTCTCTATTCTTTGACTTTTCATTTCCCATTTTCCATTATTCATCGTCTTTTCATAATTTCTCATTTTCATTCTTGAGTTCTTCATACTCATTCTAATAAATATTGTTTTCTTAGTGCAATTTGCTAGTATAAATTCTTGAAGATTGGATCGGTAGAATACGGTCTTGATGAAACGAAAAGGTATGGAAAATTACCACAACTTCATTTGTGCACAAATATTAGGGTGTAATTTTCAGTTACTTATTGATTCTATGAATATTCAGATAAATGACATCTAAATCGAAAATTTTTAAAGAATTCAAAATTTGGAAAGAGGAATAGAGTAAAGATGGCTAAAATTGTATTATTGATAATAAAATTGCATTATTTTTGCCCCAAGGCAGATGCTTACAGAAAACCCCGACAGTTATAAAAAATAGAATACAAAATTGGCAAAAATAGAAACACCCTAAAACTTATAGACACGAAGTAAATAAAAGGACAAAAAATGCAACAGATGGTAATCAAGACAAGATTGTCTAAAAAAGTTATAACACATCTAAGACTTTCCTAAAATAGGAAAATTGTCATTTTGAGAGCCTAAATGATAAAATTCGCCCTAAAACTGACATAGTACATCACCACAGTTGTTAACTTCGTCTTATTGACTCATTTTCTTCAAGATAAGACCTTGGAATTATGAAACTGCAATTAACTAGTTTTTTGCCCCATTTTCTTGTGTGTTTGTTAGCTATTGCTGCCACCTCATCAGGTTTGCAAAATAGTATTCAGTTAGAGGGCACTAAGGGTTATCTGCTATAGTTACTTAGATAGTCTATTTAGTATGTATATAATGGTGATAGAAGAACAGGGAATTGGTCAATACAAGGAATAAGTTGTAATGTGTACTTAGTCAAAACTCACATAAATCAATCATAAATATGCATTTGACACATAGTATACTTAAACTCAAAGTATAGTAATCACAATCCCACGCCTTTTATGCATAGATTTTTCCAATAATTTTATTAGGTTTTAGTATGTTAGTTTTTACTCTCAAAAACCACTCTTATTTCATATGATTTTGGTTGAAGTAGTATGCGATATGACTTGGTGAATCAACAAACTTTCTATTACTGCATACATTTAGGCAATCTAGTCAATGAATTATGCACTGCAAATTTTTCTTGAAAAAAATTCTCCATTTCTTTCTCTCTCTCTTTTAAATTTGTGTGTGTAGTGAATGTATGTCATAGATACAAAGCATTTAAAGGGTAACTAAAGGGTTGTTATCTAAAGACAGGGACTTAAAGGGCTATTTAGAGCATGACTATGTCATATCTAAAATAGTGCTTAGAATTGTTAGAATGGATCCCTATTTTGCATATACAAAGATCCAACTCCATTGATTGAATATATTTAAACATTATATTCAACATTTTCTACTGTTATCGGATTCATATCCATAACATTTAAGTTCATTTAAAGGACTTTTGAACTAGCAAGGTTCTGCATACTATAAGTCTATTTTCAGAGCATGATTATGTCATATCTAAAAAAGTGCTTAGAATTTTTAGAATGGGCTCCATTGATTGAATATATTTAAACATTATATTCAACATTTTCCACTGTTATTGGATTCATATCCACAAGTTTTAAGTTTATTTAAAGGGCATTTGAACCTTATTTTAAATGGATAATATTTGAGAAACAAGGTTCTACATATTGTGAGTCTGTTTAAATTTCTAGTAGGGTAAATGACAAGTATATGAACTTTCGCAATATATTCAATCAAGTGCCTAAAATTTCATTTTGAACAATTTGATACTCGAATAAAGTTTTCACAGATTTTTTTCTTATCTGATGTTTGGTTTTGACAGTTTTGACACTTGAACAAAATTTTCAGGAACTTTTTTCATACATGAAGGAAGTTTAACTAGGTATGAAAAAAGTTCACGAAGACTTTATTCTGGTATCAAAATCGTCAAGACCAAACTTTAAGTAACTAATTAAACTTTTTACAAAAGTTCAAACATTGTTTTTGACATTAACCCTTTCAAGTATAAATATATGCTTTCTTTGATCACCTATTTATGAAAGAATCGTGTAGCAAAGATATAGGGGATTTAAAAGGAAAAAAAAAATCATGAAGAAGAATTTATCTAAATTCAAGCTAAGAATTGAATAAAGTGTTATAACACTCATATGAGCAACATGCTCATGAAAGATCTTATGTGGTAGCAAGGTTGTTCAAATTGTGAATTTACTCGTATGTTTCTACAAGTTAACCATTCTACAACCTCTTTCTAGTTAAAATGGATACAAAATCATTTTAGTGCAGAGTAGTGGTAGAATCGTGAGTTTAGTTATACAATTCTACCAATTCTATATGATTTTACTTAATTTGGGGTAATGAATCATCAAAACTAAGGAAAAAAATTATTCTTCCACAATTTAGACATGTTCCAAAAAGTATGAATCCAAGATGGGTTTAGGGTGGGTTTTAATAAAATCGGAACCTAAACCTAATACCTTGCAAGGTTCTCAAAACATTTGATGTTTAAAGTATATAATAAAGATTCTTCTTATAACATACATAATCAGAATTTTCTTTTTATTTACTCATAGAAAAATTTATTTCCATTAATATGTGTGTATAGTTCTTCCAAATTTATTCTCCATTATCTTAACATTGCAATAAGTGACCATGATTAATAAAATCAAATACTATTAAAGATGAATGCTCCAAAAATTAAAAATGCATACACCATTTTTAAATTACACTACAAATTTAAACATGCATATATCATTTATTAAATTGAATTAGTACCCAATATATATAAACTTTAACTTCGTTTGCTTTTACTTTTATTAATTGAAATAAATTTAATAATTTTTTTTTCTATTAATGGGTTCATGTTCCTTAAGGATTTGACTATACTTAAAAAAAAAAAAAAAAGTCGGCTTAAAACCATAGAGGGTTTTGCACAAGGTTTCAAACCTTATATGGTATTTATCAAGTTTGGTAAGTCGAGTACCCTATAAAAGCCTGCTCGATTGCATCCCTATTCATTAAGTTATGAGTGGATTTACACCATATTTGCTTTTTAAACTTAAACATGTTGCATTGCTAACTTGACTAATAAAAATTTATCGTCTAATGATTAATAAACAACTGAGAAATAAGATATACTTAATTTATTAAATATAGATTAATTGAGTTATTCAAGAGCAATGGATAGAGAAACATATCAAAGTGTTATTATGAAGGAAATGAATGCACTTATAAGTTAAAGAGTCCTAGGACTAAGATGGTGATCATTTGATATTCATGACTTTTAAAATGAAGGAAGAATGAATATCTCAAAAGATTTGGAATTAAAGGATATGCAGATTATTCATGATAGTAGGATCAAGGATAATGAAAATGGTTGATTATGCTTATGAGAGCTTGTGGAAATTTTCACAAGAAAACTGATGATTAATGATATATTTTTAGTTTTTTGTATTATAATAATATTTTTTGTTGTAACTTAATTTATATCAAAATATTTAATTTTTCTTTTATGCAAAGGATAACAATCGATAATTACTTATTCATTAATCGAATTTCATTATCACTTTATGAGAGTTGGTGCTACATTTCTATATTGCAATTCTACACTCTAATTCTACTGACCTCTAACGATTTTAGGTGGAATCACAAAATTAACAACCTTGGATGATAATCTTTCATTAAGTAGATTTGCAATCATAAAGTTTGTCCGTATTTGCTATATAGTCACCTAACCTTTCTAAACTTGTTCTTTCATAACTAGAATTTTCATGTCAATATGCTTTGACTCTATCAAGCTCTTGTTAGTGTTGGAGTATGGCACTACTGTTGTCAATAAGACATCATTATTTCTAAACTTACACACACACACACAACGGAAAAAATAAAAAAGAGAGAGAGAAAGAGTTTCAATATTACAATCTCATTTTTGGTACATCTTTTCATGTTACAGGATTCTGCCTTTTATAGACATTATAATACAAATTTAGAAAAAATTATTTGTGAAAATACGTAAAACAAGGATGGCAAATTGTCTGTAAATTTCATATGTATGGCTAAGAATTTTGCATAGCCAATAATAGAAGTTTAGTTTCTATCTTTTGCAAATACAGCTTTGTACAACTTGATTTAAATTCTTAACCAACATTGCCTCCCTTAAATCAAGCTTGTATCATTCCAAGCATTTCTTCAACTTATAAAATAATTCCTTTTTCAAAGGCTTTGAAAAATATCTGCAATCTGATCTTTAGTGTGGCAATAATTAATCTCCACTTCTTTCTCAGCAACCAACTCTCGGATCTTATGAAACCGAATATCAATGTGCTTGGACCGTCCATGAAAAACTGGATTTTTGCATAGAGCAATAGCGGATTTATTATCACAAAATATTTCTGTGGGAGTTTCCTGCTTCTGATGCATCACATCTAATATTCTTCTCAGCCACACTACTTGAGTTGCACAACTAGCTGCTGCTATATATTCTGCTTCAGCTGTAGAGAATGCGACAACTGGTTGTTTCTTTGATGACCATGATATTGCACCACTCCCTAAATGAAATGCGTACCCTGTCGTGCTTTTTCTTGTTTCTATATCTCCTGCCCAATCACTATCTGTATAGCTAACAAGTTTCACATCATTATCATTGGCATAAAAAATTCCTTCTGTCAAAGTACCTTTGATATATCTGAGAATTCTTTTAGCTCCTTGCAAATGATAAATATGTGGCTCTTCCATAAATCTGCTAAGCAATCCAACTTCAAAAACAATATCTGGTCTTGTTGCAGTCAAATATCTCAAGCTTCCAATTAAACTTTTGTAGTGAGTTGAATCTATCTTCTTGCCACTATTTTCTCTTGTCAGCTTTAATTTTTCCTCGACTGGAGTGGAGACTGGCTTTGAATTCTCCATCTTAAATTTCTTCAAAATGTCACTAGCATATTTCTTCTGAGAAATGAAAATGCCACCATTCTGTTGAACAACCTCAATGCCAAGAAAATAAGACATTAGACCCATATCTGTCATTTCAAAGTAGCTTATCATAGCCTCCCTGAATTCTTCAATCATCCTTGAATTGTTGCAGTAACAATTAGATCATCAACATAAAGACACACAATAAGAATATCTCCAGGCTCAATAAATTTAATATATAAAGCATGCTCAAATGGGCATCTTTGAAAACCATGCTGCATAAAATATGAGTCAATCTTCTTGTACCATGCTCTTGGTGCCTGTTTTAATCCATACAAAGCTTTCTTTAGTCTGTAAACTTTATCTTCTTTTCCTTCGATCACATAACCTGCAGGCTGCTCAACATACACTTCTTCTTCCAGTGTTCCATTTAGAAATGCAGATTTAACATCCATTTGATATATTCTCCAATTATTTTGAGCTGAAAGAGAAATAATCATATGGATTGTATCTAGCCTAGCAACTGGAGCAAATACCTCAAAATAATTAATACCAAGCTTTTGCTTGTAGCCTTTAGCTACCAACCTTGCTTTAAATCGATCTATCTCTCCATTAGGCTTGTATTTTGTTTTATAGACCCATTTCACTCCAATTGGCCTTTTATCTGTAGGCAGATCTGTAGCTCCCATGTTTTGTTCTTCTCAATAGCATAAATCTCTTCATCCATGGCCTTCTTCTAATTTAGGTCTCCTAAAGCTTCTTCAAATGTCACTGGTTCACAATCTGCAAATAAAGCAAAATTTATAATTTCTTCATCGGAAGGATCATTATCACCACTAACAACATAATCCTCCAATCTGGTTGGCAATCGGCGTCGTCTTTGTGGTCTGTTAGATGATTCTGGAACATCTTGAGTTGGACCTGGTTGCCCTTCATCTTCTTCATAATCATCAGGAATTACTACTGCCTCCTCCTAGGACTTTGAAGACTAATCCCATATTCCTTCTTCATCGAATGTCACGTCTCTACTGATGATGACCTTTTTTGTCTTTAGATTGTATAACTTGTATGCCTTTGAGTTTGAGCTATAGCCAATAAAAATGCATTTTTCTCCTTTATCATCCAATTTCTTCCTGAGTTGATCTGGTATATGGGCATATGCAATACACCCAAAAACTCTGAGATGTCGGATTGAGGGCTTCCTTCCACTCCAAGTTTCTTCAGGTGTCTTGTCACGAACACTCTTAGTTGAGCACCTATTCAAAATATAAATAGTAGTGGCAACTGCTTCTGCCCAGAATTCTCTAGGCAACTATTTAGCCTTTAGCATGCATCTTACCATGTCTATAATTGTTCTGTTCTTCCTTTCTGCAACTCCATTCTGTTGAGGTGTGTATCTGGTTGTTAGTTGGTGTTGAATTCCATGCTGCTCCAAGAAGTTTGCACATACAAGATATTCTTGGCCTCTATCTGTTCTTAATGCTTTGATTTTGTATCCACTTTGTTTCTCCACTAATGCCTTGAATGACTTAAAGGCATCACAAGCTTCTGACTTTTGCTTTAAAAAATATACCACGTCTTTCTGCTAAAATCATCAATAAAAGTAATAAAATACCTGCTACCACCATGTGTCGGTACCTCAACCATACATAAGTCTGAATGGACAATTTCTAGCAACTTTTCGTCCTCCAAGACTTTCCAGTTGTGAATGAGTCTTTGTGCTTCTTGCCTAGTTGACAAGTCTCACATACACCATCAGGAATATTTACAATAGGCAAACAGAGACATATTCTTTTCGTGACAGATAATTCAATCCAGAAAAGTGAAAATGTCCAAAACGCATATGCCACAACCAATCATCGTTTGGAATAATAGAACTTAAACAAGAGAATTTTCCATGCTGAATTTTCAAAGGGAATAGGCGATTCGGCGTCATTAATACTTTGGCTACAAACCTTCCATGCTTGTCAATCAATGTGCAGTAACCTTGATGAATCTGCATGTTGTATCCTTTATCTGACAGTTGTCCCATACTCAATAAATTGTGATGAAGACCAGGAGCATAAAAGACATCAGAGATAAAGTTTTGAGATCCATTTCTCAATCTAATAGTAACTTGGCATTTTCCCAATATCGGAATATTTGTATTATTTCTGAATTTCACGGTAGATTTTACCGTTTCATCCAGAGAAGAAAATAACTCCTTTTTCCCACACATATGATTGCTACATCCAGTATCTAAATACCAGATATCTCCGTCTTCTTCAAAATCATTAGCTGCCAAAAATAAACTTTGTGGGTTATCAGAATTCTCACCAATATTTTGGTACTCATTCTCTGCCATGTTTGCCTGCTGTTTGAATCTGCAGTTTACAGCTTTGTGTCCAAACTTCCCACAATGAAAACAATTAACATTTGTTCTTTCTTGATAGTTGTTGCCTCTTCCTCTTCCTTTATTGATAGTCCAGAAATTATTTCCACTTCTTCCTTGACTAGATGGTCTAAAATTGTTGTATCTCCCTTGGCTGAAACTACCACGTCCTCTTCCCTTGAAATTTCCTGGACCTGTACCTCTATAATTTCCTCTTCCTCTACTATTAAAACCATGACCTCTACCTTCAACATTTTGACTAATTTCCAATTCATTATTGAGGTTCACATGACTCTTCAAGGCTTCTTAATTCACTTTCTCCGTCTTCTCCAAAATTCTATTCACATGACTTTCAATACTTCCCTGCAACTCTGCAACTGTTATGGTATCTGTGTCGTGGGACTCTATTATTGTAGTCACCACATGATCAAACTTGATTGGCATGGTTTGAAGAATTTTCTCACCACCATGCTTTCAGGAATGTCTTCTCCATACGCCCTCATCTTATTGACAAGATTTGTAACACGAGAAAAATTATTGTGTTCAACACTTTATGAGTTGGACATCTCATATCTTTCATATTCTCTACGCAAAGATTGTAATTTCGATTTCTGAGCTTTCTTTATCCTTTATATGACAACTTCAAAATATTCCATGCTTCTTTAGCAGTTTTGGCATTTGCTATTTGCCAAAGATTGAGTAATCTACACCTTGGTGAATTTGTGATAACGCCAATGGTCCTTCCTTCGAGTAGCATCATCAGCACCTTGTTGTAAACCTGGTTCAATAAAACTCCAAATGTTGTGAGCTTTTAAATGAGTAGACATCAAAAGCTCCCAATAATTGTAATCAAGTTTCCATCTAACTTGGACCTGACCACACAATATTATAATTGGTTGTCATATCTCACTCTTTAAAAATGTTTTTTTTTTTTTTTTAATAACTGTGAGAACCCTCTTGTTCCTCACAAACACTCAATACCAAGAGCTAGATATTACCATGCTCTGATACCAATTTGTTGTCAATAAGACATCATTATTTCTAAACTTACACACACACACACAACGGAAAAAAAAAAGAGAGAGAGAAAGAGTTTCAATATTACAATCATCTTTTTGGTACATCTTTTCATGTTACAGGATTCTGCCTTTTATAGGCATTATAATACAAATTTAGAAAAAACTTATTTGTGAAAATACGTAAAACAAGTGTAAAGACCCGATCCTCTAAATCCCGAGACTTAGAGTACCGAATCCCTAACCACATATAACGTTTTTCACATTATATGTAAGGTTGTCCTAAAACTAACAGTTTATGAAAATTGTTTGATCAAAATCATTGAACTTTGTAAATAGCTTTTAAATAAAACAAGATTGCTAACAAAAGCAATCTATACATATATTTACATCATATAAACATTTCTTTGTGTCAACACATGACACTACAAAACAAATTACATGTTCTTTCAAGACATGAGGACCCTAAAGGAGTTTAAGGTCATTACAAAAGAAATTTGGCTTAACTATTAAGCCATCTATACATAACTTCTCCATCGCAAAAAGTCTTCCAAAGGTCCAGGGTGATCGAATCCTATTCGTCCTACTCATCCAAAAATCTTTCGAAATCGGACCATAGCCTAAGTCATCGTAATACTCGTCTCCATTACCTGCAAAGTAGCAAAAGTGAGCCAGAGGCCCAGTACACAATAACCAATGCATAACAAGTCATCCGATTCATGTAATGCATCATAGAACAAGTGGTTATCTTTATTACATTTTGATTCACAAATCAACAAAGGGTATTCAAACCCCGGTCACACTTCGGGAATCCAGGGATCCTGAGTAACAGCAGCTGCTCAGGGGGTTGATATAAGCAGTCCGAATACTTATATCTCCTATATCTATTTCATGAAGTTAATAGCTTCATCTAGGGTTTAAAAGCCGTTGCCCGACTCTACTTAAACTCAGTCCATAACATGAGCCTAGTTCACAAGTTCCCATAAACCTTGAACTAAATCATGGTATTTCCCCCTAAGTTTAAGCAAACGTTACACAGATACAATTCCCCCCTATCGGCTACCCACTTAACCAAAAGAATCGCTATTGCATCATAGCGTACCATTGCATCATGGTAAAGTCATTGCATCATGACTTGGTTAAGCGCCTAGCTAACATGTCATTGCATCATGACAGGTTTGCTGCTCCTCGGACCAGATTAAACAGCGTAATAGACATCCAATTCATCCAAATATTAAATCGAATCAATTTAGGTCAAGTTAGAAATGTCTGGTCCTAGCAAACATCAGACAAGTTATTGCGTACCTGAACTCGTTAGAATAGAACTAGGATCTCTCGGTGATGAACTAACCGAAGAATCCTTAACTGTAATGGAAATATCACAATAATTAATAAATCACAATTACAGATCTCATTAACACAAATATACATATTATATCCATATTCACAATTTATCAAAGAAATCTAAATAATTGGATACAAGGTCATGAATAATCATTTAAACATCCTATTATGTCCCAAATCGCTTAATAAAACTCAATTACTCAAATAACAAACTTCGGAAAATTTGTGGAAAAAGTTTTTGAATTTCAAAAGCACAGGGGATAGGCCGGCAGCCAAAGCCGGCGGCTTTGGGCCGGTGCTCAATGTTCTGAAAATATACACTTCCAACGCTGGCAGCGTTCAAATTGTACGCCGTCAGCCTTTATACCTACGCCGGCGGCCTTGAGCCGGCGTAGAATCCAAAACCAAAATTTCAAAAACGTCCAGAGAGGTCTGAGCCGGCCGCTTACTCAGATAAGCTGGCGGCTTTGACATATACGCCGGCGGCCTTAATTTTCACTGCCAGCGTTCAACATGACAGAATGAACCGGCTGACTTTCCCAGCGAAAGCCGGCGGCTTTCAGCCAGCCTTAAAAATTCTGAATCCAACGCTGCCTCTAAGCCGGCGGCGTTGAATTCCCAGGTTGCCGGCGTACGTTTTAAAAACAAGGTTAAACGAGAGAAACTTAAATCCCCTGTTTTTCAACTTTACAAAATCATATCATAATACACTTTAATCCTTCCTCCACCACCTTACTAACATCTTAGCCTTACTCATATCTATACTACTCAATTCTAGCAATTCAAGGCATGAATTCAATACAATTAAACACTTCAATTTCTACTTCCATCAATTCTAAATTATCCCACACAAATCCTCTTAACAACTTCCCAACTCTTCATAATCATACAACAATACATGCATACTCTCCCACACTCATATAGCACCTTCTCAACTCATCCCATGCATGAACAAATATTTGATCAACATTAAGCTCAATTCATCCAATAATCCATACATCTATTTTAAGAAGGAAAATAAAACAACATAACAACCTAACTAAATAAATTCAAATACACATATATATACCTTGTCTTGAAAATAACTTTGATTTTCAACTTGATATAACCCTAACTTGAGCTTGGAAATGGAGATGGAAATGGAGGAAGAAGAAGAAAAGAAAAAGAAGAAAGAAAAGGAAAATTCGGATAAAATTTGAGCTGCCTCAAAAAGTAATCAAATTAGCTTAATTTTGACTTTTACACTTCCAAATTTACCCCTTAATGCATATATTAACTTTAGGTTGCATTTCACTTTAATTTGACTCCATTTGGCTTACATTTAGGGCATAAATGCTACTTAATTACAAGAACTCTATCAACTAACTTAAAAATTGAGTTGATTTAAATCTAACTAACTTAACATCTTAATGTGCAAAGACAACATTAATAATTTCATTACTCACACATTAATGCATATAAACAAAATATTAATATCAACATATACACATACAAAATCATATATTAACTACTAACAACATAACATACTCATTCAATTCTCCTTAAAATAAATTAATAAACACATGAGATTTGATTAAAATATAAATCTAGGTCATTTCATTCTTCCCTTCTTCAAGAAGTTTCGTCCCCGAAACTTAACTACCTTCTTACTCAAAAAGTTCCGGATATTTCTGTCTCATTGCACTCGCTACTTCCCAAACCGCTCTCTCTCGGATTGGTTACTCCATTGGACCTTTACCATTGGTATGACTTTATTCTCAATTCTTTGTCCATTTTTCCCAAAATTCTAATTGGCTTTTCTTCAGTAGTTAAATCTGGTAGTATCTCTGGTTGATTGGTATCCAATATTGCATCGGAATCGGATATACACTTTCTAAGCTGAGATACATGAAAAACATATGAACGCCAGACAAACTTGGTGGTAACGCCAATCTATAAGCCAATGGCCCGATCCTTTCCAATATTTCATATGGCCCAATGTATCTTGGATTCAATTTACTCCTCACACCAAATCTGAAAACTCCTTTAGTCGGGGATATCTTGAGAAACACATGATCTCCAAGTTCAAACTCCAAAGGTCTTCTTCTCAAATCGGCATAACTTTTATATCGGTCTTGAGCAGCTTTCAATCTCTGTTTGATCATTTGAATTTATCAACGCTTGTTGTACCAAATCGGGTCCAATCAACATCTCTCTCGCCCACTTCATCCCAATGCAAAGGAGATCTACATTTTCTTCCATATAACGCTTCATACGGAGCCATCTGAATCGATGCTTGATAACTATTATTGTAAGCGAATTCAAC
The DNA here is from genome assembly GCA_024138025.1 of Combretum micranthum. NCBI lineage: Eukaryota > Viridiplantae > Streptophyta > Magnoliopsida > Myrtales > Combretaceae > Combretum > Combretum micranthum. The sequence continues at coordinate 256,658 of JAMXBD010001837.1, read as the reverse complement.
TAAAGGTAAGTGTTCATCCCAATTCTTTCCAAAATCCAATGCACAAGCTCTAAGCATATCTTCAAGAATTTGAATTGTCCTTTCCGATTGCCCGTCAGTTTGTGGATGAAAAGCTGTACTAAATTGTAACTTTGTTCCAAGAGCTTCATGAAGACTTTTCCAGAATCGACTGACAAATCTCGTATCTCTATCGAAGTGATGGTCATTGGTATACCATGTAATCTCACTATCTCTCGATGTAAATCTGAGCCAATCTTTCAAGTGAACACCCGACTCTCAGTGGAATGAAATGTGACGATTTCGTGAGTCGATCCACAATGATCCAAATCATCTATTCTTGGCTACTGTCTTTGGTAAAGCGTCACAAAATCCATAGTTATCATCCCATTTCCATTCCGGAATCTTCAATGGTTGCAATTCTCCTCCAGGCCGTTGATGTTCGATCTTCACTTGTTGACATACCAAACACTTAGAAACAAATCTTGCAATGTCCTTCTTCATTCCTTCCCACCAAAAATGTCGCTTCAAGTCTCGATACATCTTCGTGTTTCCCGGATGAATTGAATATGAGGAGGAATGTGCTTCCTTCATAATTTGATGTCTCAAATCATGGATCTCAGGTACATAAATTCTATCTTTGAATCTGATAATTCCTTTATCATCAATTCTCATCTCTTTTCTCCTCTTTTGATTTATCTATTTTCAACTTCTGGCTTCCGGGTTCTTCAAGTTGTCCTTGCTTGATTTGATCCAGAATCGTCGGTTGTAATGATAAACTTGCTAGCATAATGTCAACATTTTCCATAGCTATCTCAATATTCATCCTTTGAAGATCTTCTTGTAATTCCCATTGATTAGTAACCAAAGATTCCACATTCATCGTTTCTTTCTACTGAGCGCATCGGCTACCACATTAGCTTTTCCCGGGTGATAAAATTTCAACATCGTAATCTTTAATTAATTCCAACCACCTTCGTTGTCGCATGTTCAATTCCTTTTGAGTGAAAATGTATTTCAAACTCTTATGATCCGTGAATATCTTACACTTTTCACCAAACAGATAATGTCTCCAAAGCTTCAATGCTAATACCACTGCGGCTAGCTCGAGATCATGAATTGGGTAATTCCTCTCATGGGACTTCAATTGTCTTGAGGCATAAGCTATGACTCGATTATCTTGCATCAACACATCCGAGTCCTTGAAGTGAAGCATCACTATAAATTACAAACTCTTCTCCACTAATTGGTAATGCCAAAATCGGTGCAGAAATCAATCGTTCCTTCAGCTCAAGAAAACTCCGATCACAATCTTCATCCCAATCAAACTTCACATATTTCCTCGTCAACTTAGTTAATGGTGAAGCGATTTTGGAAAAACCTTGTACAAATCTTCTATAACTTGCCAACCCCAGAAAACTTCGCACTTCCGTGACACTTGTCGGTGGTGGCCAGTCCAATACCGCTCTAATCTTCTCCGGATCAACAGATATTCCTTCCTTTGTAATGATATGTCCCAAGAATGCAACTTCTCTCAACCAAAACTTGCACTTGCTAAATTTAGCATAAAGCTTCCTCTCTCTCAATTTGCAATACAAGTCTCAAATGTTTTCATGATCTTCCACATTCTTTGAATATACCAATATATCATCAATGAAGACTATCACAAATTGATCCAAATAATCCTTAAATACCCTATTCATCAAATCCATAAAAGCAGCAGGGGCATTTGTTAAACCGAAAGGCATAACCATAAACTCAAAATGTCCATATCTTGTTCTGAAAGCCGTCTTGGATATATCTTGTTGCTTAATCTTGAGTTGATGATATCCGGATCTCAAATCTATCTTGGAAAACAATGCCGCATCTCTCAGTTGATCAAATAAATCATCAATTCGAGGAAGTGGATACTTGTTCTTGATTGTCACTTGATTCAATTCTCTATAGTCTATACACATCCTTAGACTTCCGTCTTTCTTCTTAACAAACAATACCGGAGCACCCCAAGGAGAAATACTTGGACGGATAAACCCGAGGTGTTGCAATTCTTCTAACTGACTTTTCAATTCTTTCAACTCAGCCGGAGCCATACGATACGGAGCTTTAGAAATAGGTGTAGTTCCAGGTATCAAATCAATCCCAAAATCAATCTCCCTATCCGGTGGCAAACCGGGTAATTCATCAGGAAAAACATCAACAAATTCCCTTACTACTGGCACCATATCAACTCGGAGTTCTTCACTACCCATTGTAGTTCCCATATCCTTCTCCCACAATTCCATAGAATACATACTTCGGGTCTCCTTCTTTCCAACACATGAAATAGTCTTCTACCTTCCAATTCAAAACTCACTTCCGCTTTACTACAATCTATTGGCTTTGTAAAGATTCAACCAATTCATTCCAAGAATAACATCAAAATCAATTAAAGGTAGAACTAACATATCTATTGGCATGCTTTCATCAGAAATCACAACATCAACATTCTACATACACATGGCTCTTTGGATTGCACACCAAAAGGAGTATTCACACTCATCACTCTATCATACAACACTTCAGAAGACAAACCACACTCATTCACAAAGCTTTCAGCAATACATGCATGAGTAGCACCAGTATCAATTAAAGTATATGCAGGATGTCTTGCAATCTGTATTATACCTGCCAGTGTATCAACCGAAGGAGCTTTCTCACATTGTTGCAAAGCAAACACCCTAGCAGCTGTCATTCCCTTTCCAAAGTTCGGTCCTTCATTCCTCGGCTTTTCTTTACAATTTGCCACATGATGACCCTTTGTTGACAATGAGCACAAAAGATGGGCTTCAATTTAGGATCAGGACAATCAGAAGCTTTATGACCAACTTTCCCACATGCAAAAAAGCTCCAGGAGTCCATTTACATTGAAACGATTCATGAGGCCCAAAACATATAGGGCATCGCCTATCAAATGGAATGGAGCATAGGAGTCTTCACCACTTGTCCCGAGCTTGGTTTCTTACCCAAATATGGTCGCTTGCCTTTGTTAACATTACCAAACCTTGAATAAGGAGTGTAGGATGTCACCGATCTCTTGCCCATAAATGTCGCACGTCTATCCCTCTGAGCTTTATTTTCATTATTAATTTGTTCCACTAACTTGCCTTGATTACTGTTTCGACAGTGTTGATAATTGAAACTTCTTAACCTCACTCTTAATCTCCATGTTCAAGCCATCTTGGAACTTTTGAACCTTCATGCTCTCATCATTGTAACTTGTACCCGCAAATCGAAGCAATCTACAATATTCTGCATGATATTCTTCAACAGTTTTATTTCCCTGCCTTAGACTCAACCAACTCGATATCATTTGTTCCCGCACTGTGGATGGAATGTATTGCAAGAAAAAGGCTTCCTTGAATCTGTTCCATGGTATCGGTCTCACATATCCTTCACTATTCAATCTCCACCAATTATATGCATCTCCCTTCAACATATATATAGCCAAATCAACTTTCTATGCTCAGGCACTTCACAAGCTGCAAACGCTTTCTCAGCTCCACTATCCAACCTTCCGTTCGAGTCGGATCCAAAACAGTTCCATCAAAATCAGGTACCAGTCTAACAAAATCATGCAACTTGACTTGTTCATTCCGGTCTCCCATTGGTACTTGTGGCTCTTCTCTCACAGTTGGAGGATGATATTGCTGCATAAATTGTTGTTGTTGTTGATACATCATTTGTTGGTACTGCTGAACTATTGCAAACATATCCCGAAACATAGTGAGCACATTATTCGGATCTCCGTAGGCATCTGTGGCATAGCTGGATATGCTGGCATTTGAGGAGGCTGTGGATTCGGTGCAGTAGAAGCCGAAGCCGGTGATGGAGTCGAAGTAGAAGCTGGAATACTAGCTGATGCAGAAGCTGAAATAGTAGACTGAGAAGGAGGTGGCATACTTTCTCTTTCCGAAGATTGTCGGGTTACTCTTCGTGACCTATCCATCTTTTAAACAAACATGCAACATGTATGACATATAATAATTTTACAAGGTCAAATCAATATCAAAACAATTAATAAACAATTAGACAATTAAACATAAAACTTAATATAAACAAGTCCTATATATGTCTAACTAACTCACCGTATCTAAGGTCAAGTCACCACTATTTAATCAAACAATTTCATAAACAAGGCTCTGATACCATCTGTAAAGACCCGATCCTCTAAATCCCGAGACTTAGAGTACCGAATCCCCAACCACATATAACGTTTTCACATTATATGTAAGGTTGTCCTAAAACTAACAGTTTATGAAAATTGTTTGATCAAAATCACTAACTTTGTAAAAGAACTTTTTAAATAAAACAAGATTGCTAACAAAAGCAATCTATACATATATTTACATCAATAAACATTCTTTGTGTCAATACATGACACTACAAAACAAATTACATGTTTTTCAAAACATGAGAATCCTAAGGATCTTAAGGTCATTACAAAAGAAATTGGCTTAACTACAAGCCTTCTATACATAACTTCTAGCAAAAAGTCTTCTAAAAGTCCAGGGTAATCGATCCTATTTCCCACTCATCCAAAATCTTTCGAAATCGGACCCATAGCCCAAGTCATCGTAATACTCGTCTCCATACCTGCAAAGCAGCAAAAGTGAGCCAGAGGCCCAGTACACAATAACCAATGCAAACAAGTCATCCAATTCATGTAATGCATCATAGAACAAGTGGTTATCTTTATTACATTTTGATTCACAAATCAACAAGAGGGTATTCAAACCCCGGTCACACTTCGGGAATCCAGGGATCCTGAGTAACAGCAGCTGCTCAGGGGGTTGATATAAGCAGTCCGAATACTTATATCTCCTATATCTATTTCATGAAGATAATAGCTTCATCTAGGGTTTAAAAGCCGTTGCCCGACTCTACTTAAACTCAGTCCATAACATGAGCCTAGTTCACAAGTTCCCATAAACCTTGAACTAAATCATGGTATTTCCCCCTAAGTTTAAGCAAACGTTACACAGATACAATTCCCCCTATCGGCTACCCACTTAACCAAAAGAATCGCTATTGCATCATAGCGTACCATTGCATCATGGTAAAGTCATTGCATCATGACTTGGTTAAGCGCCTAGCTAACATGTCATTGCATCATGACAGGTTTGCTGCTCCTCGGACCAGATTAAACAGCGTAATAGAATCAATTCATCCCAAATATTAAATCGAATCAATTTAGGTCAAGTTAGAAATGTTGGTCCTAGCAACATCAGTCAAGTTATTGGTACTGAACTCGTTAGAATAGAACTAGGATCTCTCGGTGATGAACTACCGAAGAATCCTTAACTGTAATGGAAATATCTCAATAAATTAATAAATCACAATTACAGATCTCATTAAACAAATATACATATTATATCCATATATCACTATTTATCAAAGAAATCTAAATAATTGGGTTTACAAGGTCATGAATAATCATTTAAACATCTATTATGTCCCAAATCGCTTAATAAAACTCAATTACTCAAATAACAAACTTCGGAAAATTTGTGGGAAAAGTTTTTGAATTTCAAAAGCACAGGGGATAAGCCGGCAGCCAAAGCCGGCGGCTTTGGGCCGGTGCTCAATGTTCTGAAAATATACACTTCCAACGCTGGCAGCGTTCAAATTTACGCCGTCAGCCTTTACCCTACGCCGGCCGCCTTGAGCCGGCGTAGAATCCAAAACCAAAATTTTCAAAAACGTCCAGAGAGGTCTGAGCCGGCCGCTTACTCAGATAAGCTGGCGGCTTTGACATATACGCCAGCGGCCTTAATTTTCACTGCCAGCGTTCAACATGACAGAATGAACGCCGGCTGACTTTCCAGCGAAAGCCGGGGCTTTCAGCCAGCCTTAAAAATTCTGAATCCAACGCTGTCTCTAAGCCGGCGGCGTTGAATTCCCAGGTTGCCGGCGTACGTTTTAAAAAAAGGTTAAACGAGAGAACTTAAATCCCTGTTTTTCAACTTTACAAAATCATATCATAATACACTTTATCCTTCCTCCACCACTTTACTAACATCTTAGCTTACTCATAACTATACTACTCAATTCTAGCAATTCAAGGCATGAATTCAATACAATTAAACACGTCAATTTCTACTTCCATCAATTCTAATTATCCCACACAAATCCTCTTAACAACTTCCAACTCTTCATAAATCATAAACAATACATGCATACTCTCCCACAACTCATATAGCACCTTCTCAACTCATCCCATGCATGAACAAATATTTGATCAACATTAAGCTCAATTCATCCAATAATCCATACATCTATTTTTAGAAGGAAAAAAACAACATAACAACCTAAACTAAATAAATTCAAATACACATATATATACCTTGTCTTGAAATAACTTTGATTTTCAACTTGATATAACCTAACTTGAGCTTGGAAAATGGAGATGGAAATGGAGGAAGAAGAAGAAAAGAAAAAGAAGAAAGAAAAGGAAAATTCGGATAAAATTTTGAGCTGCCTCAAAAAGTAATCAATTAGCTTTAATTTTGATTTTACACTTCCAAATTTACCCCTTAATGCATATATTAACTTTAGGTTGCATTTCACTTTAATTTGGACTCCATTTAGCTTACATTTAGGGCATAAATGCTACTTATTACCAAGAACTCTATCAATTAATCTTTAACAAATTGAAGTTGATTTAATAATCTAACCTAATTTAATCTTAATGTGCACAAGACAACATTAATATTTCATTACTCACACATTAATGCATATAGAACAAAATATTAATATCCACATATACACATACAAAATCTTATATTATTAGACTACTAACAATCACAAACATACTCATTCAATTCATCTCCTTAAAATAAATTAATAAAACACATGAGATTTGATTAAATTATAAATCTAGGTCATTTCAAAGGATGGCAAATTGTCTGTAAATTTCATATGTATGGCTAAGAATTTTGCATAGCCAATAATAGAAGTTTAGTTTCTATCTTTTGCAATACAGCTTTGTACAACTTGATTTAAATTCTTAACCAACAACTACTGACTTCTTGTCATTATATATCCTCAGTGGTCTTTTAACAATCTCACAATGTGCAACATAGTGACAAAATTCCATAGCTATGTTCTATGATTTGATGTCTGATAACATGATGTAAAATTTGCTTCCATAATGGAGCTATGGGTGTTTTCTTAACACTCTTTCCAAGAAAACCATGCATTTAGCAAGCAAATAAGTATACTTAAATGTGGATGGCCAATAATCTTGGCATCCTATGAAATCGTTTATTCTCCGTAAATACCACGTGACTGAATTTATTATCTTTGCATATAGGGGTATATCCTATTTTATTATCTGCATGTCAAATCTTTTGAGTACTTTTACAATGTTTTCAAAAATATCTCATGAACAATGACAATGTATTTGGATTCTTAACATAAAAGAGCCTTCATCAACATTTTTCATTTCAAGAACTTTTTATAGCATTTTTTTTTTTAATTTCACATAATTGGCCGATATCTTTTGTGACAAGCAATATCTCATCAACATACAATACTATAGAACGGTTCTCCCATGAACTCAAGGACGGACCTACGAGGGGGCCTCGATCCCCTAGCCACCTGATGATTTAAGTTAATGTAATAAAAAAATAGTATATATAGAGATATAAATAAGTCAAAGATAGCAATAACACATGAAGTTGGATGGTGCAGGGGTTAACTATAATTTTAATATCTAACATGTGATGGGTTCGACACTGTGTGGTTTCATTTAAATTACTTTAAATGATTATTTTGATGCTACATTAATTAATTACATGATATCAACGGTAGAGACTATAAATATATAGAATGGATTAGTGATGTTTAATTCTCTATTTTATATTGTTCTTACAAATTAAAAATATACGCGTTAAATATTGATAAAAGGGTTTGAACACGATAAATTACCTTTGAAATACTTTAAAGATTGTTATAAAATATTTTAGCACATAGTTTATTAATTAATTACATGATATTAGTAGTAAAGACTTTGTGAATATATAGAATGAATTAGCAATGTGTAATTTCTATTTTATATAGCTTTTGAAATTTAAAAACACGCATTAGAAAAATATAGACAAAAAGCTCTTGAGGACCTGGTTGGATGTATTCAAAACGTAAGAATGTCAAAACCATGATTGTACTAGAAATTAGATTATATTAGTGGCAAATTAAAAGAGACCTAATGAGCATATAATTGCACTCTTTGATATTCTATTTGTTTTTCTTCTACTTAGAAAATTTTATATAGTGTTTCGTTAATTAGTATTACAATAAAAGTATGATTCTACTAAGTTATTAATTACGAAATGTATCATATAAATAAATATAAAGCAATTTTTTATAAACTACTCCTTAATAGATTTTTTTTTTAAATATTTAAAAGTCATTAGATGATTTTTTTTTTACTTAAAGTATTTTATGATATTGCTTACCTTACTTTCATATTTTCAATAAAATATCTTATAAATGTAGGTAATATTCATGAAATATAACGAGCGTTTCTTTTGACATCCTTTAAATAGTTTTTTATGTATGTAGTGTTCTATTGAGCATCAATCACCCACTAAAACATTGTCTATTATTCATAGTATTATATTTTTTTCTTTGTCAAATTTATAATAAGTAAATATTTTATAATAGATACTATAGTTACAAAAGGAAAAAAATATATATTTTTATCAGGTAAATCTAACATGAGCTTAAGCAAGTGATAGATTGGCTCCCCAATGTAATTGTCCTAAGTTCGTCCCTGCATGAACTTATCGTATATGTTATCATTAACATCATTTATCTCAAGAATAGATGACACAATAATTTGATAGAACTCATGAGTAGACACTCGTGTCAAATTTCTCCTACACTAAGTATCATTCACGTTTTTTTTTTTCTATGCTATAAATATTACTTATTGCAATGTATAAGTTGCAATGACAATATATTATAGAATTCTATGGAAAATGTTATAATGAAAACTTGTAACTGATGGTTTGTCTTTGAGCTTATATGTTTGCTAATACTATAATATGAACTTGATTATATGATAAAATTTGTATTCCAACATTTTATGTGAATTGTTTGATATATATTTTGTTTGATCACGTTAAATTGTGCATTATGAGTCTTGCATTATTTAGGGCCACCATAGTCACCCGATAAATAGAAAAGAAACTTAAGCCACTACAGACTGCACTTAAACTATCTGTAAGTATTAAGAAAATTATTTTGAATATGAATATTTGTAGATTCTCCTTATAAGTATTTTTAAGTATCCTATTTTAGAAAAACGAACCAAAAAATTTGGGAAAACTTTGTATTACTAAAGCATGAATTATCCATTATTGTAGATTCTACTATAAGTTTAATGGCTTTAGTGCTTTGTTTAAGATCTTTTAAAGTAGCTTAGAATTGCATTTAAGGTTTTCTTTGAATTCAAAGGTATTTAAAGGTATTTATAGGTATGGTGGAACTATCTTGGACATTCCAAGCCTATTTTATAGGTCTTTGATGCAAGGCCTAAGATCATTATAGGCTTTTCATAATTTTAAAGGTTCTTTTTAAAGGCTGTCTAAACATTTATGTAGCAAGAAGTAGCACGATGACTCTCTTCTGGGTTGACTACTCATTATAAGGGCTAAAACAAAAATAGCCTGTCCACTTGATATGATTAGCTATTCACTCCCTCTTCGTTTGATGTAAAACTACTATTACAGTATGCACTTAAGAGGAAAAGCAATTCATAATGAATTGGTGTAAAGTGTTGAATAGCAATTCATGGCCCCACCCTCATGAATTGTTATTCATGGCCCATTCAATTCGCTGAATGGAATAAGAAGGAAATGTAATTTTAATTCAAAGGGAATGTAATGGAGTAGTAATGACTATTATAATATTCACTTGCTGTAAAAGGTAAAATAAGTAATTATTGAAGTAAAAAGTAAATATCTATAATGCCCTTTGTATTTATTATAGAGAAAAGATAATTGTATAGTTGTTATATTCAAGATAAGGATATTTATGACAAAGTTGAAAAATAGATTATTGATAAATTTAATATACTTAGTGCAAAACCAAAAATTGTCATTTTCCTATTTTTATTAGGACCTGTTTTGTTGTCTATTTAACAACTTTAATTCATAATCAACCTTAATCATACCACTAAAATACTTCATATATAAATTAATCTATATGTATATATTGCTAATGAGATGATTGACTACTAAAAGTTCCTCAACAAAGCCACTAATATTTTCTTTATATTAGATCATTTGTCAATTTTCCATTACAATTTTTTTGTCAAACAATCTTCCATTATGATTGCCATGTTCTTTTTAGCATCAATTAACATAGAAGTAAACGTTTGTCTAAATTAGAAAAGTAAAAGTAGCATGAGGTGGAAAGATATACTTACAATAATTCTTTCTTTAAATGTTTTTATATATGGCAATATATATATAAATATAAGGGTTAATTACAAAAACATGACCCATGTTTTGGTTAATATACAAACATATGATTTGTGTTAATTTTTTTGATAAATAGGTGATTCAAGTTTTATACTAAAGTATCATTATAATTAATTATAATTAAAGGGATATATGTTAGAGTCTTATTAGTCTAAAAAATTAATTTAATAAAATATATTACTAAATAAAATTAAATAAATAAAATATAAAAAATTATTTTTTAAAATTAGAAAATTTAAAAAAAAGTAAAATTAATTTTTATGACCAATAAAATATTGATATGTGTCATTCTAAAATTATTAAAGGGTAAATTACCCCAAAAGGTCACAACGTTTGGAGGTAAATTCATTGTAAGTCATAACATTTTAAAACTTTAAAAAAAGTCATAAAATTTAGTAAGTAAGTTCATTTTAGATTACAACGATTAAGGATAAGTTCATTTTAAGTCACTACATTTAAAGAAGTGAATCAATTGAAGTCACCATTAACACTTATTAATAGGAGAAATATTTAATTAAAACTTAAGAAACCCTTCTTTGAAGGCCCTATTGATATGTATCAATGAAGAAATATTTAATTAAATTTCAAAATACACTTTTCCAAACATTATAACCTCTTTTGAAAATTTCGAAATATTGTGACTTAAAATGAACTTATCATCAAATGTTGTTACCTTCTAATGTAATTTACCCAATTATTAAAAAATAGTAACACTTTTATATAAAACTCGAGTCATCTATTTGTTAAAAAAATAACACAAATTTTGTGTTTACAAATTAATCAAAACATATATCATGTTTTTATAATTAACCCTAAATACAATGCATAGAACCAACACAAAGGATCCAGAATTTTACCATTTTTTTTTCGGTTAAAAAACAACTAATATTATTTATTCAAAACAATTATCAGACACAGGAGGAATTTGTTGTGACGATGGATAAGTGTCATTAACTACAGTCCACCACTATGCAATTGCAAACGGCATGGAATCAAGTGGATATATTTACCAAAAGGCACCCTTGCCTCAGCTATATCGGATCCGTTATCAAATAAAGGGTATGTTTTGCTAGCTTTTTTTTTGTATATATAGACATCTTTTAAACTTTTTTTCTAACAAATTGTTTATTAAGAATTAGATATAGTTAAAAAAAAGTTGGCAGTTCTCATAAAAAAATCAAATAGATCAAATACAGATAAAATATATATGCAAATCGAACATATTTACACATATCATTTTGATACGCATATAGATACAGATAAAAAACAAACTATTCAAACAGGCCTAGTCGTTATTGTTTTTCCCTTTGAATCAGTCAATATGATAATTTGTTGATATGGTTAGGTGGAGTAGATATTATTAAGGTATGGATTCTTGTCCTTGTCCTATAAAACTATATCTCTATTTTATACTTTATATCCTATAAAACTTACAAATTACAAAATGCCTTGGGGAACTTTTAAATTATCTTTGTTTCCTTCTTAAATTTTTTATTTAAAATAATATATTATTTCATGTAATTTATAAAATTATCTTATTTTTATATATTGACTAATCATAAATAACCTATGCAAAGAAATTAAAAAATAATTTCTTAATACCACCATCTACGTCAGTGGCCCTATGGCCTAATATCATCTACCCCGATCTCTCATGTGAGAAGTCAAGGTTTGATACCTCCTTCCCTAGTTGTGATTGATAGGAAAAACAAAGGGTTCTACAATATGCATAATTTCTTATGAAAATTGAACCTATTTCATATACCTATAAAAGTGTCTAGTTTATCTCAAATTAAAATATAAAAGATGTGGCGAATTCCAAATTAAAAACTTTAGAAACTATTTTTGTATTAGTGTTAACTTTTAGAAGATAAACAAGACTTCTATAAAAACTAGAAGTACAAACACATACAATCAAAGCTTTTCTAAAATAAGAATAGTAAGTTTCCAAAAAAAAATCATACATGTTCTTTCAAAATAAGAGTTTTTCAAAGGTAGTTGACAAATAATGGTCTTGAATGAATTAATTGTAAAATGAAAATTGAGCATTAATGATTTATTAATAATTGATTAATATTATTTTATAATTTTTAATGGGTGGATATTTATTGTACAAAGGTACTTTGGAACATTTATTTTCTATGTATTAGATTATATGTTTCAAGATACTACAATGTATAGATACCTAACACCTATACCCTACCCATTGAATAGGTTTGAAGAAATCTATATCCGTCGAGTGATTCCTAATATCTATATAGATCTTACCCTAGTCGAGCAAGGTAAGGGTGATATCCTCTGCCCACTCATCCTAAGATATGACTGTTTAATTACTATGTAGTTGCTTGTTTATAATTTATTTTAGCTATGTCATTGAAAAAAAGACCACAATAAGTTGTTTTTCAAAAAAAAAAAAAAAAGCAATAAAATCCAAATTTAGAAAACTATAAATGTGAATTTCCTTTTGTATATGATTAAATAAGGTATGTCCTTTAAGAAATACATGCAACTCTTTTCTCCACGGATTTTATGCTGAAATTTTATGATTTCATCATTGATTTTAAATGGATCTTGTTTTGTCAACTATTTAACTAATCAAATTCAAGGCTAATGGTGATTGCATTGATTAGATTGTGCAAGTTCCCAATTGTAGAATAAGCTAAGCGTCAATTCTATGGAGATAAATTATATCTACATGTTTTTGAATAATAATTTCTTCCATAAAATTTTGTGTTCTTGTCATGTTTTTAATGGGTTTAGTTTTGTTTGCTATTTTACGATTCAGATTCATAGCCAACAGTAATTGCATCATTAAAATATTTAATATCTAAACTAATATGTATATTTTATTGGTTAGGTGATTAATTGATCATGTTGACAGGATCAGTTAAGTTTTTAATATTTTACCCTATAAGCATTTTTGTTTTTACAAATGTGGATATCTATTATTAATATTTTCTAATTCAATATCACAATTCCATTTATGCAATAATACTATTGCCAAAATATGTATTTTGAATACTATAGTGTGAAAAATATAGATTAGGATGCTCAAATTAATTATATGCCAAAAGATGACATATGAGGTCCATGTAGATAAATACATTATATCGTTTATGGGTTTTGTGGAAACATGATTTTATAAATACGTGATTATGTCTTCATAAATGAGTACCAATCGGTTAAATAATGACCTAATCCATCACTATATATACATATGCATGTATACATATATGCTAAGAAACCTAAATATAACGAAAATATGTGGAACAACCTGGCACCCAAATTTGCCTCTAGTGGCCTCCTCATTCTTTTCGTGCTTCTGTTCAATCTTGCTTTGCCATTCTCCATTTCAACGATTGCTGCAACAAGAATACATCCTTGCCGAATTGTAATGAACTCATCCACCGCAAATTAATTTTCAATCCGTCCTTTAGTTTTGATGCCAATCCCATTATATGGAAGCAAAGCGGTCTTTAGCTCGTTTTGCATATTTGGAAGCAAAAGCTAAGAAAACCACTCTTTCAAGTCTAATGATAAGGTTTTTGATTCCTAACCTTAGACACAATGATCTCAAATGGGCACGCAACAGAGCTCGCAAATCAAATATCAAACAAAATAAAAATGCTATTTTTATGACTTTTGTTTTTAGAATACAAGAAATTAAAGGATATGATTGACGTTCATATGAATATGACGCACTAGATCAACTCGAAATAATCTTACTCTCGTTTGATGTTTACGCACAAACAAGAAGAAGTGTTTTTCGCCACAATCTAATCAATTGATAAGAACATAAAGACCTCACCACAATCATATAATATGAAAAAGAAATAGAGAAAACTCTCCAGGACAATCTCAAATATCACAAACTGATCTAGGGTTCTTTATAAATAGGTATTTGTATCATACCCAAAAGAAACATATAGAATAAAAGAAAAATACAAAATAAAATAAAACAACATTTTTTGTTGAGGACTACAACAAATTTGACATTTAGCTACCAAAGTAATTAGCTACCAACATAAGATAGACGCAATATATGCTTTTAGCCACCACATTTAGTAACTGGTAGCAAATATATTGGAGGGAAAATTTTAGTGCTGGAGGGTAATTTTTTTATTACCAAATTACTAATTTGGTAGCTAAATAAATACAATTAGCTACTAAATTTTAGCATTGGTGGCAAAAAAATTTTATAAAGTTTTTTTAATTTATTAAAACTATAGCTACCATAATACATTAGTGGTAAAAAATATATTTTTAGTTACTAATTTTACCTTTGGTAGCTATTATCTTAATAAACCTATTATTAGCTACCAACCTACTATTCTTTAAACAAAAAAAGTATGTCTCTTCCCCAAAAAATCTCTCTACCTCTTTCTCGTCTTCCCTCTCAGCCCCTGCTCCTTCTAACCCTATTTTTCAACACGTTAATCAAAAAAAGAAGCATCTTGCTCCCACGTCGGTTACAAATTTGCATCAACATGAACAAACAAACGTGGAATCTTTTGAATCCCCAAGATCCGAACACAATCCTTTAGTGTTTGTTCAAAAAACTCTGTTTCGACTGATCAAGGTACAACCCCACGAAATTCTTACCGAGATATGGTGGCACAAATGTCCCTGGTGCTTATGCTACCAGTTTTGGGTTGAATTTCATGGAGGATCATCGAGACATTGACATCGAGGATCTTGATGGTGGGTGCTTTTTGATCCTAATGGTAGATTAACATAAAGGTATGAAATTCATTTCGTTTTCTCCTGAGGAAAAAGATACTTAAGAAAAATTGGAAATTTGCTATTATCGTTAAAATCTATGGATATTCAATGGGTTATAAGATCTTTTCACAAAAATTACACTTTATGGTCTTTCGTTAAAAGATTTTCAGATAATTGGATTAGGGTTTGGTTTCTACACTGTGTTTTTCCAATCAATAGATGACTGTAACTGTGTAATTAAGGATGTGGTTTATAAATGGTCATTTTCTAACTATCAGACAATGGGAACCTAATTTTAGGACTTCTAGTGCATCTTTCTCTTTAGTGGCAGTTTTGGTCCATATTCATGATCTTCTTCTCGAATACTTTGCCCCCTTGGCCATAAAAAAGATTGGTGATTCAATTGGTCCAGTATTTCGAATAGATGCTTTTACATCTAATGCAGAGAGAGGCAGATTTGCGCGGTTCTGTGTTCAAATCAATTTCTGACCCATATTATTATCATAGAAAATCAGCATCTTAAATTACAACATGAGGGGATTAAAAGCTAATGTATTCAATGTGGAGCAATTGGTCATATGTCTGGTTATTGTTTGTCAAATGAACAATTACGTGATAAATCTTCTCATCTAATGGAAATAGCTGAAAATTCTAGTGATAAAGATAAAGTTTTACCAAATGATTTGAATAAACATAATGCATCACCTGATAACCAAAAACTATTAGACAAATCCAAGGGTAGGGAATGGCTCTTAGTGAAGCCAAGAAAGCCACGAAAAGAGAAGTACTTCACATGGACATCCTGTTGAATCCCAAGATCCTCATGATGATTAAAAAACTGTCACTACCAAAAGGAAACATCTCTTCAAATGTACCATATTATAAAAATAATAAAAATCATCTCCATCCGTACCACTAGCTCTCTTTTAAGGGGAAAATAATCATGATCCTCACGCATTGAAAATGTTCATGAGAATACAATTCAGAATAACTCTCCAAGTGGCTTGATCAATAACATAGATAATTCCAATATTCAGCCCTGGGATCATCCCCAAATGCTTCTCCTACTTCACATGCATCTTCGTCTCTTAATTTACCTTTGGATATAAAATCATCCTCTTTTGCTTGTTTAAAGGAAAGAGCAACTAATGTCTATATTGTTGCATAATCAGATAAGTGGCTTTCTAGCTGCATCTGATCTCCTAAAGAACGTTAATTCCCATTTGAATTTGGACGGTTGGTTATTTAAGGGATGGTTATTTCTACATCTTGCTTCCCTATGCTCTCATGTCTTGAGTCACTGACTGTTGTTTCTGATTGTGCTGTGGTGGTGGTACAGCCCACTAGCAGTTCCTACAACATGTCTATGATACTGAATATTGACATTTTTCAGCTTTATTGATATGGTTAACAGTACATTCTGGAAATTAAATTAGGCATATGCTAGAATATTATTCTATATAATCTCTTCAATATGCAAAGCAAGTTCCAAGTTGCTTTCGTAATATATTTCACTTAAGTGGCTTTACTATATGGCCTCTTCAAAATGCGATGAAAGTTCTAACCAAAATTACATGGGTTGCCCTGTACGAGCCATTTATCTCTTCTAAGTATAATACAAACCCAACTAAAAGAATATTATATAGTAAAATGAAAGAAACCAATATGATGGGTTAGTTGGCTTAGAGAAGAATGTAAATGAAGCAGATGGCATTGATGAAGGAATTAATGTAGACAGTCATTTTGAATGGTATGACTAACATGTTGAATACATATTTTAAAATTATAGAAAATAAATTTTGTGTAATTATTGGTTCGTAGTTTTTTTTTCTCTACATTTATTTAATGTGTTATGTGTTTGTAGCAAATGGTATCTAGAGTTCATTCTCGTGCTCGTTTACAACCGTCAGTTGAAGAAGGAAATGGTCAAAGAGACAAGAGAGTGGCTGAGCTTGATTCACCAACTGAACATGGTATTTGTTTGAGGGTTAAATAAGTTCATCAACCAAAGTATCCTTCCACTTGCTGTTCAATAGAAATTTTCTTAAGAAAACCTTGCACAGATACTTTTTTACTTCTAAACTGTGAACTTCTTGCACTGTTCAGTTGTGATGTCTATAAAATTTTCTAAACGTGCAATAATTTTCTTCCTCAATGATATTTTCTATGTTATTCAACTAGCTGTTAGTATTTTTCCTGGCTTTACTAGTTTGTTAAGTCTCAAAAACAGCAGATGCTAGAGTTTAGTAGTTATTTCAAGTAATTTTGTAGCAATTTTTGTTTTTTTTTTATTTACTTTTTAAACTCTACCCATAAAGAAACTACTATGAAACAACCAAGGAGCTCGCATTTGTCCCTAAGCTTGTCTTTTCTTTCGACAAGAAGAAATCCAGATCTTTAAGCACCAACATTGGCTCCTGACATTAACTTGTTACAAGATAAAACTTAAAAGTCGATATTTTGGTCTTTATTTGCTATCACTGGGCTTAATGGCTCTGGTAAATCCAACATGCTTGATTCTATTTGCTTCGTTTTAGGGATTACCAATTTGCAGCAAGTTAGGGCTTCTAATCTCGAGGACCTTGTTTACAAGCAACTCTAAGCTAGTATCACCAAAGCTACTGTGTGTATAGTCTTCGATAATTTCAATCGGTCCCAAAGTCTGCTTAGGTATGAGGACCACTCTGAGATTACCATCACATGGCAGGTATATTATATCCTTTATGCTGTTTGGTTTTTTTTTAATGTGAATTTGTAATGGTTTCGTGTTTAGGTTTCTTATGTTATGTTAATATTATGGGTGCTTTTGTTTAAAGCAAAGCATTTTTTATGTATGTTTTTGCAGTTGTGATACAATTTAATGGGGGTGCTAACTTGTAAGAGCTATAGGTATACTCTTTCATATTCTGATTGGTTAAATTATGCTCACCATCTTGAAAACTTCTGAATATATGGGTTAACTTTGATTTTGTTTAAAGTATTTTGTTTAAAGTAAAGTATTTTTTATGTATGTTTTTGCAGTTGTGATACAATTTAATGGTGGTGCTAACTTGTAAAAGCTATATGTATACTCTTTCATATTCTGGTTGGTTAAATTATGTTGACCACCTTGAAAACTTTTGAATATATGGGTAACTTCAATTTTTTTAATTCTGTTCTTTTTTTAAATTGTACTCATATAGACCTTTTACGCACATGATACCCCACTTTATAGGAAATTATTGAGGTCTCAAGTTATCAAACTTATGCAAGTGTAATTATGGATTTTGAAACTTATCAGACGTAACTATAACAGGGGGCACATTTGCATAACTAAAGAAATCGAGGTTGTTGGAATAATTTACAAGTTGTGATTTTTATCTAAAAAGATTGTATTTTGTGTCACTTTATCCAATGACAATAAGTGTTCTAGGACTAGATATGTTGCTGCATTGTTTTGCATTTTCAACCAATGCTTAGCTGGGTGGTTGTGTTGACCAATTGATGGAAGAAGATCTAATAATCATGATAAGATAGTTGGAACTTTGAGTAGTGAGTTCAAGCAAGTTATTTTCAAGCAGCACGTGTCAAATTTTTCATTGGTCTTGCTTTTTATTGATCATGCCAATATTGTCGCACTTGTAGTGATTCATTTCTCCAATTGATGTCAGCAGAGAAGAGAAAAAAAGCATGTTGCTTAATGAAAAAGGCATTATTATATACTTGTTTATGTATTCTTTCTCTGGGAGGCTAATGTAGGATCATCAACTAGGGGTAACCATAGATGGTTGTTGAGTGCTATATAAACAAGTACTGCATATATCATATTGGTAAGTCATGTGAATGTGATAGATACTTATATGAGCATGCATTTACTTATTCTACAGATAGTGGTTAGTGGAAGAAACAAATATCTAATTAATGGAAAACTCAGCAAGCCTAGTCAAGTCCAGAATCTCCTCCACTCCGTGCAACTTAATGTTAATAACCCCCACTTCTCATCATCCAAAGGTACATCACAAAGGTTTTGAATACGAAGCCTCCTGAGATTTTATCTATGCTTGAAGAAGTTGCTAGGACAAGAATGTATGAGACTAAGAAAGAGGCAGCTCTTAAAACACTTGAGAAGAAGCAGATTAAGGTGGATGAAATCAATAAACTTCTTGACCAGGAAATTTTGCCTGCTTTGGAGAAGTTAAGGAAGGAAAGGATGCAATTCATGCCATGGGCTAAGGACAATGCTAAACTTGATCGGCTTAAGAGGCTCTGTATTGCTTATGAATATGCTCAAGCAAAGAAGATAAGAGATGATGCTGTCTTAGGAGTGGAGCAAATAAAGATCAAGATATCTGAGCTAGATGAAAATGTAGCAAATCTGCAAATTAATCGGTGGAAATGGATAAGTTAATGTCTGTTGATTGTACTATTACTGCAGATTAAATTATGTTTAGGTTATTAATGACAATGTTGAAAATTCATCAGCTTCACTTTCCTTTGAGTTTTGTTTATTATAAAATTGTATGCAATATATTTACATGAATGGTTAAAGCATTATATTGTATAACAAGCTTTTATAAACAAAAAGCAAGTGACAATACTATGGGTATTTTAATAAAAATACAAAAGAAAATTTTTTTCTACCAAAAGGAATGATGGTGGCTAATTGTATCATGTACCTAGTAACCAAGATAGATTTGGTAGCTAATAACATGATTTTTTAGATACCAAATGATGTTATTTGGACAATTTTCTAAAGCTTTTAACCACAAAAATTTGGTAGTAAAAGACATGATACTTTGTTACCAACTCGAATTTGGTAGTTAATAGCACGACTTCTAGTTACCAAGTATTGTTATTAGCCACCATCCTATTAAGCTTTTAGCTGCCAAATTTAGAAGCAAGAGGTGTAATTTTTACTACAAATCATAATTTGGTAGTTGATAGCAGTATATTTTGCTACCAATCATCATTGTTTGCCACCAATTTACAATACTTTTAACTACCTAAAAACCGGTAGCAAAAGGGGTTACTTTTTGTTACCAAATAAAATTGGTAACCTATACCCTTTAGCAACCTGTCAGATATTACCAAATACAAATTGGTAGCTAATGCTTTTGGCTACCAAATTTTATCCTTTTGCTACCAATTATGTTGGTAGTTAAATGACAATTTTGTTGTAGTCGGTTGGCTGTCATGCCCCAACTAGGGTTAAGACATGTCCAGTTTTTCCACGTATAATGATGGAGCATCATATGCAAAGGTAAACCTAAAAAACTAGTTTATTTGATTCGTTTGCTAGCCCATTTTATATTTAGAAATCATCTATTTAGTTTTGAAAACTTTAAATGATGCAATGAAAAATGAAGATTTTATAAGATATCAATAAAAAGCTACTTTCATGAATAAGCTAATCATAAAAGATAACATCTAATAATACCAGTCTCAAAAGTCTCCTTAAACATCCAAAGGAGATATGAACTGTAAAGAAAGTATTTAGAAAATACTAGAAGTTCTAATACAAATTCAATGCTCTCGACTATGCCTAAAAGATGATAAAAAGTTTGAAAATGAAAGTCCAAATAAAATCAAAATGTGAACCATAATCCTAATCACTAAGCTCATCCTGCAGCTCCTCAAAGTCGGTCCCATACCCCATGTCATCATAATACTCATTAGTAGAGCCATAAGTACCTAAAAACAACAAATGTGAGCCGAAGCCTAGTACACAGTAACGCAACAACATGCGATATGACATACGCGCCTAAACTATATGCAATGCAACAACCAACATTTTATGTTTATTATTTAAGGTGATTCAAACAACACGGGAACACTCACACTCCGGGTAACAAGCCATAGGAATCTGGGGGTCCTGAGTAATAACAACTGTTCAGGAGGTTGATTAAGGCAGGCTGAATACCTTAATCGTCTAAATGAATATTCTACAAAGTAGCCTCGTCTAGGTTTCACTGCCGTTACGCATCCCCATTTATTTCTGTCTATAGTGATATGCAGCTCAATCGGCACCCATAGTTGTGAACTACATATACTACTTCTCATTGAACATAAATGGACGTTATCCTGATACCGTTTACCTTATCAGCTACCCACCGAGCCACCAATGGTGGCCTAAGCGCCTAAGTACTGTGCTGACATTTGCCTAGCAAGGTTGTTGCTCCCCGGCCAAATTAAACGACACATGCACAATCAACACATTCAATTGTTAGGTTGTCTTTAAGTTAAGTCCATTTAAGAATACCTATCCTAGGTAAACAACACGCATGTTACTGCGTACCTAATATCTAAACAGTAGACGGTAGAGGATCACAATCAAGACAATAGGTTGATTAAATATCTATCAAGAAAGGTTAATTTGTATAAGTATTGGGTATAGAAACTAATAAATCAAGTCACATTGATCAATCAACATAACGTAAGGCCTTATGTAATATAAGGCCTTTGGTTTATAATTGAGTTAGATCCAATTAGGATAATTAGGCTTAGATATTTTAGACTAAGCCCATATAATTCGGAAATTGAATATATTATTTAGATGTATTGAGCCTTTAGGGATCCTAGGTTAGGCTCAATAAGAAATTCTCTAAGTGTTTAACTTTTTAGGGTAATGGGCTTTAAGGTTTAGGAATTAAGCCCGTTAAGGAATATAAATATTACATTAGTTGGAATCAAACTTTATTTTGAATTTAGGTCCAATTAGAGTAATATTGGTTATTGGACATAAGAATTAGGGTCAAGTTAATTGGAATTTAATTTAGTCTCCAAATTAAGCTATTGAGCCTTCTAATACCCTATATAGGCTCACTAAGGATATTTTAGGGCTTTTGGGCCAATAGGAATGATTTGAGCTCAATTAGGTATTTTAATACTTAGAATTAATAATGGACTTAAATATTTTGGAAATAGGCTTAATTAGAATAGGTACGGTATTGGGCCTGTATTATGGAATTTAAGCCCATAAAGCAAAATTTAGGCATTGTCTATTTTTGAAGGTTTAGGCCCTAAATGGCTAGGGAAAACTTGTTAGGATTTAGTTGGGGCTTATTAAGTACAAATAGGCGTAGTCGGCTAGAAATTATGTTATTGGGCCTAATGTAGTGTTTCTAAACCAATTTTATCTAATTAAGTCCATTTGTAGGTATATAGTCAAATTTGATTTTATTTTAAAATTTAAGCTTATAACCAACTATTAAAGCCTAAAGTTATTAATATTAGCCAAGTTAGACATTAATTCATTTCTAAATTAATTTTAGGTCATTTAGGTCAAGTTAGACCTATTTTTACTATCTTGGTCTATTTTAGGTCATTTTTATCATATTGACTATATTTTTACTAATTAAGTCTCTTTTTGTCATTTTAGCCAATTTAATCCTAGAATATTTAATAATTAAATTTTATTGCTCATGATATTTGTCAAATCCATTTAATTGCCAATTACCTATTTTAAGTCCAATCACTTAATCAAAACCTATTACAACTCAGTTTAGTATATTTAGTCCTATTAAGCCTGTATAATTTGATTTGGGCCCTAAATTATTATCTAAGCCCAATTTAGCTACTAAAGCCCATAATAATTTAGTCGTATTGACTGAGACTTATATTATATTCAATTACCCAACTTTACAATTAAAGCCATTTTATACCTAATTAAGCTAATTTAGCATGCTAACCTATATATATCCAATTTTTATTTAACAAAAAGCCTAATAAATCAAAATATGCCTCAATTAACTATTTATAACTAACTATTTATCAATCAAGCTAGTTTGATAATTATTAAATTTAATTACATTTGGATTTCACAAAATTTTCAAAGAAAATAGGGCTAGAAAACAGGGGAGGTCTGCACACCGGTTTGTTTTTGGACTGGTTCAACTTGATTTTTGTACTTTTCGATCCGGTTCAGTTTTCATGTAAAAACTATACATCTTGAGATATTAATTTGTTTTAGTCTCATTGAAAATAAGAAAATAAAAGTGAGCAGTTCGGCCTATGCAAGAAGTCCAGTTCAAACAGTGTTTTTCACTATACATCCAAAAAAGAAAAATCTTGACAAAATATTAAATGACCTTAAAAAATTATAACAATTTCCAGATCATATATACGCTTATTGAAATTCGAGCAAAAATAATTACGTTTGATATTTTATTTATGTTTCTCAAGAAATACGCCTATTAAGCCTTTTAAAAATAGTAAATAAATATGAAAAATTACGAAACCTTCTAGTTTATATCCTAAGATGATATGCTATCATTTCCATAAATTTAAAATGAAAAATAAATTCGTTTATACCCTAACCAACATTACATATCATGGCAAACAATACTTTTATTTTTGTCTAGCAAACATATTATTGTTTTTATTTAATTTTCATCATGAAAAATCATTATAAAATCATATAGAACACATCAAAACATATTACATAACATGCTAATTTATTTTAACCACATTTAGACCATAAACCATTAAACAATACATAACCGATGCCAATATCAACAAAATTTTACCAAACTAAGTAACACATGATATTTCACATAAATCATAAATTTCATATTCTGTAATTTAAGTATTACAACATATTATTTAGTAATACATTTTACTAATCACACTATCTAATTAAACAACTTACTTGCAGTAGCAAAACAAGCTTTTAACCTTCACTACCTTACTCTTAGGAATTTGGTAAAACTCCTTTTGCCTCTAATCCAAGATCCCTCTTGATAAACATCTAGTTTCAAAAGGAAAATAGAGATTAATATGAGTTTTAGATGGCTTAAAGAGGATATAAAATATAGAAGGGCTAGTACCTATTAGGATTTTGATAGAGGAAATGAATTTATGGTGTTTTTGGGTTTGTTTGAACAGAAAAATGGGATGAAATTTTCTGCTAAGTGTGGAGATAAAGTGGTGGCTATTTTAGATGCATTAGGGTTTCATTTTACAAAAAGAGTGCAGGATAAAAACAAGGACATTAGATGTCAATATTGGGAAGGTTCTAGAGCTATATAGGTTGGTAAAATAATAATATTTGAATAAAAATTCTGTTGAAAATTATTTAGGATAGGAATAGTGATATAAAGGTTCTAAAAGATTTTTATGAGAGTTTAGAGCTAATATGATTAGTGGGTTAGATTAGCAATTTGATTAGGGTCTTAAGATGCAACTAGATGTCAAATGGGCTTAAGAATTAGTTAGATTAATTTAGGAATTTAATTTAGCAAATTTTAAAGATGAAGAAATAAGTTTAGTTAAATAAATAGGTGATTGGATATGTATTTGATTAAAATTTAGGGTGTTGAGCAATTTACGTATTGAATTTCTAGAGAATTGTGAAATTGAGAAAAATGGGAGATTGTAATTTAGGTGGATAACTACGTTGGTATTTAGGTTTGGTTTATTTTTATTTGATATGATGAAATAGAAAATTAATGTGGTCTAATCACTATTTTCATTTGAAATTAATTACCATTAAAATTACTAAAATATCTAATCATACTATACAATTTACTTAGTTAAATTATCTAGATTAAATTTCTATCTCAGGTTTTAATTTGGTTCAAAATTTCCCATATCATATACAATCTAATTCACAATTTTTTTTAACTAACTTAATGAAATTCAGCATATTTCATCGACATTGTACGCCGCTAGTGTTGGGGTTCAGTACCGCCGGACTTGAGCTGGTGTAAGCCAAATTTGAGGCTACCCCATGCTTCTTCACTATCGTGATTTCAGTTCCATGAATCTTACACTGCTAGCGTTGTTTGAAAATTTGCTATCATTGGATGAATTGCTTGAAAAAGATTATTTCCTTTGCTCATGCTTCCATTGAATCAACAAGCTTTTGTCTTCTAGTTTAGTTCGGGTATTTGGCTCTGGAACTAGGCTAGACTGATTCCCATCAGGTTCTGCCATTAGAGGTAACAATTTTGCCGAGCCTTTGGTGAATTTCTTAGTGGAGTATCCACCTATCCTGCAACTCGCGATCATGGCCTCCGGGAGTACATTACTAGGGATTTAATGCCTCCCTTAGAAGATGCCCCAAGCAATCAAGTCCTATGTTCAATCCTCGAAAATCATCTACCTATGTGTTTGTGCCATGCTGTGATTCTGAATATTGCACTCAAGCTCCAGGGGTAGGCAAATGTGATCCATTTAGCTATTGTAAATTTCAAATCAAGTACGTAGGTGGAAGCAGTGAGAAGCGACAATTGCCTGTTGAGACACTAACATTTGAGACATCAGACGAGGGGATAATTCAAGTTCCCAACGTAGTTATAGGTTGTGCAAATGATCACTATGATCCTGGTGCTGACAACCAAAGAAGTGGGGTAATAGGTCTCAGCCTTGCTAGTTTTTCTTTGGTAGAGAAATTAGGCTCGGTGTTCTCCTATTGTATTGGCAGTATATCAGATGCAACATATGCTTATAACCAATTGATCCTAGGAGAAAGAGCAGTTATTGAAGGCGATTTGACACCAATTGAAATTTCTAGTGGCCTTTACTCCTTAACAATGAAAGGGATCAGCATTAATGGTAAAATGCTCCCAATAGACCCTGGTGCAGTTCAAAAAGGGAGTTCCTAGCCAGGAATTATCATCGATTCGGGTTCAACCTTCAGTAGGCTACCACCACTTGAATATTTTGCACTTTCAAAGGTATAGATAACTTGATAAATGGTAGTTTAGAGCGAGCGCACTATGAAACTCAAGCCAAATTTGTTGTGTTACAAGGGTGATAGAGACCGAGATCTTGTTGGGTTCCCAATTGTCAGATTTCACTTTGCTGAAGATGCTGAATTGGCTATGGACTCAAAAAATCTTGTTTACTCCAAGCTATGGTGGTGTGTTTTGCATGGCTATTGTACCTACAACTTCACAATATATATTGGGCATGGTTGGGATAATGGCACAACAAGGTTATAACATCGCTCATGACCTTAAGGCTAATAAAATTTACTTCCAAGATATTGACTGTCAGTTGCTAGATCGAATAAAACGTTATTTGGTCAATTAGATAACAACACTCATGTTCTTATGTTAGATAACAAAATCATATTCACAAACTTTTGAATAATACTCTACTGTATAACTGATGCGTACTATGCACGAATCTTGCAATTTCCCGAACTCTAAAAATCGAAAACGGATCTTCACCCGATGAAATCTAGAAAAGAATAAGAGGTATAATTAAACTTGACTCTACATCTGAGAATTCCATGAACCGTGGTATGAATTGATGGGGAAAACCTTGACTCGTTGGTCGAATAATCCCAGAACCTTGATATAAAATCTCGACCCTATAAGAAATTCTGGCCAAAACCTTGGTATAACGAAAAATGAAACAAAATTCAAATTCTTGAAAAATTTACAAGCTCTCGAAAGAACTTAAAGAGAAAGATTTCTCTCAATTGATTTTAATAATCAAAATAATCTGTCTTTATAAAACAAACATCAAGGATTATTTGTAAAAACAAAAGAAACTCAAAAGACTTAAAATAACATATGTTATCGGCCAATAAAAGCTGATAGCCTAATTACAAGATTGGGCGGCCTTAAAAAAATCAGTTCAGGTCATCTTATAAACCGACTAAAGGCCGATGGCGCAAGCTTGTAGGCCGGTGGCTTATCCAAGAAGGCTGGCTACGTATGAAGGCGGCGTACAGATCTTGCAATGCTTGAAAGAAAGTCGGCTTTGCGTGAAGAATGGCTGGCATTTTATTGAATAAAGGACAACGGCTTTTTAATGTATGCTGGCGGCTTTTAGCTCAAAATTGGCAGCTTTGAACCACCATGAAATTTATTATTCATCCAATATAATGAACTTGCTTGGATCATCACCATTTCTTCCCACGTTGAATAACTTTATTTCTCCTTCCGTAGTTGATTCAATATACTTCGCTCGATCCTCCATGAAGTTCTTGCAATATCTATTGAATTTATTCCGAAGTTTCTTAGCTCAGCTTTGTGTAATCATGCCTCCAAGTACTTAAACTTGTTGAGGCGAGCTTGGTGCAATCATATCCTCACCAATAACCCTTTTTGTCTTTACAGCTGTGTAGATTTATTTTTATAACTTAGTGTTACAATTTCATATATTTCCCATTTTTGTGTTTGTTACAATAGTTTTGCTAATATAAAATATTCACACACACACATATATAATTTGAACTGACATTATAATAACTAGTATTTCATATGCACACTAGAGATCGTTGTAAATAGCTTTAGGTCATGGCCTCCTGAGTGATTCTCAAATAAGACGGGTTTATAGTCTTAATTGCACGTCATGATGAAGTGTCAAGTCATCAACAAGATGCTCTCAAGCATATTTTCCAAGGTAATTTCTCTTGATGCGATTACATCATCCCTTTTGTGGGATTATCTCATTCCTTTTATAAAACCTTTTGTACTTACCAGTTTTGTGAGGTTTGTTTGTGCGAGAGAAATTATTTTATCACCCGAGTGAAACAGTTCGGTTTATCTAATTGGGTTTTAATACTTCTAAGTGTCCGTAAATGATTCTTTACCGGGTGAAAATAAATTCATAATGATTATCGTCTTTACTATATTTCTCCCTCGTAACACTATTGCGTACCTCTTGAAGTTATTTTAATGAAGTGTACCTGTTATCAATACAAGCTCCGTTTTCTTTTTTGTTTTTTTTCCTCTTACCTTTTCAACATGTCGTAAAGTATAGTGATTTTTGCTCAGGGCGATTATTGACAGAACCAACCTTAGCCAACAGCAGTCGATGATTAGATGCAAAAATTTGATTCTCCGTTAAGCCCCGTTTGTTTTGAGGAAATTATTTAAAAATAAAAAATTATGTTTTTTAAAAAGGTTTTTTTTTAAAAAGTAACATATTTTTAAATATTTAGCTAATTTTATGAAAATAGTTTTCCCTATGTGTATAATTTCAAGGCAACCCATTTATTTTAAGTATAAAAAAATAAAAAAAATACAAATTTTATTATGAGAAATAAATGTACCTAAATAAAAATATTAAAAAGTTAATAATAAATGTCTTAAATAATTGATAGATAAAACTTGTAAATTGATGAAAAAACGAATTTCTTTCTTTAATGAAATACAAAGTAATTGATTGTAATTTTTTTTATTATAAAATGCTTTATTATATAATTTTTTGACAAGACATAGGAAAAGCTTTCTCTTCATTGTTATTTTTTTCCCTATTTCAGTTTTCTCTCCATAATAAATTAAGTAAAGTTTTGGAGATGGGAAACATTTATAAATTAGGTAAATCTATAGGGTTGAATGAAGAAAGAGAAACTAATAAAATATTAATAAAGAGGGAAAAAAAAACTAATATAATTATATTTAAGATTGACTATAAAATAAACCAATAAAAAGTGAGTATTTAAAGAGAATATTGATGGAGAGTGTTGCTAGTATTTCTCTAACCAAACTTCTAAAAACATGCATTTTTTAGGAAAATCTTTCTAAGGAGAAACATTTTCCTCAAAACAAAGGGTTCTTAATGAACCTTTAGAAAATTTCATAAGTAAAAAGTTCTCAATGTACTCAAATTAGTAGTTACCCAAAATTAACAATCCTACAAATAAGTAACAAGGTTGTCAGTATACACAAGTTATTATATTTTATGAAGTAAATATGGGATATAATAAGCTAGTGAGTAAAAAAAAAAAAAAGTGATTTAGTTACCTATTAATATGGGTCATAAAGAATAGAGAGCTCAATTGTTGTTTTGACTTTATCTTAGTTTGACCCCTTAGCATTGATTTGATATGTACTTGAATACATGTTATTGTTAGTATACCCATTGAGCCATCAATATTGTTCGGACTTTTCTTTCTTGTGGAGTCATCATAGTTTTGGTGTCATATATAATATGACCAAAGTGTATATTTAGATTCATTTATTTAAGGGTTCATTTTATGAATAATACTTGAACTTTAATGAAATATGCAATTGAATACCTGAACTTTGAAATTAATCAATTTTGTATCTGAACTTTGAAAATGACTAATTTAGTACTTAAACTTTGAAATTAATCAATTTAGTACCTAGACAAATTTTTTATGTATGCTAATAGTACCTCCATCAATTTTTTTAAGTACTAAATAGATCAATTTTAAAGTTGTCAAGTACTAAATGATTAAATTCAAAGTTTAGGTGCCTAGTTGCACATTTTGCAAAAGTTCAAATACCATTCGCAAAATCATCCATTTATTTAACTTAGAGATGATTAGCATATTTTGAACCTTTGCATGTTCATATTAGTATGAACATTTGGCAAGTTGTAAATACCCCTAAATTTAGGTATTACAATCTAAAAGTAAATTCTCTCCGGAGTTGTCTCTAAAATAGTCCAATCTCATCAATTGTGAACTAATTTATACCCCTTTTACATATTATGTGGTAGCAATACATAATATGTACAGCACATTTTGACGGACTACGAATGGATGAAACAATATTGGGTAAGAATCGATGGTGAATCTGAGTTTATAAACTCCTTTTCACATTCTCTTCAAGAGTAAATATGGAGTAAAGTAAAATTGTTTAATAAGGCCAGAAGAGTAAGTCAAAGGCCTTAGAAATAGGAGTAAGAGGGTATAGGAAAGCTAGGATATAAAGTCTTTTCTCTACCTTACCCTGCAAAGTTTACAATGTTAAATTTTAGGGTTAATGTTGCAAATAGTACCTCAATTTTGCCATTATATGAAATTAGGTGTCTAAACATTGTAATTGATTAATTTAATATCTATACTTTGAAATTGATTAATTTAGCACTTAAAAGATCTTTTTGTGCTTGCCAATGATATTGGTTGACACATACGAAAATGTAATTTCATATACTAAATTAATCGATTTTAAAGTTTAGGTATCATTCATGATATTCACCTTAAATTTTATTCTTATAATCTATCTTTATCACCTTGTATCTATCATGTGGAACTTGTAAACCTTTTTATGGAACCTAAAAGTTTTTCTTTCTTTTTTAAATTTCAAGTTCATAGTACTATATACAATTTCACATGATATAAAAATTACCTTTTCTTCACATATAAGAAGCTTACACAAAGAAATTTGAAAAACAAAATTCATAAATTCTCCATATGCAAAATTTATTTATATGTGAAAGTTGAAGTACCTTTACATCAAGAGGAAAAGTAGCATCATCTATAGAATCACAAGTAAAGATTACAAAAAGAAAGAAATTGCCCAATTCCTTTAACTAAAGTTTCTTTAACCATGTTTCATAGTTATTTCTATGAAATTAATCAAAGGAAAAAAATGCAGATTAAACAAGTAAAGTTACTGAATTTACGTTTTCTTGTACTACTTTGGTTTTGAAATACTTTATATTAGGTTTTGAAATTGTGAAGAAAAGGGAAAAGTAAAGCAAGAAGATGTAGAACGATGATACAAAAAGAGAGGCAGAAGAAAGATGTGTATTAGGTGAGGTAGCACTTTCCATGATGAGTCAACCTTAGCTCTTTCTTTTTTCTAAAACATGTGTGACAAAAAAAGCAAAAAGTATCCAAACATGAGAATGAAGAATCACGATTTTATTGTCCATTCTTGCCTACCAAACACAACATCAGTATGAATAATAAATTTCTAGTCAACTTATATAGAAAATCTAATAACTTTTGTTATAAAGTCATATATATTGACATCTCAATGAGTATAATTATAATTCTTAAGCACAATCATATAGAAAATATTTAGTCGTAAATTATCATTTAGCTTTATTTGCAAATTTTCTTAAAATTCTACACCATATTGAAACATATATATATATATATATATTCCCTTGATTTGATTTAGTTTGATTTGTATATGTAACTTTATAGAGAGAGAGGATAATTGTTTAGGTGATATTTTCAAGAATGACATAATTGGAAAATAAACTATTGAATGATAATTCATAGGTAAAAGGAAACAAATATTATTCATCATTTTATAATATAACAATTCAAATTATCACTTTTCAAGTGAACACTATAATAAATAACTTTACATCAAATGAGGAGGGAATAGATAGTCATTTGTGTCAAGTGAACAGGTTAATAGTGCTTCTAGCGTAAAATGCTAGACAAAAAGATTAATTTAAATGACGGGATAATGTCATATAGGGCTGTAAATGAGTCGAGTCGAGTCGATACAGTACCAAGCTCGAACTCGACTCGAAAAAAAAACTCAAACTCAAACTCGATCGAGCTTTGATTTTTAAGCTCAAATCACTCGATCTAATACTCGATAAACTCGATCTCGACTCGATTAAGCTCGATTATTTTTTTAAATATTGATTTAAATATAAAAAATATTTAATATTTGATAAACTTGAACTCGACTTAACTCAATTTAATTCTCAATTAAGCTCGCGAACTCACCGAGCTGAGTAATTAAAAGCTCGAGCTCGAGCTCGAGCTCGAACTCGAACTCGATAACTACTTGAGTAGCTCGAACTTGAACTCGACTCGATTATAAGCGAGTCAAACTTGAGTTCTGTTGAGTCGAGCTCAAGTAACTCACAAGCTGTCTCGACTCACTTACAGCCCTAATATCATAAATGGTACCTAAAATTTGACAAATACATTTAGCTACATGAGTTTTAAAATTGATCAATTCAGTATCTAAACTTTGAAATTTATCAATTTACTATAAGAAAAACATTGAAATTGATCAATTTAATATCTAAAAAACTTGATAGAGGTATTATTGAAATGCATGGAATGTTATTTTAGGTAATAAATAATCACTTCAAAGTTTGTATACCTATTGCATATTTTGGTAAAATTTAGTATCAATCGTAACATTAACCGTTTAAATGATTGTTTGAAAATATCATATAAAATGGTGTGCTTATATGAAAATATAGATATTATACTATTGCAATAGTAATTTGTGATGATATATTTATTGATCAAAATATCCAGGAACATGTTCATATTTATAACCTGGGACTTCAATTTAACACGTAGGTTAATTGTCTACGACGATTCTCTCGAGCAATCACTGGACATTGGCCCGGTGAATTTGTGATATCTGATTTCGTTTGTCATCATGCCATTGTCTCTATCTACAGAAGTTTCCTAGATTGACAGGTGTTCGGCATTTAGCCATAAAATCTTTAGTTAGTTAATGGTTTTGTTGACGGAATGTGCTTATTATTGATACATGTTTGACCGGTGCTATCTTAATTACTCTATTTGTCCTGCGAAGGGCCCATGGCACAGTACCTAAGGCAACTTCTCGGCCGACTATTTGGACTATTTAACTTGAATTATCAGACTATTTGGACCCACTACAACAATAAGCACCGATGACTTTGAACAAGACCTTGCTTCTTCCAAGTCTTCTGCCACACACTTTATCCTTAGCTAAGATTTTAACTCTTAAACCATAACTAAGAAATTACACTCTCAGATATACATCTCCCTGCTGGTTTTATAAATCGATGGGCATTTTTGTTGACATCATTACTTCAGTGGTGACTTCAATGGTGGGAGCAATTGGAGGTTTTCTATGTGCTCCATTATGTGATAAAATGAAAGCTTACATGAATATTGTCAACGCACCTGAATCATTTTCTGAAGATGTGAAGAAGCTAAGTGATTTGAGGAAAGATATTAAAGGAATGAGCTCCTCAGATTACATAGACAAATGGCTTTTGGAGGTTGAAAAGATCATGGGGAGGATTCCTCAGGTAGTATTAGACCCAGAAAGATCCACAAGTCAAAACCATGGAGTGCAGCTATTGTGTTGTATTTCCAGCCACGGAATTTCTCGGTGCAACTTACATAACAAAGTGAAGAAACTAATGATCCAAGGGCAAAATATCATAACATGCGCAAATCTCAATATACAAACTTTTGAACATATCCATGGCGTCCCTAATATTGAAGATGGAAGCACTGCTGAAAGAAACTTGAAACAAGTAATGGACATGCTTAACAACGATGAAGTTTGGAGCATTGGGGTTTGGGGACCAGGAGGAGTAGGTAAGACTACTCTTGTGCAAGCATTGAATAACAAGCTGGAGAACACTTCTTCATTCAGCTTTGTCAGATTAATCACACTTACCAAGGATGCTAATGACAGCCAAGTGCAAAAAGCCATTTTAGAAAGCCTAAATCTGGTAGAGGAAAATGGCATGAACACCAAGAGGACTGCGGATTGGATTCACAATAGACTTCAAAGAGAGAAGTATCTTCTCATTTTAGACAATGTATGGGTCCCCATTAATTTAGCAAGCTTAGGCATTCCTGAAAATCAAAAAGGTTCGAAAGTATTATTGACTACACGACTTGAGAACGTGTGCACAGAAATGAAAGCAAAAACAATCAAAATGAAATACCTAACAAACACAGAAGCTTGGCAAGTATTTGTTGAAAAGGCTGGAGATGTTGTGAATAATGTTGGAATCCAACCACTGGCAGAAGCAATTTGTGGAGAATGTGGGGGTTTGCCTCTTGCTCTTATCGTTGTAGGATCGGCCATGAGAGAAAAAAATAACATTCATTTGTGGCAGAGTGTTATCAACGATTTGAGAAGTTCTAATTTTCCTTACGGTACTGAGTCTCAAATTTACAAGTCATTGAAGTTAAGCTTTGATTTTTAGCAAATGATACTCTTAGGTCTTGCTTTTTATATTGTGCTTTATATCCTCAAGGTCATGAAATTAGAAAAAGTCAACTTGTACGTTGTTGGTTGGCTGAGAATGTAATTGATGAGCAGCTAAATTATGAAAGTGCATATAGTAAGGGGTTGGATTTGATTGAAAAGTTGACAAATTCTTGCTTATTAGAAGATTATTATGTGGATTATGTAAGAATGCATGATGTAGTTCGTGATGTTGCAATAAGGATTGGAAAGTTGAAAGGCATATCTGTAGTTTTGTCTGGACATGGAACTTACAAGATTGCAAGAGTTGTCTTGCCGGAGGAAGTTGAAAATATCAAGTGGATCTCTTTTGTAGACAATGAAAATATAGTGCTTCCTGAATATAAGAAAGATTTCCCTAAAGTGACCACCCTTGTTCTTCACAATAACTCATGGCATGAGCAAATCCAAGTTTCTGAAGAGTTTTTAAAAGGATTCCAAGCACTTAGAGTCTTGAATGTGTTTAATTACCAGTTTTTTACATGTTCACTCCATCATTAATGGAACTACGAGCTCTTATTCTACAGAATTTCGATGGTCAATTGGAAGAAGTGCCATGTGGAACAAAACTATGGTACTTGACCTTTCTTACTCTTTAGTTTTCAGATTGCCAAGAGGAATAGAGAAGCAAACCAACTTAAGGGAGTTACATCTATCATTCACTGATAATTTGAAAAGCATTGAGGCAGACGTCATCCTTAATTTAAGTTCATTGGAGATTTTGGACATGAGAGGGAGTGGCTAC
Organism: Combretum micranthum; assembly: GCA_024138025.1. Lineage (NCBI taxonomy): Eukaryota > Viridiplantae > Streptophyta > Magnoliopsida > Myrtales > Combretaceae > Combretum > Combretum micranthum. The sequence goes on along the minus strand of JAMXBD010001837.1, from coordinate 222,015 downwards.
AAATGGCATACCAATAGAAGATCCAGGTCTAAAGAGGTTGTACTGCAGGACCTATCGAGACTCAATTCATTGAGGGAAGTCTATCTCGACTTAGCTGATGCGGATGCCACTTATGTAGAGTGTGGCTGGCTGGAAACACTGAGAAGTTTTTTCCTTTGTTATGGTTCTTTCTACCGTCAGTTTGAAGACAAGGTAATTTCTGTTGAAAGGGTTGAAGGCAATAAGGTCGGATCTTTCATTCTACATGCAAAAACACTGAGGCTAGTTGGCATGAATGTAAAAGACATATTCTCTTGTTTCAACTCAACGGATCGAGCCAACTCCAAGTTGAGGTCATTAGCCATGGTAAATTGTCTCTTTTCTCATCAAGAATTAGCAATACTTTCGGGACACATTTCATAACTTAGTAAATTTGCACATATATCAAAACCCGAAATTGGAAATTGTCTTCTCTTCTTATTATCCCCATATTGTATTACCAGAACTGGTAGAGATCACAATAGGTTACTGTAGGAATGTGATGGTGTTCCATGATGGTCCATTAGAAACCAAAGCCTTTGTTCCTGAACTGAAGCGTCTTATACTTCATGAGTTGGAGAACTTGCAATGTCTTTGCAATAGCAAGCTGAGTGAGCAGTGCCAATCTATAGAGTTTCTCAGAGTATATGGATGTCATAACTTGAAGAAATTGCCTTACATGGCCAACATAAAAGAGATAAGAGGAAGAGAAGATTGGTGGAACAACTTAGAATGGGATAACCAAGAAACCAAATCATTTATGAATCAATTCTTCAAGCCATGGGATATATGTGACATGTGAGGTCTTTAATCATGTCCATTTTTCATGTTTTTGAATTGCATTTGAGCTCCTTTTTTTATTTATATTTTTGCTAATAATTATTTATTGTTTACTGAATCATTGCATCGTCAATGTGGATACGACCTATGTTTTTATCATTTGACAAAGGGAAAAAAAAATGTTTTATCGTTTTCTTGGCTCGTAATGTTCCGTTGCTTAGTTATGGTTCCTTTCGTTATTAATTCAGGCTTTTTAAATAATGCACTTGCTAAGACACCAAATATAATAAAAACCTTATATATATTATTGTGCATATATATATATATATATACACACACACACATATGAAATTAATACCTAGTGGAACCCAATAATTTAAATACCTTTTAATTTGTTTGGTTAAAAGGAAAAAAGAATAACTAAATAATATTTTAACTCCAAGGAATAAAATATGTTTTTAAACAATTTCATTCAAAGTATATTGCGTTTCACTTTCCAACTATCCCTTCCGATCAATTGCTTGCAAATAAAGATGGAAATTTCAAACCTGTGTTGGAATTATTTTAGAGCTTTTTTATTTTTTTTATTTTGTCCCATAAATTTTCCTTTCCCCTCCCCACCCCACCCCACCCCACCCTTTTTTTTGGTCTTTACAGTAAATTGTTTGTGATCATAACACCATCTTCTTTTATAAAGTAACCCCCAAAAGGAAATCATCTTTCATGGCAGTTATGCAGTAATTTTTGTACGGTGACAAATAAATTTTCTCCCTTGTGCGTTTCAGGCATCTGTAGGCTGTTACTGCTATCTTGCATTCCAGATAAATTTTATAGGGTTCTGAATGAGGAAAAATATTTATCTTTAATGTTTGACTAATTTCTATTTTAGTTTTACATTTTTTTTTAAATTTGACAGCTTAAAATTTGAAAGTTTACAAAATAGACTATTTTTAACACTGTTAGTTCTTCTACTAACCAATAACATGCGGGGTGATTTGATCCGTCAAAATTGTTAATTTAAATAAATAAAATAACTAAACAAATATAAATTAGCTGAATTAATAAAAATAACTAAAAATCAGAAAACAATAAATAATTTTTTTTTTAATTTTAGATAATAAAAATATAAAAATTTGACTAGCTTATGGTTACGGATGACGACATACAAAAAGTGGGTCATTAGTCATGAAAGTAAATTATAAAACTATAGGAAACTTCTAGGGACCGTGATAATTACAATAAAATCGATCCTATCATGTTGATAAACAGTTTTGATCTTTTTTAATATTGGCCATATATCTTAAATTTTTGTACTTATTTCTTTTATAATCAATTTAATTTTGATATTAGTAGTAGTATGGTGCCATAACTTATAAAATTATATGCAATAGTAAGATCCTATTTTAGTCCTCAAGTGTTAGGTCAACGCCTTAAAACTCTCTCCCTTAAAAGAACCGCCTTTTGTTACGACAACCTTCGTAAAGATCTCACCCTAGATTTTCCAAAACCCAACAATATTGGTTCTTGGCATTGGGTACGATGTTAACTGACCCCATTGTACATGGTCTAGCACATCCTTTATTGCTGCAAGAACAAAAAGGAGCATGCGTTTCTACTTTGCCACTTTTCAACACATTCTTCTATATTTCAAGTTTGATGTCAAACTTTCAATCAATACTTCCTTCTTTTTCCCAATATTTATGCCAAACTTTCACCTAGCACATCCCTCTAAATTATATTTCATACATACAAACATGTGTTTCGCTACTTATTGTACGTTCTACTTATGTGATTGTGATTTTCGATATAGTATTTGTTTGCTAATTCCCTTGTACATGCAAGGGACATTGTTTAGATTATTCTTGACTAGTTAGGAGAGAAAAACTTTAATATTTGATCACTTTTCCGTCACCGATTTTCAAAAGTCAAAGACAAACCTCGTTTTCCTCCATTATATATTTTCACTTTTTTTCCTTTTTTTGTTTATTTTTAATGATTTTCCTTTTATTTTGTTTTATTTTTCTAATATGGCACTGTTGTATTAGATCATATGCCAATTTACATATGTAAAGGTATAGCCCAAATATGTTAGAGGAGGAATAGAATTGTAACTTGTAAGTGAGTTAAGTCAAGACGAAATAATGCTCAATTAATGTCATACCCCCAAGAGGTATCTCAACAGTATCAATATGCCATATAACAGACTGGTACCATAGATATTTGCATATAACCATTTGAGGCTATATGAGCATTGTACAACTAGAACACTCTATGGTGTGGACAGTTATAATAAGATTGAAAGATTGTCTAGAATAAGAAATACATTACATACATATAAATTACATATAGAAATATCATCATATATCGTTTACATTGAGTTTTAACTATTACGTTAAAATTATACAAACATTGTCCTTAGATTGTTCTTTACACAAATACTAAGCTTTTCTCTACTCCAAGTCTTGAATCCTTCACTAATTCATATAGGCAACCACTTTTGTAGATCAAGTCAAACGATCCCTATAACCAAACAAGTCTATAGGAGGGTAAGCAAAAACAACTCACCGAATAACTAGATCTTAATACAATACAAACAATGCCATGAAAGTTTAATTAACAAACATAAATAATGCATCAACCATCTATATATGACACATACAGTTTGGATGATCAGAATCCAAATCAATGGAGCTTGACGCCCTCTCTTGGGGTTAAAGGACTAACTCTAGTAATTCACACCCAGGAGAGATTAAGAACTAAGGAAGAAGAAATTGTTTTCAAACTTATTTATTATTTTATAAATACATATAAGTATTATAACTTAACTTAATCTTGAAACTGAAAAAATTTACTAAGTGTTAGTTACTTCATATCAACACCACATGCAACATCTTTCAGTGCTTGCTTAGTTACTATGGGGTTAACAGAACAGTGGTAACCTTCCGTAAAACCAAATTTACTAGAATAACTCAGCATTGCCATAGGACTGAGATGCTAATATATGACGTAAACACCACATAAATGCAATTTATGTAGTCGTATAATGCATGTCTACTTTATTTGATGGTCAATTAAAATTTATTCCAGAGTTCTTAGTGACCATACAATTTTCAAACAATCAACAATAAATATTATATGGTCGGTAGCAAGCAGATGGTTATTAATTCTACTATTAAAATTTGAGATTCATCCAATCACCATACAATATGCATTATTCCTATCCCTACACACAGCTAGTTACAATTATATCGACACCTCATTTTTGCCCTCCTTTAAAAAAATAAAAAATTCAAAATTCAAAATTCAAAAAAATAATAAAAATTGTAAAAAAAAAAAAGAAAAAAAAATGATTAAAAAATTAGTTAAATTAAAAATCAACAAAAAATACAAAATTAAAAAAAAATATAAAATTTTTGAAAATAAAGAAATTCGAAAACCCCCCATCTTTTAGTAAATAAGCCTTTAGAATTAAAATAAAAATTGAAAAAGGAAGAAAAACAAAAAAAAAATCATTTTTGAGCTTGTTATTGGTGTTATAGTATTTTGGGTCACATATGGGGATCAATTTGGATCCTGAACCTGTATAAAATTTGGACTATTTTTATTGAAAATATGTTTGGCCTGGTTTGAATGATTTAAATGAATTCCAGGTGAGGAAATGAATCAAAAGGCAAGCATACCTTAGTCGATTAAGGCTAAAGAGTGTAAGGGAGGGGATCGGAGTTTGATCCATGCAAGCAACACAATAAGAATTTTTTTGGGAGTGTGCATTGCCACTCATGCGTACCCTTTCAATTTCCATCCGTCATGTGGATTTAAGAGCAATAATGAAAAGACTCGTAACTCCCCCAACCCTCCAAGTTTCGTAACCTCCAATCTTTTCATTTGTTCGTAACGGCTATTAATGGTCTTGCACCCCTTCGTCTTCCTCCGTGCTCCTATAAAATGACGATCAATTCCTCCTCTTCGACAGTCAGAGGTCAAAACATAGAAAATAGATTTAAAAAAAAAAACAGATCTCTCTTGCAACTCTCTTTCTCTAATCTCTCTTATTCTCTCACTCTCAACGCCTCTATCTCCACCATACACTAAACCCAAATCATCGCTACCTCCAAACCACCTCACACCAACCACAACTAAAGCCAAAGCCCACCTCTACCACAATAATCACCACCCATTCTCGATTCATAGTCACCGAACCCAATCTCCCAAAGCCATCTTCGACCCAACTTTCAAACCAAAACCACCATTGTGTCTCACAACATCAGCCTCACAAATCACAAACCCAGACCTAATGCAATCTGATCTCCACCACCGTAACCAGCCACTTCAACACCACCACCGTATGTCCCAGCCTCCGACGAAGCCAACCAGATCATTTGACAAGGTTCCAATACTTTTATTATTATTATTATTATTATTATTGTTGTTGTTGTTGTGTTGTTGTTGTTGTTGTTTTTCTATAAGATATATTAATATAATGTATTAAAAAACTAGAAAATAGTAAGAAATAAAAAATAAAATGAATAAAAAACATAAAAAATATATAAAAATAAAAAATAAATGTTTAGATAATTGATATGCATGCTACAATCTTACTAGTAATAGTGTATAATATGATATATAGATTAATTATTTAGGATATAGTTTTAACATGATTTTTGGTTAAATTATAAAAAAAATCATCAAATTTATATATGTGTATGTATGTAATGATATTAATATAATAAATAAACTTTAGGATAAGTTTTAGTTTGAATATAAACCATGAAAATCAACTAAAAAATGTATATGAAAGTCTTAGGATTATTATCTTTTAGGTCTTCTTTGATAATTTTTGTTGAATTTGATGCATGTTTATGGTGTTAATGATCTATTATTTAGCAAATCGCCCTTGTAAATATTTTTTTTATTATCATCTTTTTATCAAAAAAAATTAATAATACTAAAAATGAAAAAAATTACAAAAATCAACAAAATTTCTTTTTACTCTCATATATATATATATATATATCTAGTACATACCGTTATTATTAAAAAAATGTTTTCTTAGCTTACATATTATATAAATATCACTTAGTTATTTTCTAAATTAACAAAAAAATAATAATAAATGGGGTTTTTCCAAAAATAGCTCCTTTTAGGCTTTTTTTTTAAAGAATAAATTAGATGTCTTAGGAATTTCGAAAATCAAAATCAAATTTGCTAAATAACCTAAACTTGGCGGTTCTTCACAATTATAAACAAACAAACACACTAAAGTTTTATAAAAATCAAAACGAACTACGAGGACCTGATTCCGACTAGCGGATACGTAGGCACCTAGGGCGGTCACAAAAAAAAAAAAAACTTTTAGACTCTTTTTTAAAACAAAAAAAAAAATATTTTTGTAAATATGTAAATATATTTTAAAGAAAGACTAAAAATTAAAAAAGAAAATTGAAAAATCAAAATTAATCTCTTTGGCCCATATAATCCAAGATTTTTAAAACCCATTTAAAGCCTAGATAATCGTTTAAGTTTTAAAATAGCAGCCCCCGGACTCATCAATTTCTAGTTTTTCACACATACCAGTGGCTAAACTAGAGACCAAACCACCCATTTGGTTTCTGGTTCACCTTTTTTTCGGCTTTAGCCGGTGGCGACTCAAGTCAAAATATTTTTTAGAAAACCGAGCTTTTTACAAAAACCTTACTGGTTCCTTATCGAGTGATCTATATCAAATGGGTCGAGTTTGATATGAATTGAGACTTTTAGGAGAAAAGGGGCAAAATTCAAGCTCGACAACTTAGCGACTCCACTGGAGATGTTCATCAATGGGCTCGTCTAGGCTTAATGGGCTTAAGAAATTTTGGAATTTTGGATATATGGGTCTTTGTACATATCACTGTAAATATTTGCATTTTTGTCAAGTTTTTGTTTTGCAGGAGTCGATATACAAAATAGCTAACGAATCATGACGTATGTTATTTATTTAAAAATATTTTGCAATATATGTGTGTTGTGTCTATTTTGTGGTGTATATATCGTGATTTTTTTTAATTTATATGTATTTAGAACGGGCCGAACCTGGACCCATTAGAAACTAAGTTAGAGGCCATTATGTAGCTTATGAGCTTATGTGATCTTATCACTGCCCGATGGTGATTAGGCTCCTCCAGCCCTATTTTGACATAATTGACGACCTGTTCCTACTAGGGGTAGTGAGATTATAGAATGGGGTGCCCGTAGAATCTACCATAATTTCTTATTGTTGTAAATATTTGTAAATATTTTTGCGTGCTTGTGTGTGTGCTTATTGTTTTCATGTAATAAATAAAAATAATATCCTTAAAAAATAATAAAAATTATTAAAATCAATTCTTTTTTAAACTAATGAATAAATTATAATTTGTTAATAGTTTTAAATTTGTTGAATTTAGAAAATAATAAAAGATATAGGATTAAATAATAAAACTATGTTTGCCTGCATTTCTTTTTTTGTAAATATTGCAAATATACCTCTTAAGATAAAATTTTATGAAAAATAAATAAACTAGTAATAATAAAATGATTTATATTTATAAATAATAGAACACATTACAAATAAAAATAAAAAAAAGCATGAAAGAAAGAATAGGATGAAAAGTCAACACTTATCCATGGCGCATTTTTGTAAACATTTTTCCATTAAGTATGTAAAGAAACCCCTTAAAGTAAATTGCGTGGTTAAAAAACTTGCTTATGCTTCTTATAAAAAAATAATAATAAATACAAGAAAAAAGTCTTAAGCCTACAACTTCTGTTAAATAGAATTCAATACCCCTTTAAGACCACCTTGTAAATATCCACCTATTTAGTTTTATGTCAAATAAGCTAATCAATCTATATTTACATAATTTTGTTTTTATAAAACAATAAACTTCACAAAATAAAAAAAAAAAAAAAAAGAGAAAAAGAGGCTTATGTCTAAAGTTCTTTAAATAGAATTTAGTACTCGTTTTTAGGACTAATACCCTTATAAATACATACCTATATAGAATTTTGGTAGAAATCATAACCTTTGTAGATAAAACTTGTTTAGATAATCTAGTTAAAATCCATTACTTTGTATATAAAGTTTATCACACCTTTATAGTTACTCTTAAAAACAAATCCAACATAGGCTACTCATTTGAAAAATATTAAAAAAAAATCCCTCGTCAAGTAGAGCTTGTCATAGTTATAGAAAGTATCCCCTTTGTTAATAAAAGTCAATAGAGTTTATCTGTTCATCAAATAGAAAAAATTGAATAATAGCGAATTCCAATCAATATCAGTTGTTATACAGAATCGAGTTTGCCCTTGTAAATAGGTTTTATGCAAATTATTTATGTTTTCTCGAGCAATTCTCAAAACTTCCATCTTTTTATAAATAATTTCTTAAAGAAATGATGAAAATTTTTCCATAAAACAATTATCTTTTTAATTTTAGAGGCAATTTCCAATTGTTTCCTCCTTTTTAAACAAAATTTCCAAAGAAAAAGAGTCTTGCACCAAAGAAAAAAAACAACAAATTTTTTTTTTTCCAAAATAATTGCTAGTAAACGGGAACGTTTCCAGGCCCTAAAATTACTTTAAGTGGTCAGATTTTATCCAATGATCAATAGTCATTCACTAGACCCGAGAGGCTAAACTAAACGCTCCACTTACTAAAAGAAGTCCAAAAGTCTACATCTTCACTCATTTAAAATATGCTTCCCCAACCACATGTGAAAAGTTTCTTAGAGGGAATAAGGGTCCAACCAAGATCAGATCATACTGGTACCCAATGTATCTTGAAGGAATTTATTGTTTACACATTAACCAAGGCTGGGGCAATTAAAGAAGGAAATCATTAATCAGTCTGCCATCAATTGGAGCAAAGGTTTAAATAGGGGCATGTTTTTAGATGAAGACGAGAGTTGGCCCATTTAGGGGCATCTTGAATATCTAAATTTGTCAACCAAGATAGGAGCAATAACACTCAAAAGAACAATGACTTTTAATGGCTTTGAAATATCGCTATGCATACAAAAGAATCTTTTAACCATAATAGTTCAAAATGACAAGAGGCAAACATGATTCCAAACACTTACCCTAAACACAAGAGAGTTGAGCAATAATCAAGTGAGGAAATCAACTTGTTCCTTAGAAGAGGTCTGCCATGCATTTGATACGTTGGTCAAAATGATGATAAGCATTCAATTCTTTTGATCCAAACGCTTTTATTCCTTGCCAACCTATTTGGGCCATTTGAGGAGAAACTTTTCAAATTAAACCCTGTCAAGAACCACCCCATACTTGGCAAAATGGAGGTTAGGACAATCAATCACATTGGGAAAAAAAAAGGAAAAAATGAGTTGTATTTGCCTTAGTTACACCAATTCATGGGTAATGATTGTGACCGATATGTTATATTCCTTTCAAAATGAAGAAGAGTCTTCCACCATACACATACCAGAATATGCCTGATCATTATGGGCGTAAATTCATTTTGGGGAAAAACAAAGAAAATAAAAAGTGATTTTGTTCAAAAAGCTAGCCAACAAAAAAATAATAATAAACTAAAATAAAAAGAAAATAAAAGAAGGAAAAAAAGAAGAAGAAATAATAAAATAAAAGAAAAGGCTAACTCATATACTTTTACAGCCTCTCAGATTAAAATTCCCAGGTCATATATGAAGACATAGGCTCATCAAAGCCTTTTTCAGATTGCAAAATATTCTTCAGACTTCAGGCCCATCAAATTCAATGTCGACAATGCTAATGCCTTTCACACAGGGTGCTATATACTCATACACATTTCTCTTAAACAGACTCTTATGATCAAAGGAACTGAATTTATCCTAAACAGCATTCACCCATGAAACTAAGACAAATACAACTTAGTTCTTCCTAAAGGTTCTTGACTTGTAAACCTAGGATGATGATTGAATTAAATCCATTTTAAAATTTGACCTTCACATGAGTATCCTTCATTACTTAATCGTTGACCAAAAGCCTACGTTTTAGTCCTAAAAAGATGTAAAGACCTGACCCACTAAATCCCGAGATTTAGAGTACCGAGTCCCAATCACATATAATATTTTCACATTATATGTAAGGTTGTCTTAAACTAATTGTTTATGAGAATTGTTTGATCAAATCCACTAAAACTTTATAAATAACCTTTAACAAAACAAGGTTGCTAATAAAAGCAATCTATACATATATATACATCATATGTACAAAGTTTAGTGTTAATACAAGACACTAAAAATTTTACAAGTTTTCTTAAAACAAAAAATAACCTTAAGAGATCTCAAGGTTTTTACAACTTAGGCTTATCTATCAAGCCTTCTATACAGAGAATTTTGCTTTAACAAATGCTTCTCTAAAAATCCAGGGCACTCGAGTCCTATTTGTCCCATTCATCCATGAATCTCTCAAAGTCTGACCCGTAACCCAGATCATCATATAACTCATCTTCATTACTTGCAAAGCAGCAAAAATGAGCCAAAGGCCTAGTACGCAATAACAAAATACAAGAACAATTTATCAAGCAAACTTAAATCAAATGGAATGCATCCATGAATCAAGTCATTATCTTATTAAGTTTTCTTTTACAGAACAACAGAATGGTGTTCAAACTCCGAGATCACGCTTTGGGAATTTAGGGGTCCTGAGTAACAGCAGCTGCTCATGGGGTTGATATAAGCAGTCTGAATACTTATATCTCTTATATCTATTCTATAAAGAAATAGCTTCATTTAAGGTTCAAAAGCCGTTGCTCGACTCTACTTAAACTCAGTCCATAACATGAGCCTAGTTCACAACTTCCCATAAACTTTGAACTAAACCATGGTATTTTCTCCTAAGTTTAAGCAAATGTTACTCGGATACTATTTTCCCTATTGACTACCCACTTAACCAAAATGAATCGCTATTGCATCATGGCGTACCATTGCATCATAGTAAAGTCATTGCATCATGGTAAAGTCATTGCATCATGACTTAGGTTAAGCGCCTAACTAACATGTCATTGCATCATGACAGGTTTACTGCTCCTCGGACTAGATTAAACAGCGTAATAGACATCCAGTTCATCAAAGCATTAAGCCGAATTGAATTAAATCAATTTAAGAATGCCTAGTCCTAGCACACAACAAACAAGCTATTGCGTACCTGAACCCAATAGTATATTACTATATTCACTCGGAGGACAAATAACCAAAGAACCTTTAACTTAAAAAAGAATATAAAAAAAATCAATAATTGAATGTAGAATTCACATATATATATAGATATATAATATATATTATTACAATCCTAGGTTAATTATACGAGGAGATTCAAATAGCTTAGCATATAGTTTTAACATCTAATTTATACATAAAACATGTTTATTTAGCTTATATATTCATTAGAAGATCATATATGAAGTAAAGATTGAAAATTGAAGAAGTTTGAATTTGAAAAACTCAGGGGATACGCAGCCTTTCTACGCAGGCAAAATTTGAATGAATGCTGGCAATGTTAAAATTATACGCCGGCGGCATTGCGCCTGACGTTAAATATTTTGATTCTGTTCGCATCCGATACAGCCCATATGCCAGCGGTGTTGAAGCCTTAATTCCCGGCGTACACTTTGAAAAATAAACGCTGGCAAATTTTTCTTGCAAAAGCCGGCGGCGTTCGAAGCGACTTTAAAAAAATTGATTCTGATCACATTCAACACCGCCTCTACGCCGGCGTTGTTGAAGTACCAGATGCCGGTGTACGTTCAAAAAACAAACCTATTCGAAAAGAATTTATTTCTCCTGTTTTGCACTTTGCAAATTCATAACCTACAATACTTTTAATCCTTCTTCAAGCTCATATTTAGCTTCATATACTATCTTCTATCCACACTAACCAATCCTAGCAACTTTGAACATTAAAACAACACATTAAACCACTTCAATCACATCAAATCCTCCCCTCCTCTTCCCTTCAACTTCAACTACTCAAATCAACATTACTCCTCACCAACACTTCTTATAACTTATAACACATAAACAAGTTCATACAATAACAAAACAAAATCTAACCTATATCAATGCATGAACCATACAACTCAAAAAATATTAAGCTCATTCTACCATAGATTTCACATATATACTACAAGAAAGGAAATAAAACAAAAGTCTATACTTGTATTGACTTACATGAATAAGCCTTAGCTTGGAGAGATTTTTGATTCCATAAGCTTGGTATTAGTCTTTGGTTTAGGGCTTGTAGTTTAAAGGAAAGGAAAAGAGAAAAGGAAAGAAATAAGAGGGAAATTCGTATGGAAATAGAGGGCTACCAAAAGAGACCTTAATTGATCAAATTTATGACTTAAAATTATCTTAAGTTTGACTTTTGAGGCATATAAGACTTTGCGTTGAACTTGGTTTAATTTGGAGCTCATTTGGGTGTAATTTAAGCATGAAAAATAGGCTTAATTTTGTAAAATTTCTGTCAACAATTCCTTAGACAATTCAAAAGTTGATTTTATAAATTTAAACATAACACAAACATATTAATGCATAAAAGATATAAATATTAATTATACTATACACACATTAATATATAAAACAATAACATTAATTTCATTACACATAATTAATTACATCAATAATTTACATTAATAAACAAAATATATCAAACATATTTCTATACATTCAATTTCATAAATAGAAACTACTTCAAACTTAATATCTAGGACTAATATTGTATTCACATGCAAATTTTAGTTATTGAATAATTTAGATTATTTCAAAAGACCTATCAGATTGACTTAGAATGTATCACCTTCAAGTTGGATCATAATATAGGGAATTGAAGTCCTGAGTGAAAATAAACCATAGGAGAGCATGAGGAAATCCTCTTAGACTGGACATATTTCATTAAAAGATCTTTTCTCAAGAACAGGCATTTTAAGAGTCAAAATATTAAGCCTCTAAATTCATAATAATACCCATGGAATTAAAAGGGATAAGAATGAGCACATGAGATACGTCGAATGCCCCAGTAAAGTCTAGTCGCCTCATCCTCTACATGAGATGTGTCACCTAAATGGTATTTTGGAATGACGAAGTTCCCCTATGATAAGTGATTGGTGATGTTTACAATTTTCTACTTAGATGGTAAACCTAGTTCTAGACTAATTTGAGATGAAAGGTTCGATATCTTAAGCAAATTCCAAAATCATTGACAAACCATGGGACATGATTTCCCTTTGACTAAGGAGCTTCATATACCCAAAGCTTTAATGCTAGAGTGGGGCAAATCCCAAATATACCCTTTTAGTGAGAATCACTTTGAAAAGACATTTTATGCCATTATCACCCTCTAATAAAAAACAATTTTGAACCTATCAAAACCAGAGTAAACAAATGTTGAGTAACAAAGCAAGTCCACTTTGTGATCAAAATTTTTAAAGGGTTAATGAAATTTCCCGATTATTAGAAATCTAATTTTTTAGGAACATTAATAATTTTTAGGATATCCATGTAAAAAGAGAAATTTCCATGCACTTCATCAATCTTCAAAAATGTTTTTAAAAAAATGAGCACTTTTGCTATCTTGTGTTAATTTTCAGAAGACTTATCAATTTTCCATAAGCATTTGGATCCCTAGTTATCCTGTACGTTAGAGCTTTGGTATTCCCATCACATTTCGAACCTTGGTGTTCCATAGTTTTAGGCACCTTGGTATTCTAAAAAGTTTTCTTCGCCCTTTAGGGCGCAAAGTTTTCAAAAATCCCTGTTATTAGGGTGACCTTTTTAAAACCCTTGTTTATCAAGGTGACCAAAATCCATGTTTATCAAGGTGACCTTTTCAAAACCCTTGTTTATCAAGGTGTACCAAAACCCCTGTTCATCAGGGTGACCTTTTCAAAAACCTTTGTCTATTAAGGTGACAAAACCCTTATTTATCAAGGTTACCAAAATCCCTGTTTATCAGGTGACCTTTCCAAAACTCTTGTCTATCAAGGTGACAAAAACCCTTGTTTATCAAGATGACCAAAATCCCTGTTTTTCAGGGTGACCTTTCCAAAACCCTTGTCTATCAAGATTACTAAAATCCTTATTTATCAATGTGACCAAAATCCTTATTTATCAGGGTAGCCTTTCCAAAACCCTTGTTTATCAAGGTGACTAAAATCCTTGTTTATCAGGATGACAAAAAATCCTTGTTTATCAAGGTGACCAAAATCCCTGTTTATTGGGGGCCTCTTTTCCAAAACCCTTATTTATCAATGTGACCAAAATCCCTGTTTACTAGGGTAACCTTTTGCAAAAACCCTTATTTATCAAGGTAGCAAAAAATCCTTAGCTATCAAGGTGATAAAAAACCCTTGTTTATCAAGGTGACCCTTTCAAAAACCCTTGTCTATTAAGATGACCAAAACCTTTGTTTATCAAGGTGACCCTTTCAAAAACCCTTAGCTATCAAGATGACCAAAATCCCTGTTTATCAGGGTAATCCTTTGAAAAAAACCCTGTTTATCAAGGTGAATAAAAACCCTGTTTATTAAGGTGACTTTTTCAAAAACCCTCGGCTATAAAGAGGACCATTCTCAAATCCTTACTTATTATGGTAAGTTTTGTAGTTAAGATCACAATGTTTAGGTCTTGAGCAAAAATGATGTTTTTTTTGTCTTTATAGTGGAGTTTTGTTCAAACTCAACCATAAAGAGAGGTAGTTGTCGATACCCCATTTTTTCCTCTTTTAAAAAATATAAAAAAAAATAAAAATTATAAAAAAAATGAAAATAAAAAATGATTAAAGAATTCGTTAAATTAAAAATAAACAAAAATTACAAAATTAAAAAAGAATATAAAATTTGAAAATTAAGAAATTCGAAAAAAACCCATCTTTAAGTAAATAAGCCTTTAGAATTAAAATAAAAATTGGAAAAATAAAAAAAATTAAAAAATCATTTTTGGGCTTGTTTTTGGTCTTATAGTATTTTGGGTCACATTTGAGAATTAATTTAGATCCAAAACCTGTATCAAATTTGGCCTATTTTATTGAAAATGAATTTAGCCTGGTTTGAATGATTTAAATAAATTTTAGGCTAGGAAATGAATCAAAAACCGAGCTAAGCTTAGTCGGTTAAGGCTGAGGAGTGCAAGGGAGGGGACCGGAGCTCGATCTATGTAAGTAACACAATGGGAATTTTTTTTAGGAGCGTACATTGCCACTCATGCGTACCCTTTCAATTTCCATCCGTTATGTCATTAAAAGTGTGAATTATTCTAGAATTTAAATCGTTTAAATGCGGATTTAAGATCAACAATGAAAAGATTCGTGACTCTCCCAACCCTCCAAGTTTTGTAACCTCCGATCTTTTCACTTGTTCGTAACGGCTATTAATGGCCATGCACCCCTCCATTTTCCTTCGTGCTCCTCTAAAATGACAACCAATTCCTCCTCTTCGACAATCAGAGATCAAAACATAGAAAATAGATTTAAAAAAAAAAAAGATCTCTCTCGCAACTTTCTTTCTCTAATCTCTCTTGTTCTCTCTCTCTCAATACTTTATCTCCACCATACACCAAACTAGATCGTCGCCTCCAAAACCACCTTACACCAACCACACCTAAAGCCAAAGCCTACCTCTACCAATAATCACTACCCATTCTCAATTCATAGTCACTGAACCTAATCTGCCAAAACCATCTCGACCCAACATTCAAAACCAAAACCACCACTGTGTCTCACAACATCAGCATCACAAATGACAAACCCAGACCTAATGCAGTCCGATCTCTACCACCATGACCAGCTGCTTCAACCACACCACCGTACATCCCAGCCTCCGATGAAGCCGACTAGATCATTTGACAAGATTCAAATATTTTTTTATTAGTTATTATTATCATTGTTGTTGTTTTGTTTTTCTATAAGATATATTAATTAATGTATTAAAAAAACTAGAAAATAGTATGAAATAAAAAAGAAAAATGAATAAAAAATAGAAAAAAATATAAAAAATGAAAAATAAATGTATAGATAATTGATATGCATGCTACATTCTTATTAGTAATAGTGTATAATATGATATTTAAATTAATCATTTAGGATATAGTTTTAACATGATTTTTTGTTAAATTATAAAAAAAAATCAACAAATTTATATTTGTGTATGTATGTAATGATATTAATATAGTAAATAAACTTTAGGATAAGTTTTAGTTTGAGTATAAACCATGAAAATCAACAAAAAAATGTACATGAAAGTATTAGGATTATTATCCTTTAGGTCTTCTTTGATAATTTGCGTTGAATTTGATGCATGTTTGTGGTGTTAATGGTCTATTATTTAGCAAATCGTCCTTGTAAATATATTTTTTTATTATCATCTTTTTATCAAAAAAATAAATTAATAATAATAAAAATGAAAAAACTTACAAAAATCAACAAAATTTCTTTTTACCTTTTTCTATATATATATATATATATCTAGTATTATACCGTTATTATTAAAACAAATGTTTTCTTAGCTTACATATTATATAAATATCACTTAGTTATTTTCTATATTAACAAAAAAATACTAAATGGGGTTTTTCCAAAAATAGCTTCTTTTAAGGTTTTTTTTTTTAAAGAATAAATTAGATGTCTTAGGAATTTTGAATATCAAAATCAAATTTGCTAAATAACCTAAACTTGGCGGTTCTTCACAATTATAAACAAACAAACAAACACACTAAAGTTTTACAAAAATCAAAACGAACTACGGGAACCTGATTCCGGCTAGTGGATACGTAGGCACCTGGGGCGGTCACAAAAATAAAAAAATTTTAAACTCTTTTTTAAAACAAAAAAAAAATATTTTTGTAAATATGTAAATATATTTTAAAGAAAGACTAAAAATTAAAAAAGAAAATTGAAAAATCAAAATTAATCTCTTTGGCCCACATAATTCAAGATTTTTAAAGCCCATTTAAAGCCTAGATAACCGTTTAGGTTTTAAAATAGTAGCCTCCGGACTCATCAATTTTTAGTTTTTCATGCATATCAGTGGCCGAACTAGAAAAACCACCAATTTGGTTTCTAGTTCACCTTTTTTCGGCTTTGGCCGGTGGCGACTCAAGTTAAAATATTTTTTAGAAAATCGAGCTTTTTCCAAAAACCTTACTAGTTCCTTATCGAGTGATCTGTATCAAATGGGTCGGGTTTGAAATGGAACGAGACCTTTAAGAGAAAAGGAGCAAAATTCGGGCTTGAAAAATTGTAATTAAAACGGATGCACTATTTTACATGCACAAACAGTATGAAAAGATCAAAATTACTCACTTGTGTATCTTCCATTAGCTGTCGTAGTAGTCTATAGAAAAGTCTTGATCTTGATCTATAGTCTCTATAAGATAGTAAACATATATTACTAAGTATATAACTAAACAAAAAATCTTATTAGTGGCTAAGTGTTCTAGACTCATGTTGTATTTTCTCATCTTTAAGGAATTATAAGCCATTATGAATACGGTGGTTCTGCTAACTAGTTAGTGGATAGGATCAAGAGAACAGTGTCCCTTGTGGGGTTTTAGGGTTTTTCGCAGTCACATAGCTTTAACCACATTGTAAACCACAAGTGCAATCCGAGTTGTGGTTAAATATGTGGCAAAAAACACTTACTTCTAGATTCCATTTAGCTTCTATCATGTTTCTAAACTATGGGCACAACTTAATCGCAATTTACTTTATGTTCAAAACAATAAACTACTTCACAAACTAACTTTTCTTCAAACTGTTACACGAATTAAAGAGCGATTAAAGATAGACTTAACATAAATATTTCAAACATATCTATATCTAATAAATTTACTAATTAAACTTAAATCTATCAAGCTTTAATTTAACTAAAATTCAAGTATGAGTATTTAGTACAGTTTTTCTCTGTTTTACTATATGAACTGTCATGTCTATTTTTTGTTAAGTAAAGTTATACTTGTTCATAAGTTAATATTAAGTATACCACAACTCTAAACATAAACAAATTCATAAAATAAGTGTACAAATGTTTTTAGCTTAAGTTTCTTAAGTTATTATATCTGTTGAACTTAGTGTTTTACTTTTAAATAGTAAAATACATAAGTGTACTAGTGTATTTGACAAAGGTAACTTATTGCAATGTAAAAAAAATTACCTTAGTTTCACTAACATTTTCAGAGTGATTGCTTTACCTACTTCTTCAAAATTATTGGACGTAGTGTCTGAGATGTGATTTCTTAAAGATTTTTTGATATTGAAAGTAAGGGTTTAATGAAATGGTTTATCTTTTAGTTATAATTGTAGATAAAATGAATTAAGAGGATTTCCTATAAAAAAATAGTAGTAAAAGAGATTTGTGTTTATCTAGTTTTGTATTTGATAGGAGATATCCTATACTAATTATATTAGCATAGTAGATTTTTAAAATCCTTTTGTATTTATCTTCTGATGATAATAATGAAATAACCATGAAATTCTCAACTTATATTTTATATGTGTGTTATTGAATTTATACATGCTTTTGTATGTGTTGAATATGATTTATGTTCATGATAAATTATGTGTTTTATTGTTGTGTTAAAATATGGAAATACTCTAGAATTTATTAAATATTTAGTTCATAAAATTTAAATTGCATTAACATGTATGAATTATGGTTAAAATGTGTTAAAATAAGTAGATAAATGTATGCATTAAGGCCTTAAGACATCTTCATTAATTAGCTAAAAGTTAAGTCATTAATTACCTTAACTTTTGATGCCTCAAAAGTCAAATAACAAGATAATATCAACTTAATAAAGTGGAAAATTCGTGCAAAATTTTCAGACCTCCCAAACACACCTCCAAAAGCTCCAAAACCTTCTTCTTTCTTCTCCAAAATCCCTCCCATGGTTATATACCATTAGCCCCTTCAACTCTTACAAAAATAACCACCAAAAGCTTGCTTAAGGACCACAAAGCTAAGGCCTAAAGCTCACTTGGTAAGTATGTTTTCTTGTTTAGAATTTATGCATGTGTGAAGTTCTTGATCATAGGGTTGAACTTAGATTTGTATTTGATGATTCTTATGTTGTGATTGTTGTAGAAGAAGTGTTATATGAAGTTTGTATAAGGTTTAGGACATGTTTGGAGTTGAGAAAAGTTGTTTTTTTTTTTTTTAAGTTAAAAGTGTTAAAGTTTGAAAAAATTTCATAAAACTGTCAAATGGCCCCATTTGCAAGGGTGTTTGGAGCAAATGGCCTCACAAACGGCCCCATTTGCAAGGGTGTTGCGCTCTTGGATCAAAATTTCATTTTCCTTGAGTGCAAACAGTCTCTTAAACAGCCCCGTTTGTAAGGGTGTTGCGCTCTCGGATCAAAATTTCATTTTCCTTTAGTGCAAACGGTCTTCCAAACGGCCCCGTTTGCTAGGGTGTTACGCTCTCGAATCAAAATTTCATTTTCCCTGAGTTCAAACGGTCTTCCAAACGGCCCCGTTTGCTAGGGCATTTCGCTCTCGGATATTTTTTCCTGTTGCGACGCTGTTTTGTAAATTAGTCATAACTTTTTCACCCAATCTCTGATTGAGGTGATTCAAATTGTGTTGGAAATCATAAAAAGAGATCTACAACTTTCATGTTTTAAGTTTTCACAAATTTTAAAAGTAACGATACTTAAATTTTAGTTCTTTTCAACTGATACACTTTCTAAACAGAGTTTAAAACTTATTGTTGGTTGTTAAAGGTTCTCCCAAGCTTGATAAATGATCATTTAAGTATTTGTTGAGTATTGTATAATAACATATGATATCTAAATGCTATGTGATGATGTTGTAATGATTTATTTGAATTTCTTTGGATGACTATACTTGAGATTTGATGAATATATATACTTGAACTAAGTGTGAGTTTGTAATTATTTCTTTTTACAGTGAGTGATCCCCTTCCGGTTATTCCTATTGATTCTCGAGCTAGTATAGGTACGCAGTAACTTGCTTGTATGCTTGTTAGGATAGGCATACTTAAATTTGATATAAGTTCTAAATGACTTAAGTATTACTTGAATTGCTTGTGTTTTTCATCGTTGAATCCGGTCCAAGGAGCGGTAACTTATCATGATGCAATGATATGATAGTGTAGGCGCTTAGGCCTATAGTCATGATGCAATGACTAGGCTCGGCGGATAATCGATAGGAAATGTAGTAACTGAGCAACATTTACTTATTCTTGAAAAGAAGTAGTATAATTTAATTCAATGTTTATGGGAGCATGTGAATTAATTTATATTATGGATTGAGTTAAATGAAGTTGAGCAACGGCTATATAACCTATATGAGATTATTCTTTTTAGTGTAACGTTATTTAGGAGATATAGATATTCGAGCTATCTATATCAACCCCCTGAGCGTCTGAGCGTTACTCAGGATCCCCAGAATCCCATGGCTTATCCCGGAGTTTGAATACTCCAATGATGATTTGATCAATGAATACTAAAGAAAGATAAATGAAACATTAGTGTTGCATTGCATTAGTCTAGGTATGATTGTCACTACGCTTTTGGGTGTTGTTGCTGGGTACTGGGCCTTTGGCTCACTATTGCTATTTTTCAGGTGATGATGACTGTTATGATGATATGAGCTATGGATCGGATTGGGAAAAATTTATGGATGAGTGGGGCGACTAGGAACCAATTGCAAGATCGCAAGGAATAAAGTTTTGAACAAGTTGTTTGGTTTAAATATGTATTTTGTATTCTGAATAGAGGCTTGTTAGTTAAGCCTTATTTGTATATAAAGACTTAAAGTCTAATTTTCCTATTTTGTAAAAACTATTTAAGTTTTGTCGTGTCTTGGCTTGACACCAAGTTGTAAATTATTTCCTTAAATGTTCTATATAAATAGATTACTCAGGTGGTAAATCCTTTTGTAAAAAGTCTTGTATCATGTTGTAGTGGTTTAAACAAACAATTCACATAAATTGTTAGATTTAGGACAACCTTACGTATGATATGAAAATATTATACGTGGTTGGGGACTTGACTTACTTAATCATAGGATTAGTAGGTCGGGTCTTTACAAATGGTATCAGAGCCTGTTCTGTTTGAGTTATTAAATTATTATTATTAATTAAATTTAAGATTAAGCTGACATTGCATTAATTATCATATGTCATGTGTATATTGTATGCTGTTTAAAGATGGATAGGTCAAGGAGAATTACCAGACAGACTTCAGATAGGGAGAATATGCCACCTCCTCCTCAGTCTACTGTTCCAGCATCTACATCATCTACTACTCCAGCTGCTACTTCGACTCCATCACCGGCTTCGGCCTCTACTACTCAAGATCCCCAACAACCACAAATGCCACCTCAAATGCCTCCTCGATGCCTCCATATCCTCCTATGCCTCAATGCCAGCAGGAGATACAAGTACTATGTTCAATTTGTTCCGGGATATGTTTGCAATGGTTCAACAGTATCAACAAATGATGTATCAACAACAACAACAATTCATGCAACAATATAATCCACCAAATGTGAGGCAAGAACCTAATGTACGAGTGGAAGACCGATATGATCAAGTGAAGCTACATGACTTTGTCAAGCTAGTACCTGAGTTTGATGGCACTATCATGAATCCGACTAAAGCTGAAGGATGAATCATAGAACTTGAGAAAGCTTTTGCTGCTTGCCAAGTACCTGATGATAGGAAGGTTGACTTAGCTGTATTTGTTATGAAACAGGATGCATATAATTGGTGGATGATGAACAGTGAAGGCTTTGCAAGACCGATTCCTTGGAATACATTCAAAGATGCTTTCTTCTTGAAGTATATTCCATCAACTGTGAGGGAACAGATGATTTCTAAATGGTTAAGTTTGAGACAAGGAAGTAAAACTGTAGACGAGTATTATGCGGAGTTTTGCAGGTTGCTAAGGTTTGCAGGAGCAAACTACAATGATGAAAGAATGAAAGTCCAAAAGTTTCAAGATGGATTAAATATGGAATTAAAGAGTGAAGTCAAGAAATTTCAACTGATGACATTATCAGAATCTGTGGTTAAGGCAAGACTGTTAGAGCAAATATCAGATGATAATAGGGTTCAAAGGGACAGAAGAGCTACTTTTCTGGGCAAGAGATCAACCACATCATATCCCTTACCCAAGGTATGATAATGTTGATAAGGGTAAAAGACCATATATGGGAAAGAAGCCTAGTTCGGGACAATTTGTGAAGACTTCTATGTCTTCTACTCCTTTTGATAAGAGGTGTACTAGATGTTTTGGACCCCATGATTTAGCTCAGTGTAAATGGGTTCCTGAGCATGTTTTGCGTGTGGGGATGTAGGTCATCGAGCTTCTGATTGCAAAAATCCAAAATTGAAGCCTATATTTTGTGCTTATTGCAAACAGAGAGGACATCATGTGATGAATTGTAAGGAGAAGCCTAAGAATGATGGTCCTAATGTTG
The DNA here is from genome assembly GCA_024138025.1 of Combretum micranthum. Classification (NCBI taxonomy): domain Eukaryota; kingdom Viridiplantae; phylum Streptophyta; class Magnoliopsida; order Myrtales; family Combretaceae; genus Combretum; species Combretum micranthum. Next base: position 199,764 of record JAMXBD010001837.1, on the reverse strand, counting down.
GAAAAGGAACGACTGCTGCTAGAGTGTTTGCCTACAACAGTATGAGAAAGCTCCTCCAGTGGATACATTAGCAGGTACCATAAAGATTGCAAATCATACTGCATATGCATTGATAGATACGGGTGCTACTCATGCGTGCTTGGCTGAAAACTTTGTGAATGAGTGTGGTTTGTATTCTGAAGTGTTGCTTGATAGAATAATGAGTATTAATACTACTCTTGGGGTGCAAACTAAAGAACCATGTGTTTGTAGAAATGTTGATGTAGTGATTTCTAATGTAAACATGCCAATTGATATGTTGGTTTTGCCTTTAACTGATTTTGATGCTATCTTAGGAATGAATTGGTTAAATGTATAAAGCTAGTATAGATTGTATGAAGGCGGAAGTGAGTTTTGATTTAGAGAATGGAAAAGTAACATGTCTTGGAGGAAAAGACCAGCTTATATGTATACTATGGAGTTATGGGAGAAGGGTAGTGAAGAGATTAAAGTGGATATGGTGCCAGTGGTGAAAGAGTTTGTTGATGTTTTTCCTGAAGAATTACCGGGTTACCACCTGATAGGGAAATTGAGTTTGGAATTGAATTGATACCAGGGACATCACCGATATCTAAAGCTCCATATCGAATGGCTCCTACAGAATTGAGAGAATTGAAAAGCCAGTTAGAAGAGTTGCAGACATTGGGATTTATTCGCCCGAGTATTTCTCCTTGGGGTGCTCCAGTATTATTTGTGAAAAAGAAAGATGGAAGCTTAAGAATGTGTATTATTATAGAGAGCTAAACCAGGTGACAATTAAGAACAAATATCCACTTCCCGAATTGATGATTTATTTGACCAGTTGAGAGATGCACAGTGTTCTCTAAGATAGATTTAAGATCTGGATACCATCAACTCAAGATTAAACAACAAGATATCCCCAAGACGGCTTTCAGAACGCGATATGGACATTTTGAGTTCTTGGTTATGTCTTTTGGTTTGACAAATGCCCCTGCATTTATGGATTTAATGAACAGAGTATTTAAAGATTATCTGGACCTTTGTCATTGTTTTTATTGATGATATACTGGTATACTCAAGAAGTGTAGAGGAGCATGAACAACACTTGAGGCTAGTTACAAAGACTAAGGGAAAGGAAGCTTTATGCCAAATTCAGCAAATGCAAGTTCTGGTTGAAAGAAGTGGCATTCCTTGGTCACATCATTACAAAGGAAGGGATATCGGTGGATTCAGAAAAGATTAGAGCTATTTTGGATTGGCCACAACCTACAAATGTTACTAAGGTACGTAGTTTTCTAGGTTTAGCAAGCTACTATCGAAGATTTGTTCAAGGATTTTCAAAGATTGCTTCTTCATTGACGAAGTTGACTAGAAAACACGTGAAGTTTGTTTGGAATGAAGATTGTGAGAAGAGTTTCCAAGAGTTGAAAGAGAGATTAGTGTCTGCACCAGTCTTAGCACTTCCAGTTAGTGGAAAGGAGTTTGTTGTTTATATACATCTATACAGGACTAGATGTGTCTTGATGCAAATAACTGAGTAATAGCTTACCTTCAAGACAATTGAAAACCCCACGAGAGAAACTATCCAGTCCCATGACTTGGAGCTTGCTGCAGTGATTCTAGCATTGAAGCTTTGGAGACATCACTTATTTGGTGAAAAGTGCAAGATCTTCACCGATCAAAAGCTTAAAGTATATCTTTACTAAAAAGAATTGAACATGCGCCAAAAAGATGGCTTGAGCTAATAAAGGATTATGATCTTGAAATTCTTTATCATCCAGAAAGGCCAATAGTGTGGCAGATGCATTGAGTAGGAAAAACAAATGAATATGGTTACCATGGTTACAAATCAAAGAGTTGCAAGACTCTCGAAAATTGAATGTTGAAGTTACTATGGAAAAATTGAGATTATGTTGGCAAGTTTAACTCTACAACCTACCATATTGGAACAAATTAAGCAAGGACAACAAGAAGAACTGGAAAGCCAAAGTTTAAGAAGTGATATATCGGAAGGAAAGAAGAAGGATATGAGAGTAGACAATGAAGGTGTTATCAGATTTAGAGATAGGATTTATGTGCCAGAGATTTATGATTTGAGGAAACAAATCATGAAAGAAGCTCATTCGTCTACATATTCGATTCACCCAGGAACACACCAAGATGTATAAAGATTTGAAGAAAAATTATTGGTGGGAAGGTTTGAAGAGAGATATTGCTCAATATGTCTCCAAGTGTTTGACTTGTCAACAAATAAAGATTGAACACTAAAGACCCGGAGGAGAACTTCAACCTCTACATGTACCCGAATGGAAATGGGAAGATATCACCATGGATTTCATATCAGCTTTACCCAACCGTCACCAAATATGAATGATTGGGTGATTATGGACAGATTAACGAAATCGGCTCATTTCATACCTTTAAGGGTTGGAAACTCTTTAGAGAAGATGGCACAAGTCTATATAAAAGAAATAGTGAGACTACATGGGATTCCAAAAATGATTACTTCCGATCGAGACTCTCGTTTTGTCAGCCGGTTCTGGAAAAGTTTACATGCTGCTTTAGGTACAGCTTCAGTTTAGCACTGCATTTCATCCACAACAGATGGGCAATCGGAAAGAACGATTCAGATCTTGGAAGATATGCTTAGAGCATGCTTTAGATTTTGGCAATAAATGGGATACTTATTTGCCACTCGTTGAATTTTCCTACAACAATAGCTTCCAAGCAACAATTCAAATGGCACCCTATGAAGCACTTTATGTAGAAATGCAAATCTCCAATACACTGGATAAAGTTAGGGAAAGAGCTATTTTAGGTCCGAATTGGTACAACAAGCATGGATAAGATCCAAGTAGTTAAACAAAAGATGAAAATGGCTCAAGATCGGTATAAAAGCTATGCTGACATGAGAAGAAGACCGTTGGAGTTTGAAGTTGGCGACCATGTGTTTCTTAAAATTTCCCTAACAAAAGGGGTTATTAAATTTGGAGTTAGAGGCAAATTGAATCCAAGGTACATTAGTCCATATGAGATTCTAGAAAGAATTGGACCATTAGCTTATCGATTGGCTTTACCCTTGAATTTTTCGGAAGTGCATGATGTATTCCATGTATCTCAACTCCGGAAATGTGTATCAGATCCTGATTCTATCATCTCTACACACCAACCAGAGGTTCAACCGGATTTGAGCACAATTGAAAAACCAATTAGAATCCTGGATAGAATTGATAAAGTGTTGAGAATGAAGGTAATTCCTTTTGTGAAAGTCTTGTGGACGGGCCAAACAGAGAGAGAAGCAACTTGGGAGCCTGAAAATGAAATGAAACGAAAGTATCCTGAGCTATTCGAGCAGTGATTAAGGTAAGCTAAGTTTCGAGGACGAAACTTTTTAAAGGAGGGAAGAATGAAATAACCATGAAATTCTCAACTTATATTTTATATGTGTGTTATTGAATTATATATGCTTTTATGTGTTGAATATGATTTATGTTCATGATAAATTATGTTTTATTGTTGTTAAAATATGAAATACTCTAGAATTTATTAAATATTTAGTCCATAAAATTTAAATTGCATTAACATGTATGAATTATGGTTGAAATGTGTTAAAATAAGTAGATAAATATATGCATATGATTCTTTTTATAGCAGAAAAATAAGGCAAAAAAAAAATCAAGCTTCTTAAACCACCATTAAGGCCTTAAGACATCTTCATTAATTAGATATAAGTTAAGTCATTAATTACCTTAACTTTTGATGCCTCAAAAGTCAAATAACAAGATAATATCAACTTAATAAAGTGGAAAATTCGTGCAAAATTTTCAGACCTCCCAAACACACCTCCAAAAGCTCCAAAACCTTCTTCTTTCTTCTCCAAAATCCCTCCCATGGTTATATACCATTAGCCCCTTCAACTCTTACAAAAATAACCACCAAAAGCTTGCTTAAGGACCACAAAGCTAAGGCCTAAAGCTCACTTGGTAAGTATGTTTTCTTGTTTTGAATTTATGCATGTGTGAAGTTCTTGATCATAAGGTTGAACTTAGATTTATATTTGATGATTCTTATGTTGTGATTGTTGTAGAAGAAGTGTTATATGAAGTTTGTATAAGGTTTAGGACATGTTTGGAGTTGAGAAAAGTTGTTTTTTTTTTTAAGTTAAAAGTGTTAAAGTTTGAAAAAATTTCATAAAACTGTCAAACACTTGTCAAACGGCCCCATTTGCAAGGGTATTGCGCTCTCGAATCAAAATTTCATTTTCCTTAAGTGCAAACGGTCTCCCAAACAGCCCCGTTTGCAAGGGTGTTGCACTCTCGGAACAAAATTTCATTTTCCCTGAGTGCAAACGGTCTTCCAAACGGCCCCGTTTGCTAGGGCGTTTCGCTCTCGGATATTTTTTCCTGTTGCGATGCTGTTTTGTAAATTAGTCATAACTTGTTCATCCGATCTCTGATTGAGTTGATTCAAATTGCATTGGAAAGATTAAAAAGAGATCTACAACTTTCATGTTTTAAGTTTTCACAAATTTTAAAAGTAACAATGCTTAAATTTTAGTTCTTTTCAACTGATATACTTTCTAAACAAAGTTTAAAACTTATTGTTGGTTGTTAAAGGTTCTCCCAAGCTTGATAAATGATCATTTAAGTATTTGTTGAGTATTGTATAATAACATATGATATCTAAATTCTATGTGATGATGTTGTAATGATTTATTTGAATTTCTTTGGATGATTATACTTGAGATTTGATGAATATATATACTTGAACTAAGTGTAAGTTTGTAATTATTTCTTTTACAGTGAGTGATCCCCTTTTGGTTATTCCCATTGATTCTCGAGCTAGTACAGGTACGCAGTAACTTGCTTGTATGCTTGTTAGGATAGGCATACTTAAATTTGATATAAGTTCTAAATGACTTAAGTATTGCTTGAATTGCTTGTGTTTTTCACTGTTGAATCCGGTCCGAGGAGCGGTAACTTATCATGATGCAATGATATATAGTGTAGGCGCTTAGGCCTATAGTCATGATGCAATAACTAGGCTCAGCGGATAATCGATAGGAAAGTAGTAACTGAGCAACATTTACTTATTCTTGAAAAGATAGTATAATTTAATTCAATGTTTATGGAAGCATGTGAATTAATTTATATTATGGATTGAGTTAAATGAAGTTGAGCAACGGCTATATAACCTATATGAGATTATTCTTTTCAGTGTAACGTTATCTAGGAGATATAGATATTCATGCTATCTATATCAACCCCCTGAGCGTCGTGAGCGTTACTCAGGATCCCCAGAATCTCATGGCTTGTCCCGAAGTTTGAATACTCCAATGATGATTTGATTAATGAATACTAAAGAAAGATAAATGAAACATTAGTGTTGCATTGCATTAGTCTAGGTATGATTGTCACTACACTTGTGGATGTTGTTGCTGCGTACTGAGCCTTTGGCCCACTGTTGCTATTTTTCAGGTGATGATGACTGTTATGATGATATGGACTATGGGCCGGATTGGGAAAAATTTATGGATGAGTGGGGCGACTAGGAACCAAGTGCAAGATCGCAAGGAATAAAGTTTTTGAACAAGTTGTTTGGTTTAAATATGTATTTTGTATTCTAAATAGAGGCTTGTTAGTTAAGCCTTGTTTGTATATAAAAACTTAAAGTCTAATTTTCCTATTTTATAAAAACTTATGTAAGTTTTGTCGTGTCATGGGCTTGACACCAAGTTATAAATTATTTCCTTAAATGTTCTAGATGAATAGATTACTCAGGTGAGTAATCCTTTTGTAAAAAGTCTTGTATCATGTTGTAGTGGTTTTAAACAAACAATTCACATAAATTGTTAGATTTAGGACAACCTTACGTATGATATGAAAATATTATACGTGGTTGGGGACTTGACTTACTTAATCATAGGATTAGTAGGTCGGGTCTTTACAAATAATGTCCAGCTAGTGTAAATTTTCAAATTACAACTACTTCTTTTGCAAGTAAAAAACGTAAGATAAACTTGATTTGGACAACAACAAAAAAAAAAAAAAAAGATTTTGCAAGAACATTTTAGAAGTTTTAAAAGAAATTTAAGTGTAGGTGATGAAAATTAAAGTCTTTGGTGTGTGATATCAAACATATATTAATTAATATACAAACAAAAGGTTAACCATTTCAAGACAATAATTATAATATTGAGTTTAAGCTCCAAATCATATAAATATATATTTTGAATTAACATTTAATATTTTATATTTATGTAATTTATTTCTAGGCTATCATTAGCTACTTAACATACATTAAGAATTTAATGGTTCACACTATGTTTTACAATTAGATAATCATATTAATAAAATTTTAGCTATGTCATATACAATGTCTTGGGTACTTTTATTTCTACGGGAATTAACTTTCTAATTTCTAAACTTAAATTAAGGAAAAACTTAATGATTACAATTAGAACTTAAGCTCAATTTGAGGGTAAATTGCATTAAAATCTATTGATGTAGGTGACTAAGATGACACGTATGTAAATAAGAGGAAGTTGTCTAAAAAAAGAGGAAGAGACGCCACCGACCTTGGAAGATGCGCATCAGCATTGGAGTCGACCTACATTTATTGCTGACAGTTTTGTCTTTTGATTTTTCAAATTGTCAATGTTTATTAATGGCTACTAGCTTTTATTACCAGTCAATTTCTATTACACAATTTATTTTTATTTATTATTTACCTTTTTAGATCTTGTCTTTTAGAATTCCTCATGTAATAGTATAAGTAGGCCTTTAGGTTTGTCTTTATAAAAGAAGAACATTTTATATACTTTTTAAACCTTGTTGAAAGAGTTTTCTTTGTGAATTTGCAATTGTAGCAATTGTGTGGTTAAGTTCACATTTTGAAATTAATCATTGAATTGATTTCTGTTATTTAGTGCTTTCATGTTGCATCAGATTGGTAACCAAGCAAGGTGAGTTCCTACAAAGATGTCGGGAGATAGCATTTAGGAGGCGGTCATGTCCTTGACAGTGCTATATGAACAGAGACAATTGCGAAGGAGAGATGGTGATGGTGGTGGCAGATATCAAAAGGACTATTACAGGTATGATAAAAAGAGATTGTGACAATTTAAGCCAAAATATAAATATTCCATATTTTAGTAGAGAATTAGGGATTAATAATTTTATTGATTGGGTTGACAAGATTGAATGGATTTTTAAATATATAGAAATTCCTGAAGAGAAAAGGGTAAAATTAGTGGCCTATAGATTGAATGGCTATATATTTGCATGATCGGAGAGATTGCAGAAGAGGAGAAGCCATGAAAGGAAAGCAACACTGAGGACATGGTTTTGGGATGAGGCAATTATTGGAAGATCAATTTCATCCTTTTAGTTATGAAGAGATCCTAGTCCACCAGGACCATAAATTTCATCAAGAGAAGAAATTGATGCATGAATATAACGAAGAGTTTATGATATTGGCACAGAATAGCGATTTGGAGGAGGCAAAAGGTGAAATTGAAAAATCAATAGAACAACAAGAGACTTCCAAGGTTACTCAAAAACAGGTCATTGTAGATATGAATGAAGAGGTCTATTATGAGCCCGATGGAGAGGAAGAATATTATGAGGATACTAAGAAGGAATTTAGAGTTGTGCATGCACCTATAGTGAAGCAGATCATGATAGTAGGGGGAGATAGCAGTGGTGATATGCCAAGAGTAGTGAAGGAGATATTGGAGGAGTTCAAGGATGTGTTTCCTAAAGACTTATAAGAGGGATTACCATCTATGAGGGACATCTAACATTAGATTGATTTGGTATCAGGGGCGAGTTTACCCAACCTACCACACTACAGGATGAGTCCCAATGAGAGTGAGGTTTTACAGTAGAAGGAGCAGGAGTTCTTGCAGAAGTTTCCTTTCAAATTGAAACATAAATTTGGAGTGCAGAACAAAGTTGCTAATACCTTGAGTAAAAGAGCTGAGGTATTCCCTTTCTACCCAGAATATACATCTTTATATTCAGAAGAGAACCCGGGGTCGAGTTCTTCTTAGGTGGGAGAGAATAATGCAGGCAACCAAGATGACACATATATGAACAAGAGGAAGTTTTCCAAAAAGAAAAGAAAGAGACGTCGCCGGCCTTGGAAGATGCACCGTCAGCATTGGAGCCGGTCTACATTTATTGCTAACAGTTTAGTCTTTTGATTTTTCAAACCATCAGTATTTATTAATTGCTGTCACGCAATTTATTTTTATTTATTATTTGCCTTTTCAGATCTTGTCTTTTAGAATTCCTCATGTAATAGTATAAATAGGCCTTTAGGCTTGTCTTTGTAAAAGAAGAACATCTAATATAATTTTTAAATCTATTGACAGAGTTTTCTTTGTGAATTTACAATTGCTTACAATTGTGTGATTAAGTTCACATTTTGCAATCAATTGGTGAATTGGTTTTTGTTATTTAACGCTTTCACGTTGCGTCATGTATCAACGTTTGAGGGTAAGTTTATTTAAAGTATCAACAATTCAAAGTATTCAAAAAAGGATTTAATGTTTGATAATAAATTCATTTAAGATATCAATGTTTCAAGTGGTTAAAAAAAGGTATTAACATTTAATAAATAGAGTCAAATCAGGTATTAATAATTGACCATTAATAAAAATTTTAGAAACTGAATTAAAAATTAATTGAAACGTTAATACCTAAAATGAACTTACAAAATATTGATATTTCATTTGATTCACTTTGTGAAATGTTGATACTTCTTTTTAACCACTTGAAATATTGATATCTTAAATGAACATACTCCAAATGTTGATAATTTGATATTGAACCTTAAACTCAATATAAAATAGCAATCAATTTAGTTGAGCTTATCTTAATAAATAAACTCATTTAGGTTTGATTCTCCTTTGTGAAAAATTATTTTTTTTCTTTCAAATTAAATAATGCATATTTAAAGTCAACTCGAAGCCCGCTAATATTTAAATTTAACTTAATTTCAATTATCTATAAATTACCAAGCTATATGATAAAATTTTAGCCTGACTCTGATCGTTGTTGAGCTGTAGCTCGATAAACATTGAACTAAATTCAAAAAACCTCTCAAGTAATTAAAGCCATGAAGAAATGCATGCGATTTTGTAAAGTAGAGATATTGACATAATTTAAAAGAAAAAAAAACTAGAAATGATCAATGCAAATTATCAGAAAACGAAAAATAACTAATTCCAAAAAAAATTAAAAGAAAAACAGTAATTTTATAATATAATGGCTCTCCTTAGATCACACTTTAGTAATTATATAAGAAAATGTTAAGAAAAAAAGAAAAAAAAGCAGAAAACCTAGTTTCTTTTCTATTTCTCTAGAAATATTGTATCATATCCTAACTACTTGCTATGTTTATAAAGTAATAATGATTATTTATTTAATTTTATAAATTTTTTATTTTTTAAGTTTATTTAATATCTGGTAAGTTTGCTCTTCTTCTATGCAACTGACGCGTGCTTCCCAGATTATTGTAATAATTAAACTATGGGTATTAGTGTGCTATCGCCTAAGTGGGAAAGCAAGAATCTTTAACAAAATAGAAAAAGTAAAATATAGGAATGAGACACTTACGACTTATCTTTGACCACCTGGCCTCCTCCGTAGCCGTAGGACACACTACGGCAATAAAAAATAAAATAAAATAACGGACTTGACTCCGACAGGACCTTTGTTCTCTCCCTCTGCACACCCTTCATTTAGGCTGAACTTCTCGCTTAAGATTTCATTTCTATGACCATCTGATCCCTTACCCATGTATTTCTTTGCAAATTCAAGCTCTCTTTTCCCATGGGGATTCTAAGTTTAGCCGAAGTCCTTAGTTCCTTGGTGACTTCAATTGTGGGATCACTTGGTAATCTTCTATGTGCTCCATTATATGATAAGATAAAAACTTTCATAAATGTTCTAAATGCACCAGAATTGTTTTCTGAAGATGTGAAGAAGCTGAGTGATTTAGTGAATGATATTAAAGAGATGAACCACTCATATTACACCGATAAATGGCTTATAGAGGCTGAAAAGGCCCTAGGAAAAGTTCCTCAAGTATTATTAGATCGTGAAAGACCCTCACGTCAAGACCATGGCCTTCGATTATCATGCCGCATGGTTAGCCATGGACTTTCGCGATGCAAGTTACAGTGGAAAGTGAGGAAACTAACGATCAAAGGCCAAAATATCATAACATGTGCCAATCTCCATATAGAACCCGTTGAGCACATCCGTGGCATCCCCAATATCGAAGAAGGAAGTACTGCTGAAAAAAACTTGAAACAGGTTATGGACATGCTCAACCATGATGAAGTTTGGAGTATTGGGGTGTGGGGACCAAGAGGAGTTGGTAAGACCACTCTTGTGAATGCATTGAATAACAAGTTGAAGAGCACTTCTTCCTTTAGTTTGGTCAGATTAATCCCACTTACCAAGGATGCTAATGAAAGCCAATTACAGAAAGCCATTGCTGAAAGCTTGAATCTGAGGGTGAAAGATGGCACCAACTCCAAAAGACTTGCATATGGAATTCACAACAGACTTAAACGGGAGAAGTTTCTTCTTATTTTAGACAATGTTTGGGAATCCTTTAATTTGGCAAGCATAGGCATTCCTGAAAACCAGAAAGGTTCAAAGATAATAATAACTACACGACTTGAGAATGTGTGCAAGTTGATGAAAGCAAGAGCAATTAAAATTGGATATCTATCAATAGCAACAAAAGCATGGCAATTATTCATTAAAAAGGCTAGAGATGTTGTGGATATTATTGTAAATATTACTTTTATAGCTTATGTTTGTTGTAAGGGTTATCTCAGTCTTTTTCATACGATGGGGTTAAAATCTCATCATACATATATTTTTCTCTGTATTGTAAATTATAATAAAAACTCAATAAAACATGTCTTCTCTATTTATGTTGATGGTATCAAAGCAAGAAAACCTAATTATAATTAATGTATCAATTTTTTATTCTTTCTTCTTCACCATAACACACCACCATCGCCAGCCTCCATCACTGACTGAACCCCCGCTCACCTTCGTCAACCTCTCAAACTCACTAAGCTTTCGATCAGCCGCAAGCCCTCTCCTTATCACTGTCGCATCGAATACCCATCTTCCCCATCTTCCACTACACTTATATTGAGTCAACTCAGTCATCTCCATTTGCCAAACACCAAAACGCCAGACCTAATACACTACTAAAATCACATTGATGCACACTAGCCATCTTCCAACTCACAAACCTAAAACTACCCTGACCGAAGCTACCAAATTGCATCAAGCCAAAGTCCCCATCGAGTCTGACCATTCGTCTTGCACCCACCAAGCTTGTGGATGCTAATCCAAACCGGCTTGCCACCTCTTTCCACCAACATCGGAAAAAGATCCTATCGGTACCCTCCAAGTCAATTACCTCTACTCAGCTCACCACACTTCTCATCTGAGCCACCAATGCTCTCTCTCTCTGCTCAAACTTGCTTAACACTCCCGCCCTATCTCTCCGTCTATGGATACACTCAAAAATGAAAGTTCAGTCTCCCCAAAATACAATCATGGTCGTGTTTTGACCAATTGGAATATAGCAAGCATGACTTGTATTCAATGTCATCCAGCACTAGTCACTGGATTATTTGCTACATTTGCAAAACACGTGAACATACAGCCCATTCTTATCATCACAAGCACAACAAGTCCATCATGATCGTACATAAGGCCGTTGCTGCTCTCTCTATTGGAAGATCTCACGAAGCTAATTGCTACACAAACTCTGGTTCTATTGGAAGATCTCACGAAGCTAATCTAACATCTTGTGTTGATATTGATTAGGTTTTAGCTGGTAATGGAGCCCCAATATCCATAACCCTATACATTCTAAGAATGTCCTTGTAGTCTCCTCTCTTCCCAACAACCTTTTATCTGACATTAAAGAACATAGAAGAGGAAGATGCCTTCGCTTACAACTTCATTAAATTTATCCAATTACATTATAGTTACCATCGGAAAATCTTTATTTCACCTCAAAATTCAAACGCATTCCCTGTAATTAAACTAACATCGTGTATAGCTATGACCTAACGGGAAGAAAAGACTCTTTAACAAGTAGAACAATAAAATTCAGGAAAGAGATACTTACTTACTTGTTTGTAATCTATTATAATATATATATTTAAAATTTTTTTTATTATTATATTTTTTATATTATATTTCCATATTATTAAATTTCATAAAATATCACCAAATTAATGTTCGAAGTAACAATAAGCCTATAAAAATAAGACTTTTCGCTTCTCCCTTATTTTTGTCAACATTTCTTAAATGCCATTAAGTTAATTTCTGACGTAACTAATAAAACTGTAATAAGTTAAAAGAAAAAACAAGCTCTTTACTTCTTCCTTTTCCTTTTTTGTATTTTTATTCCTTTTCAAACAATTTATATTATATATATATATATATATCTCCAGTACCAGTAATAACTGTTTTTTTTTTTTTTTAGCATAAAATCTACTGAATGTCAATGTATTTTTTAAAAATTAAATACCGTATTGACCACTAAACTTCCATTTTGACCTGTTTTTCAAAATAATGTAATCATACCACTACGATAATTTTTTTGATCACATAACCATAAACCCGTCACATTATATTGTGGTGGATTTGCATTGTGATCCGTCATTTTTTTTTTTTTTTGTGCCATAAAAATTCCATTAAAATTCTTTACTTATAAATATTTCGTGATTAAATCTGTTTTTATATAATTTGGATTTTTAGATAAAGAGGAACAATTTTTTTTTAATATCTTTACATTAAGGATGATATATAGGTCTAAACTGGGGAAATGATAATTAGTAAGCGTCATGTAAAAATTCCTATTGCCGGCATCCTTGTGATTTTATAGGACATTTTTTAAATGTCCAGTGATTATGGCAATCAAAATAAAAGTTAAGTGGTTAGTATGGAACTTTTTGAAAGCATAGTGACATCTGATGGATTTTACCTTTTTTTTTTTTTTAATCACCTATACTGTTTTATTTCTTAATAGACATCTTCTTTATGTATAGAATAGTATTTGTTGGATGAGTTGCAACTTTAAATATCTAAATGTAAAATAATGCGAATTTTCAAATATGATATTTTAATCTCATTAACTTAGAAGGCTATAACATATTTCAAATTAGAACATTTACACAACTATTAGTAGTCATATAAGTTATGATATTTAAAATATTTATATAATTAAATAATTATATTCATGTAATTTTTAAATATAAATTTATTAACATATTAATTATAACATTCTTCTACAAAAATACATTACTTTTATCAAGATAATTTTTTTAATGAAATATGCACACTCCACGTGTCAAAGAATATTTTTTCCATGAACGTGAAGGCTAGAAAATTGTGGGACTCGCAAGATTTTGCAAGAGATTCTCTCTTGGGGACACCATGATTCAACTTCTTTTTTTCTCTTGCAGCGATAACCCTAGATGGTTTGCCACATAGCAATCCAAGGGTGTAAAAAATACATGCCTCGTTCTCTCTCTCTCTCCCCCTTAAGTTTTGTCCTTTTTATTTATATTTTCTCAATTTTCGTCCATTATATTTTTCACCATTTTTCTTTTTTTTTTCTGTTTCTTTTTAATAATTTTCTTTTTATTTTATTTTTGTAATACGGCACTACTATATTAGATCATATGGCAATTAATATATGTAAAGTAGGCCCATGTATATGAGAGGAGGACTAGGATCCTAAGTGAGTTAAATCAAGACAAAATAATGTGAAATTTGAACTTAAACTCAATTTAAAATTTGAGCTTGATCTCAATCAGGTTGAGTTTATCTTAATAAATAAACTCATTTAGGTTTGATTCTCCTTAAAAAAAAATATTTTTCTTTCAATAAAACAATACTTATTTTTAAAATCAACTCGAAGACTAATATTTAAATCCAACTTAATTTCAATTAAACCCACAGATTACCAAACTATATGATAAAATCTTATTCTGATCAAGCTCTAGCTCGATAAACATGGAACTAAATTCAAATAACGACTTTGAAATGTAGAGACATTGAGGTAATTTAAAAGGGAAAAAAAATTGTTAGACATCATGAATGTAAATTTTTAGAAAAGAACAAATAAATAATCCCAAGGAAATTAAAAGAAAAAAATAATTTTATAAGCTTTATTAAAAAAAACAGATATAGATAAAAGATCAATATTTTAATTATAAAGAGATCATACAAAGCAAATACATATAATAAATCTATATAATTTATATATGTAGATCAAACATAAATAAGATATAAATAAAAAATAGAATATTCAAACAGATTTAATAGAATAGATTTCCTTATATCACATTTTAGTAAATATAACAAAATGTTTAAAAACAAAAACGCGGGTCTTTTTTATAACTTTTTTTTTCCCAGTACTTTTCTCTCACTCAAATGCGAGACAAGAATTCGTGAAAATAATTATATATATATACATATATATTTACGCGACACGGATGCATGCTTTTACGAGATTATTAAATTAACATAATATTAGCGTAGCTATCATCTAGTGGAAAGGCAACTCTTTAACAGACTGAAAAAAATACAAAACATAGGAGTGGGACACTTACGGCTTGCCTTTAACCATCTGCCCACCGCCGTAGGACACACTGCAGCAACAGAATAAATTAATTAATTAATTAAGGACTTGACTCCGGCAAGACCTTCGTACTTTCGCCTTTGCATATCCATAATCATCAAGCCTGAGCTTCTTCCATGTCACTGTATTTGACAATTTAAAAAAAAAAATAGAAATGGATAAAAAAAAGGAAAGAGTGGAAAGATTTAAAAAATATATATATATTGTATTTTTTTTTGAATTTATAAAATAGAAATGAAAGGAAATGGAGTGAATTTTTTTCTTTTGATATTATTCGATTAAAATGATGAAAGAAATGAAGTGAAACAAAATACATAATAGACTAAAATACCTCTTATTTTATTTTATTTTTATTTTGCTTTAAGGGGTATTTTAGTAATTTCAATTAATTTCCACTCCTCTCTTTTCATCCCAAAACCAAAGAGAAATGAAATCAGCTCCACCTTACATCCACATCCAAATCATTCCATTTCTCTACCATCAATTGGTTTCACTAGATTTCCACTTATCCAAACATAGAGTAAGATTTTATTTCTAAAACCATTTGATCCCTTGTAGTCACCACCTGTCCATATTTCCTTGTAAATGGGTAAATTATACTAGAAGGTTACAATATTTGAAAGCAAATTCTTTAAGGTCACAATATTTCAAATGGTTTATTTGATGTCATAAAACTTAGAGAAACGGATCAATTGAGGTTACAATAGGCATGTGTCAACTAGATAAATATTTAATTACAAGTCAAAAGATCCACCACGTTGTGACACGTGTCAATGATGACCTTAATTGACTCATTTCCCTAAACGTTGTAATCTCAAATGAACGACTCAAAATGTTGTGACCTCAAATAAACTTATTCTCAAATATTGTAACCTTTCGGCGTAATTTATCCCCTTGCAAATTCAAGCTCTCTCTTTCCATAGGGTTTCCAAGTTCAGCCAAAGTCCTTACTTTTAGTGGTGGGAACACTTGGTGGTCTTCTATGTGTTCTATTATATAATAAGATAAAAGCCTTTGTGAATGTTCTTAATGCATAGGAATTGCTTTTTGAAGATGTGAAGAAGCTAAGCGATCTAGTGAATGATATTAAAGAGATGAGATGCTTAAATTACATGGATGAATGGCTTTTAGAGGCTATAAAGGTCTTGGAGAAGGTTCTCCAAGTATTATTGGATTGTGAAAGGTCCTTATGTTGAAGCCACAGCCTAAAATTATCATGCTGTATCCTTGACCGCGGACTTTCCTAGTGCAAGTTACATAAGAAAGTGAGGAAACTAATGATCCAAGGCAAAATATCACAACATGAGCCAATCTTAGTATAGACTCATTAAGCATATCTATCGTGTCCCTAATATTAAAGACTGAAGCATTGTTGAAAGAAACTTGAAACAAGTGATGGATATACTCAATAGTGATGAAGTTTGGGGTATTAAGGTATAGGGACAAGGATGAGTGGGTAAGACCACTCTTGTGAATGCAATGAATAACAAGTTGAAGAACACTTCTTCATTTAGTTTAGTTAGATTGATTATTCCACTTACCAAGGATGTTAATGAAAGCCAATTGCAAAAAGCCATTGTTGAAAGCCTGAATTTGAGGGTGGAAGATAGCACTAACATTAAAAGGATTGTCGATGAAATTCATAGCAGACTCAAAGAGAGAAGTTTCTCCTTATTTTGGACATCGTTTGGGAATCCTTTTATTTGAAAAACATGGGCATTCCTAAAGACCAGAAAGGTTCAAAGATAATATTGACTACATGACTTCATAATGTGTGCAAGGTTATGAAAGTAAGAGTAATTAAAATTGGATATCTAACACACAGAAGCATGGCAATTATTTGTTGAAAGGGCTAGAGATGTTGCCAATAATTTAGAAATTCGACCATTAGTAGAAGCTATTTGTGGTGAATACAGGGGGTTACCTCTTGCTTTTTTGCAATGGGATCAACCATGAGAGGAAAAATTAACATTCATATATGGCAAAGTGCTCTCAACTATTTAAGAAGTTCTATTGTCCTCGATTACGTCAACTCTCAAGTATACAAGCCACTAAAGTTAAGCTTTGATTTTCTAGCAAATGATACTCCTAAGGCATGCTTTCTATATTATTCTTTATATCTTCAGGGTAATGAAATTGAAATAAGTGAACTTGTAGAGTGTTGGTTAGTCGAGAATATAATTGATAAGCAACTAAACTATTGTCGATGACTAATTTGATTATGTTAAATATTTGGATTTCTCTCTTAAGCTAAGTGACAGGGCTTAAAGAGTCAAGTCTATACTTTGAGATGACTTATGGAGATTTGGCATGATGGGCTTGGGGTAAGGATCGTTAGACCGACCTATCCGCTCTCAACTTTTCTCAGAGAAGCTCGTGCACTTAAAAGAGGCTCTCATGGGCTTAAACTCAAAATGAACCCATAGAAGGATCTATAAGAAGGACTCATCTAAGCCATTGACACACCTTGTGATCTAACAGATGTTGTCAACAGCTAAACTCTATAAATACCTTAGGAGTTCTCCTCATTTCATTGTTCCCATTCAAATGGAACTCCTTTCCTTATGAATTGTTGGAGAGGATGTGAAATTTTTGCAAGGTCGGGTACAAATCGTCTGACATAGGAGACTTTGCCCATGAAACTCTTTAGTTCCTTCTGATTCCTTGGTGAAGGCATCAATTGAATTGCTTGTACTTTCATACGATTGATGTCAATTCCTTTTCGAAGAACCACAAAACTGAGAAACTTCCCAAATGCTACTCCAAACACATACTTCAAAGGGTTCATTCAGAGTTTGTAAACTCGACTCCGTTCAAATACTTTCTTCAAGTGGACTAAGTGATCAGGTGCTGGTTTTGACTTGACGACAATGTCATCGACATAGTCCTCCATGAAATCATGCATCAAGTCGTGGAATATTGCAGTCATTGCATGATGGTATGTGGCACCAACATTCTTTAATCCAAATGGCATGACTGTGTAATGGAAATTTCCTACAAGTGTGCGAAAAGCACTGTATTCGGCTTCTCGAATGGCCATCTTAATTTGATTGTAACCACTAAATCCATCCATGAATGAAAATAACTCATGTCCTACTGTGTCATCCACTAGCATGTCAACATTAGGGAGTGGGAAGTCATCTTTTGGGCAAGCTTTGTTGAGATCTGGAAAGTCAATGCATACGCGTATTTGGCCATTTTTCTTCTTTACCGGGACAATATTTGCTAGCCAAGTGGGATGCTCAATAGGTCTAATGAAACCTGCTTTAATTAACTTCTCGAATTTTGCCTTGATTTGCCTCTCTACTTCCAGTCGGAAGACTTGTGATCCTTGCTTTATAGACTTGATCCCTAGCGCGATGTTTAATCTATGCACCACAAGATTGGGGTCGAGTCCTGGCATCTCCTCATATGCCTAGGCAAAAACATTTCTATACTCTTTTAGTATTGATATGAGAGGTACTTTGATTTCTTGTAGAAGACTTTTACTTATGAATATTGATCGCAGGACTCACCTAGTTGCGTTAGGTCCAACTCTCCTATCTCCTTAGTTTGAGGCTTAATTTGATCTTGCATTTGTAGGGGCAGGTTTCGGCTCTTAAACTGGCGTGGGGTTGAAGAAGATAAGCAAACTTCCTCAGGCCCCGAGACCGTCAAAAGATATACTTTTCGTTCGTCTTCCCTGATGAAACTATCAATTTCTCCGACTACTTTTCTTTCTTCTTACCCCACGACAACCACGTCTCTCTTTTTGGTGACCCTTTTGAATTTCTTCCCATGTAGGCAATGGGGTACCAATGGGCCTCGTAATAGCTGTTTCTCCTTCTTTAGCAAATTCATAAAGAAGGCTGATTCAATAAAGTATGACTTGTTGCATTCTAAAGGGTTTTTTGTGGCTGGGATAAATACATCTTTTCCTTTCCAATATCCTTTGATGCACTGGTGCCATGTGGAAGGTATTTAATGGTGATCGTGTAGCCATTTTTGATTGATGAGTAAGTGGTAAGAGACTAGCGCATTGATCACGTGAAAATTGGTGGAACCCTGGATAGGCCCAATCTTGAGATTCACATTAATGTATCCTATTGTATTTGTGGAGGATTGGTTGAAGCTGTTTACAAATATGGGTTGTTTAACCAATTGTCTGATATCAAGATTAGCAGCTTTGAATGTAGTCATAGGCATGATGTTTATGGAGGAACCATTGTCTATAAATGTTCTCCTCATGGGGTAGCCATTAAGTAAGCCTTCCACATATAGAGGGTGGGTATGATTTGGATTTTTTACACATATATCTACATCAGAAAATAAGATTGCACTCTCGTGTGCATCTACCATTCTTCTTGCAGGCTGCATTAGTTGCACTTTGCATATTGATCTTTAGATATTTGCAAGAGGGCAGATGCTGCTGCAAACTGCGCCTTCTCATTGAAACCTAGGAGATCAAAGAAACTCTTAAAGTTGGAAGATTTTAGTAGAGCCATCACAATAGGTGAACACTCAAGCTCTTCACCTTCAGTTAACTTTCTTTCATCACCTTTTGTCTCAACACGAGGCAATTCATTTATCTTTGATGTCAAAGGGTCATGAGTTATAACATTCACTGTGCTACGTTGATTGTCATGCGTAGGTAGTGGATTGTTCCTAACATCATTATTATCAATGATAAGCTCCCCATTTTGCCCTCTCTCATTGAATATCTTCTTCAACGCCTAATAATCTTTAGTGGGATGGCCCATTACTCTGTGAAATCTGCAAAACTTGGATTATTCTTTTCTTTAGTTATAAGTAAGTGCTTAATCCTAGGGAGTTTAATATTCCCATCTTGTAGCCATTTGTCAAGCATTGCATGTACTTTACCCATTGAGCATGGGTAAGATAACGATGATGCAGGGGTTCCTAATTTCTCACCTCTTGGCTTCTTCCCTCCCCTAAAGCTATTGCCTTGGGCTGAGTTCACAGATGAAGCCTTTTTGTTAAACTGTCATTTCTCCCCTCTGTTGTGTGACAGAATTGTTAGTCTTTTGTGCATTTTCAACTAAAGCAGCAAAGGAAACCAACAAAAGGTTCTCGAGGTGTATTGTGTACTTAGTAAACATTCATTGAATACATATTTTCACCAGCTCTTTCTCATCACACATGTCTTGGATGTCAAGGGAGCGTTCTCTAAAGTGCTTAATATAATCCATTAAGTCCTCTTTAGGCTTCTGTCGAATGTGTCCCATGTCGGTCAAAGTGACTCGCTCTTGGGTGGAGAAGAACTTTTCGAGGAACATTTTACACATACTTCCCCATGAATCTACTGATCCAGGAGGAAGATTTACATACTAGGTGTAAGCCTTTTCTGTGAGACTTTGAGAATTCTTTTAATTTCAGGTCATCATCTAAGCCAAAAACTTCTAAAGTCTCGATAAACTTCAATAGGTGTTCTTTCACGCTTCCTTTTTTGCCATTAAATAGCATAGGGCTTATGTAGTCCTTAGGGTATGATTTGGCAGCAATACGCTGGTTGTACGGGAATTTGAGATCCAATACTCCAACAGTTGATTTTTCCTGTATCTTCTTCAAATAAGCATCAAGATCCTCTTTAGCGATGAAAGAGCCCCTTTGAGTACATGCTACAACCTCTGCAGGCGAAGCAGGTGTCTGGTTAGGTTGTGATGTTGTCCTATCAATCGCAGCCTAAGTGATGGCAGGTAAGGATGAAGAACCTCCGAGTTGGATTCTTATACTCCTTGCTTCAGGTGTTGAATGTTGTGTTGTAGTAGGTTCCAGCGTACCAACTTGCTCATTATTTCTTTGGATGGCATTTTCGTTAGTACCTAAAGGATTAGGTTGTTGAGTCGCTTGGACGGGGTGTGACTATACAGCAATAGCACAGTTAGACAAAGTTGTTCCCTGCTGAGTAGCAACATCAGGCATGAATGGAGCCATTATGGTGATAAACTCCTTCATAATCTTAGTGTTCTCTTGCATTTCATGTGCAAGCTGTGCATGGTCAGGTACGACTACATACACCACATTATAATTAGGATTAACATTCTCAAGTGGTGGCATGTTTTGCTCTCCAACTTCAATGTTGGTGTCAGACTCTTGGCTAATGCCATCGTTAGGATTGGTTAGTTTTTTCTTTGGGGTCCATTATCAAGTTTTCAACTTCTGTCCCCGGTGGAGTCGCCAAAATGTCAAGAATACATGGATATGTGTCCTAGAGATTTGAGATAATCAAAGAAAATGCAAACAATATATGTCACAAAGGATATATCATATGGGATTCACAGTCATCAAGGTTACAAAAAAAAAAATGAGAATAAGAAGAGAAGCAAAGAAGGCACATACCTCTTACAAGTTTGGTATTTACGGTTGGGCTGGTCTGTGAAGAAAGTATAAGAATCAAAGTTTTCCAGTAAAGAATATATATAGATATATAGGTATGGTATGTGCATGCGGTCAAAGATATAATGATTGAAGATTTAGATATGAAATTTAATAAGCTTACATCGATCTATCTGCTATGTTGGATTTATCTCCAAAAGTCGTCAAGATATGAAGTGCAAATAGGGAAAATAGATATTCAGGAAAATATTTGAGAAGATTTGTTCCTTTAAGTATAGAATGGTTATTTCTATGAAAGATTTGATCAAGATCAACATTAAAATTCTACCGGCCCAAGATTTGATCAAGATAAGTATTAAATCATTCCTAAGTGTTTTTACATGATATATATATATATATATACATATATCATCTTACAACATATCAACATATAAATAATCCTTACTCTATGAGTATAAATAGTGTAACTAAGGTTTATCAAATTTTACCTTGTTGTGAATGTTTTAAACTCCGTTCCTAAGCTGATTTCGATCCTAGGATTAATAAAACATTATTTAAGCTAATGTTTTAACATATAACTAATTTAAAAACGAATTGCACTTACCTTTGTTTAAGTTTCTAATCTTGTATTGTTCTTCTTAGTTGAAGCTTGTTAATGGTGATTTTGGTGTGTGTTTTGTGTGAGTTCTAGTTGTAGTTTTGAGTGATTTAGGAGCTTGGGTTTTTGTTAATTAATGAGGGTTAAAATGGTTTTGTTTGAGGTCAATAAATGGGCATATATAGAGGAGCAAAGGGAGGCTACAATTTCCGGTTGAGAAGAAGAATGTGTCCACCGAAATTTCATGAATTTGCTTGATCTTGCCATTCATTTAATGAGCTATATAGGTGTCCAAATTAGATTAGTTTTGTGTGTTGAAAAGTTGACTCCAACACGCATTATTTGAACAACTTTAAGGAAGTTTTCGGATGAAGTTTTTCAAGGTGCTTTCAACTATATATTTGCACCGATTTTGCTTGCAAATTGCACCAAATGAAGGAAAAATTAATTTAATATTATTTATTTAAGTAATTATCTTAGTTTTAGGATAATTTATTAAGTTAAACAGGTACAAATATGGCATTCATTCAAGAGTTTTATCTCCAAAATTTTATATAGAGTTCTATAAATTTTCTAGATTGTTATTAAGTTCAACTTTGGGTTTAAAGTTTACGCAATTAATTACTTTTAGAGTTTTAGCTCCCGTGATTAGAGTTTTCTAAGCTTAATAGACCAATTTTCGCTTTAGGCTTTAATAGCTTAAAAATATTCCAAGTAAAATGATGGTGTAATCCAAATATTTATTTGGAATCTAGATTATTAGTTATCGATCTGTTTATATTTTTATTGTGTATTTATAACCCTAACGATTTATCTTTATGTTATCATTCTAACTATAAGCGTAATTAGTTATTTACGCTTTATCGTATTTAAAATCTTAACCAAATCTTTCTTATATCTTGAGTTTTCGATACTCACTATGAAATCTTATTTGTAGTATTTAATACTATCTAAAAAACTTTGTTTTAAGGTTTAAAACTATATACAGACTCACTACCACTCGTAGTTTTATTCTAGAGTCTTTGTTGAGTTCAATATTAACCATCTATTTTCTATATTTATATTTCTGTCTATTTTTACTAGTATGAAAAATTCTCGGGGTTTACATTAAAAAATATTATTTTTATAATTTTTTGGTAACTAAAAATATCAGATATCGTACTTTTACGCGTATTTTCTTTACTATCGGTATTAATTTGTTTTATCTACTATTCATACACTATTCATTACTTTCACATATCTCTACTTTTTACTGCCTATTATTATTGCCTATACACCTATTTCTTACATTTTTCATTTCTCATACAACTTTATATCACTTACATCTCATATCTTAATCACTTTTTATTACAAAAATACAAATAAATAAAAATTTCCCCCTTCTGTCCTCTTGGTTGGTGCTACACATGCATACATGCGTCTAATTATTTTTCTTTTTCATTTTATTTTATTACATCTAATTTTCCCTCCACAAAACTCTATAAATACCCCCCTCTCTCCATTTCTTTCACACACTTCATTTCCTTCAAAACTCTCCCAAAATATCACCACAAAATTTCTCCCCACAAAATCCTCTCTATAAACTCTTCCCAACTCTTTCTTCTTCTTCTAACCAATAGGTGAAAATCCTAATATCTTCTTTATGTTCATGTAACTTAACATGACCATAATGTGTGTTTCCTAATACTCTTAAAAGTTTAGAAAGTAACAATATGTTCATGTTTTGTTCTTGTTCATACTTAAATTTTTATGTTGTTATATTTTTGTTAAATGATTTCTATGTTCATGTAACTTATCATGACCATAGTGTATGTTTTCTAAGACTCATGGAGTTAAGAAAGTAACAATATGTTCATATTTTGTTCTTATTCATATAATTTGTTTATGATGTTGTAATATTAGTATTGCTAATTATGCTTTTTCTTTCCTTTTTGGAACTAGTCTTTTTTTAGTTTCGGGATGCCTTGATGAAGCTAAGGTTCGCAATACTTAACCTTATTATTATGATTATTTACTCCTTATATATCTCTCTATCTTATTATATGTTATGATTATCTTTTTATGGCTACATAATCATATTCATGCATGATTAAGATATTGCTATCTTAATAAAAACAAAAATGGATTCTTTCTTTAATAAAATAAGACTAAACTCACTTTAAAATGGATTTTGTCACTTGGCAAATATTTTTCCATCAAAGATTTAGAAAATTGTTCTTAATAAATTCTTTTCAAAATTTTATACAAACTCATCATGAAATTGCAAAGTGTTAATAAAGAGGATTTCTTTAAAAATCTAACTAAGTGGAGATACACTTTCTTTTCAAAATGATAACATGAAAATTTTAGGTTAAAACTTTAATGTTGATAATGCTTTGCTATGCAAATTTTTCATAAAAACTTATTTATAAGAATTTTTACCAACTTCATAATACATACCAAGAACTAGACAAGTTTTCAAATTAAAGTAAAATCAGCTCACTAGTTTATCAACGCACTTAGAGAAATAAAAATTTGCCAAAAGAGGTAAGCTTTAGAAATGATAAACTTAATTGCTAAGAAGGAGAAGAATATAAATATAAAGAGAAAATATACTTGTAACATCACTCAAAACCTTAGAGATAATCAACAACTTGAGATAAAACTTTTGGAGACTTCATTTTCAACCACTAGAAATAAAAATTGGTAGATATATTAAAGAAGCCAAGTTTTTGAAAATTAATTTATTTTTGAAAAAGTTAGGAAATGAAATTATAATAAGAAAACACTCACTTATAATAACCCAAGAATTTTTAGTTTTCCTTTCAACAACTTAAGGATTTTTTTCAAAGTTTCTATATTCTAAACTCTTAAAAACAAATTGTTTTATGAAAAATCAATGTTTAAACAACACCACTAAAATCATGTATATGATATGAGTCTACATATATATACATATTTATATATATATTCAAGGGATTTTTTAACCATACAAATGTCTATGTGTTTGTCTAAAAATTTTGGATGAAGAAAAGTCTAGAAAATTGTTTTGTCAAGTGTTGGAAAATTCGTGGTGATTCTGTACCGAACCATTTTGGGACTCAAATGACTCTATGTGATAAAAATAACCTTAGAAATAGATAGATCTTTTCAAATAGGTAGAAAACAAATATGTGAAATTCCGAGTTAAAATCAGCAAGTTATGGCTATATTAAGTTGGAATTGCCACAAATCTGAATTCTATCGTAAATAGAAGATAAAAAAATTAAGTAGAAATTCTATAAAATACTCATTTTGGATATTTCTTTTGCTTAGGGATCAAGGAGGATGGGACGTTCTATCCTGAAAACTATTTTGACTAGGGGAGTTATCATCAAGTCATGGCCGAGTGAATTTACTTTCCTTTATTTTTCATACTCATGTTTGTGCTTATAGTTTAGTGGCACTAAAACTAGGAAAAAGATAGAATGAAAAAATACATGTGATTTATAATGCTTGGTGAATTTATATTAAGCATATCGAGTCTTGAATTGTCTATAATAAATTATATGTTTTACTACCATGTTAAAGTATTTGAAAATTGTATGATCACCCTCAAAATAATGTAACTAAATGCTAGACTCTTAATAAATTTGAATCATGCACTTTACGAATAGAGTCAAATTGCATTCGTTATTTTATATTTGGTGGGACAAGTGTATGAAAGTGGTGGTCAACATAACTGGTAGTATTTGTATGTGGCGAGTAGTAGCCAGTAAGATCAACATGTTTTTTGTGGCAAATAGTAGCTAGTAAAAACTATAAATTTATTATTGGATATAATTGATCGGTATACACAACCTCGAATGAAAGGCGTAATTCATTCAACATATGGTTCTCGAAAAATCATGTCTTGTATGCTCATGTTTTTGTTGCATCTCACTTGCTTGAATAATTAAACTTGTTTGATATATTTTATTCCAAGTATGATAAACCGCGAATGTTCTCACTAAGTTAGTAATGCTTAACCCCTATAGATTTTTGTATGTACAAGAGTATTTGCTTTTGTACCCACGATCTCCATTTATCTGCGTAACTCATCTTTTGGGAGCTTTTGGGGAAATCCAATCAGGATCTAGATTGAACTTCCTTTAAAATCTTTTGTAAGTTATTTAAGTTTATTGTAAAGACCTAGTATTTATGATTCGATCATTGGAAGATATTTAGCAAGGGAATGCCTCTAAGGCTTTCATAATGAACTTATGAATTATATATGGGATAAATTTATCTAGATTCTTGCATGCTTTACATTACTTCCTCAAATTACACTTCCCACCGATGTATCCTATTACCGTTGTACGCCTTATATATGGTATCAAGACTTTTGCATGACTAAAGTAGTCATTCTTAAGTCTTAGTATCCTATGTGGTGAACTACCACGTTTAAAGTACCTTTGGGGCGTGATAGGTCACCTCTGCCAAGAAAACCGTAAAAAATCTTTATTGGATAGTACCCACATTTGGTTGTAAGTCTATACCTTACAGTTAGCAAACTCTAGCATTGATATGTTGAGGCCTCAACAGAGCAAGAATCAACTTGATTCATCTCCAGCATAACTAATGGCCGCTCCAGCTGATGTCAGAGCTTCTAAGTAAGAACATCAAGAGCCACTAACTCCCATGAAACAATGATTATGTGGATCCAAAGCATATATTAGATCTCAAAAGCTTATGTAGGAAGCTTGTACACAAAACTTGGAAAAATTAGCATTCATGCTAATGCTAATGCTCAACTTTAGGCCAGAATCATCGAATTGGAGGATCTAAAGAACCTAAACTTGGAGGATTAGGCCTCTAGTTCTCAACGGAGCAAATCACCAACCTACTCACCAATGAAATCACATAAAACATCACTTGGAAGGCACCATCCGTTGGAGCGGTTGTACTTAGTCGTTTAAATCAGATCTCTATACCAGTGCAATGAGAAGGAGTTTACTATGGCCAGTAGAGTGAGATTTGTGGAACAAATCATGCCTTTACACGTGTGCCCAAAAACATAGGCTGACTGCTGAGCCCACTTTAGCTCAGCCGCACCACCTCCGATGCGAGCCACCCAAGAAGAGAAAGTTATTACAGTGACCAACTGGAGCTGTAGGGAGTCGAGGAGCAAGGTAGTATATAAGATAGAAGAAGGGGCTAGGCTCTTAGTAGAGCAAAGGAGATGATCAAGATAACAAACATGA
Source organism: Combretum micranthum (assembly GCA_024138025.1). Lineage (NCBI taxonomy): Eukaryota > Viridiplantae > Streptophyta > Magnoliopsida > Myrtales > Combretaceae > Combretum > Combretum micranthum. The sequence continues at coordinate 172,929 of JAMXBD010001837.1, read as the reverse complement.
AATGTAAAACCTAAGCGACTGACGAGCAAGTGGTTAGAGGCCAATAATGCCCCAGTTGATGGCATTCCTCTTTGCGGTTGGCATTCAAGGAACCACGGGACACTTCATACAATGCAAGCAAGGCTTAGGGATGAGATGCTCACGCAAGGACCTCAATTCTCATTAGGAGGTCAAACCAAGGACCTATGGAAGTCGGGGCAACCTTGTTCCCATGGGAAATGAAACCGTGTCCTAAGGGAGGTTTAGAGGCCTTATAGTAGCACAAACTTCTTCTTCTTTCTAGGTCATATGAAGGGGGCTAGTTTAAGGTCGTATTTTTCCTCTACAAAAACAATAAATGCTCTCAATGGCTAGGCACCACTCTCTTTTTGAGTTATTCCATCTTCTTCATGATTTTGTACCATGGTGAACAAAGAAATAAAAAAAAAAAAAAAGAAGAGGGCCGTCTCAGCTGAAGGAGAAGGACCTGCTACGGCAGAGACTACTGACCCTCTTCTTGTTCCTAGCTCTCTGTTACAAGTCTGGTAAGCCTGGAATCCTCAATATGAGGGATCCCTAAAAATAGAGAAGGGCGGGCAGGGCTTCCGCAAGAGCCTCCCCCCTCTTCCCGGTCAAGATAGATGGGAAGGAGCCCTATCAAGTAAAGGCCATAACAAGTCTCCTTATTTATGTACGTACACCTTTGTTTCAGGGTGGGGCCGCCCTTCCTTCAGCTTTTTGGCTTGCCCCTTGTATAGGTTGGAGCTATGAAGCTTACCAACAACAACTATTAGAGAAAGGGGAAAGGGCTTTTTCAGCTTGATGCTCGCTTTCTCGCTTCCGAGAGGCGAAGGGAGCCTGACTTACGGTTTCCAAGCCTGGCGCGAAGCGAAGGGATTGGATTTCACCTATGATCAGATCAGTGGGCAACCATAGTTTACTTTTTTCGTGGTGTTGTTGACGTTTGTTGAAAGCTAATTTTTAAGTAGGCCTCGCTTTTCGGAGCTGCTCCCAGCTCACACTATGGTGGAAGAGGTGCCGTGAAGATCTAGGAGTGTGAGCAGTACGAGCTGAAAGGCTCCCATACTGTTTGGAGGGCAGGGGGCATAGATGCCAAACAAACCTGACCCCTATCTATCGTCGTAGAAGCTGTTCCTAGGAAAGATTATGGTTCTCGGGTATCCAATCAATTAATCCCACAAACCGGTGAAGCTTAAGCGGAAATTTAAGAGTAGGGTGAGATAAAAAAAAGAGGGAGTAAGTGAAGTGCATAAGCCCCTTTAGAGATAGGGGCGACTAAACAAGCTCGTATGTCAAATACAGAATGAGCCTTATCTACAAAGTAGAGTGATCTCGTCTTGCTTCTAGAAAAGCTTCTAGCACTAGATAATAGGCATTATGGTATGGTAGGAATACTACTTATTAAGCCGACCACTATATAGGAGTGATAGCGATGCCAAGCCACATAAAGGTGAGCATCCGTGTTCATTTAAATGTGATATATGAAACTGGAAAAGTTTACCTTGGTAGTGGTTGTATTAGCCCAATATCTATACCCACACTTGTAGACGCATTAGGTGATTGTCCATACTAGCGTGCCTTTAAGGCTAACTGTAACGCCCTAAAATGAGTATGTTATCAGCCTGCCATGTGTCTTCATTGGAGATGGACATGCTAAGGCTTAGATTTTACTAAGCCATGATTCAAGCAAAATACAACTCTAAAGTTTCACCTTAAAGGAAAACTTCTAAAATATTAATGTCATAAATGTAAACTTCTAGATAACTCGATTGGTGTAAACCAAGCGCTAACTTAAATCAAACTTAAAACACCAGATGAAAAATCTTAAAACATAAAAGAATCATGTAAACAAATATTTAAACTCAAAGAGTCTGCGACTTTAGCTAATTCAGGTCTAGTCATATAATAATTAGCTGAAAAGTCGGCTCCACAATCATTGTCCCTATAGTCTACATATACTGTAACCCAATAGATCAAACACTATAGGCTCGTCACTAGATCCTGAAAAATAGAAAGGAATGAACTCAAGGCTCAGTATGCCAAACTGCAACCATATGTGCATGAGCAGACAACATATAAATTCATATGCAACATGGTAATATATGCAACAACCACATTTTAATTATCTTTTTGGTTAGGTAGGCAATCAACATAATTTAGAATCATTTGCAACAAGTCCTAAACCCGGAGTGACTCATGACTTCATGAAGAACAGAGCAAACACATACGTCTATAGAATTACTTATATATAATTTTGGTGTTGGTACTCCCCACACACTCTAGGTACAGTATTGATACCACTTCTAGACTGCTGGAATTATCTCCGTGTGTAGCTCCACTAGGGACAACGCTATGCATAGATCACCAAGGTACTGTCCTAGTAACACCAGTACTCCTAGTCCACTAAATCCAGCCAAGCACAAGCAACAAAATATTTAAATCCATATATTGTTAAGCTTGTTTGCAGTTTCTAGGTCTACACCCACAAGCAACAACAAAGGTAAGGACATACTTGATACACTGTTTGGAACAATTAACTTAGCTTTACTAGAAACACCTGGTCACATATAGCAAAAACTAACTCAAAACTTGATCTCCAAAAGAAAAACATATGTCTAAGGTCATCGAAACCCCTAAGCTATGACAAACTATAACTACTCTTAGTCTACATATACCTTCCTACTTAGATATAGGTGTACTAGATGTTAAGCTAAGAGTTTAGGTGTTTAAGAAACTCAAACAAAGCATAGAAGGAAGGTTACAGTATCCCTTTGTTCATCACGCCTATGGTGGAAGGTGTGATAGGCGCTGGAGAAGAAAAACATAACATAACTCCCTCGTCACGCCCGTTATAGGGGGGCGTGACAGCCATCATGGCCTCCGCCATGGTCATGATGGGGTGGTGATGATCATTACGGCCTCTATCACGACTGTGATCAATCAACATCCACCACTCCCGAGGAGATCAAGGCCCACGTTACGACAGTGATCCTTGTTCATACACCCCTTCGTTCCAAAAAAAGAAAAAAAATTGCAAAAATCCCTTTTTATTTTAAACCATATAAACTCCAAAAACATATATATCAGCGTATAAACACTTCTATAAATCGCATTACCTATAAACAAATGACATTCCTTTCTTCTTTTGCAAACAACCGCCACTAAAATAAAGATTAGGGTTTTTCTTGTAATCTCTCCCCTAAACGTGAACACCTAGATTTCAAAAGCGTGGGTTAAGAAAGAAACTTTCAAGACTACAAAAAGGACATGAAAGAAGGATTTCTAGGGCTCAATGGTCCTTTGAAGGAGCTTCTAGTAAGAAGGATTTCTAGGGCTTAAGGATTGTGTGTAATGTGTGTAGATGAAAAGGTACATAGATTAGGAATAGGCAATTATTGCTATATTTATTTTTAGTGAAGGACTATTTTGTCCTCTCATAAGACAACGTATAACACTCCATAACCTTTCATTATAGATTATTTTACTTTATATAATAACAGTCCTCCGAAAGCTCATCATGTCAGGACAAAATGATGAAGTACAACATCAAGCTTAGTGCATACAAGGTATGGTACCAACCTCACGATGCTATTAAGGTGCAAATCTTAGCAGATTTCATTGTTGAGTACACAAGCCAAGAAGAGCATCATGATCAACAAAAACCTATGTGGACAGTTCACATTGGTAGATCCTCCACCTAGGGTAGGAGTAGAGTCAGTTTAGTGATAGATTGGCCTCACGAGGTCAAAATCTACTACTCTTTGAGGTTTGGCTTTCCTATGAACAATAATGAAGCGGGATATGAAACCTTGATTGTCGAACTCAAGTTCGCCTTAAATATTAGTGTAGGCTCGGGTAAACTCAAAATTTTATCAAATTCAATGCTCGTAGTGCAGTAGGTTAAGGGTACCTATGAGGCAAAAGACGGTGAAATGGCCGAGATAGTCCATTCCCTGATCACATAATTCCCCTCTTATGATATCATAAAAATCTAGAGAGTTGAGAACTTAGAAGTTGACAAGCTCTCCAGGATTGCCTCCTTAGCGATTCTCGACCTAGATAAGCTCGAGGAAAAGATTTTCGTCAAATTCCTCCCAGAAAAGTCCACCTCAAAGGAATCTCATGAGGTGCTCAAGCTACAGGTTGCTCCCACTTTGCTAAGTTGGATGACCCCCATAGAATGATATCTAAAAGACGAAGCCCTACCTTCCAACATGATGGAAGCAAAGAAACTGATGTATAAAGCAATCAATTGCACCATGATCAACATAAGTTATACAAAAGGGGATTCACTTTCCCTTTGCTCCGATGCTTGTACCTTGAAGAAGGACAACGAGTTTTATAAGATCTAGATGCAAGACGAAAAAAAAAGAATAAAGAATAAATTAAACATGCTAATGTGGAAGAAAAAAATTAATTTTTTAATATAAATTCCTTGTCACGTCAACATATTACCAAATTTTTGGCCAAATTCAACTAAAAAATATGATAGGTGAAAAAATAAAAGTTTTAGGTATTTTCACGTATAAAAATTTTATGTATGATTATTATATAAAAACAAAATTTCAGATACCGCTAGTGAAATTAACCCTAATGAGCATATATATAATAGAGAAAGATTCCTTCTCATCGTCTGCTATCTCGTTTTGTTTATCTTTATCATTAGCTTGGAGGCCGTGATCGGCAAATAAGCTAGTTTAATAATAATAATAATAATAATAATAGAGGAAGATACCTTCACTTATCTACTATGGTCGTGATCGACAAATAAGCTAGTTTAAAACAAAACAAAATAAAATAATAAACGTAGAGAAAGATTCGTTCACTTCACCCACTAGCTCATTTAATTCATCTTCATCATCGGCATGTAGGCCTTGATTGGCAAATAATAAAGTTTGATAAAAAAAAATGAACAATAATATAATAGACGTTCATAACGGAGGAAGATGCCATCACTTCATCTACTGTCTTGTTTAATTTATCTTCGCCATCATATAACAACTACTAGGATTTTCTTTCCATCTGAAATGTTCTTATTATGCATCATTAAGGGTCCAAACAAGTTGTGCCAAGCCTAGCTTTTAAAGGCTCGGGCTTGACTTGTTTAAAAAATCAACGAGCTCGAGCAAGTCACGCCGTTAACAAGTCTAAAATGTACAGGCTCAAATCTAAGCTTGTTAAGGATTTGTGAGTTCAAGCTCCACTTGTTTTACTAAATGAGCTTAAGTTTAGCTCGTTTATGTAATAAATATATTTATACAGTTTAACTAATATAAATAATTATATATAATATTATATTAGTACATAATATATAATATTAACGAGTTTGTTTGCAAACGCCTCATAAGCTTAAAGAAAAACTCAGGCTTGAGTTATTTAGCTAAACAAGTATGATTTTGACTTCGAGCTCGAGCTTAACTCGCTTCTTTCAGCCCTATGCACCATCATAATTCAAAAGGATTCTCTCTTGTGATTATTTTTTATTTAATACATTTAGGAGCATCGCACATGCTTATCATATCATTAAACTAAAATAGTGTAGCTAGACATCTTTCTAGGTTGAGTTTGAGCTAGGACCCAACTCGACTAGTCTATGGAACAGTCATGGTCCATAGATCCTGCCCGGGTCCACTGGCGAGACTCGTGGACCTAGTGGGTCCAACTAGGTCCAACAAAATACTATTTTTATCAACAAAATAAGAAATAAAAAATATATTAATTATTGTCAAAACAAGAAATTAAAATAAATATAGAACAAAATAGTAGAAAAGTTAAATAAAAAAAGTATATAACTTTTAGTGTTAAGACTATTTTCCATGTGAATAAAAATAATAAATTATCTATTCAAAATATTTACTGCAAATACAATTCAAAAACATATCTCATACTTATGTAAAGTTTTATTAATTGAAGATGTGTAGTCAATGGTGGACCTTTTCTTTTTTACTTTTGTAAATTTTACTCTTTTAGAGTATTATTCTAGTCCCACATCATTATTATTTCAAGTCAATAGAGACATACTTGTATATAAATAATTGTATATCTTTGATAGTTGATAGTATTATATGATTATGAGCTAAAGAGTAATATATTTATAGGTCTATTTAACACGTTTAAAATTTAAAATTTTAATGCAAAATATTTTTTGCATTAATTTATTTGTAAGGGGATAGCTCGAAACTGTCCCAACCCTCCTCAGAGACCCAATGGGTACACGAGTTATACCTTTCCACCACCTACATGAGACAATTACAAGTCCAAGCTGCATTTTGACCCTATTCGGCCTAGAGAAATGTATAAGTGTAGCTATTACTTAGTCGGAGACAAGTTTATGAAAAGAAGGAAAAGACGTGAACGCTTTTGCATTTGTCTCGAGCTCTACGTTCAATTTATCTACCATCGTATATAATATTTATGCAGGGAACGAGAGTATGTAATTTTAATAAGAGGTCTAAACAAATATTATTTACTTTCTAATTATATAAAATAAAAAAATATTTATATAATCACGATTCTTGTATACACTATATACTAGCACGCTAAGAATATCTAAGCGCACTCACCATCCTGATAGGCTGGGCGCCGTGATGGGATGGTCAAATATGCTAGTTTAACAAAGAAAAGAAAACAAACGTACATAGAAGAGGAAGACCTTTATCATAATTACAACAAGTGGGAGTTTGTTTCCATTTAAAAAATCTATATTATGCCCCATCATAATTCAAAGTAATTGTGCCCTCTTTTGATTGTTATTGATTTAACACAAACAGGACATTGCGCATGCTTATGAGATTATCCCTAAGTGGGAAGTGGGAGCACGGGTGCCTTTAAAAAAAGAAAACATGGAATACAGCAAGGAGACAGCGACCTTTGACCACCCGCCCACCACCGAGGATACGCACAATAATAAAGTATAATAGGACACTGGCAAGACCTTGGTTCTATGTCCTTAAGCAGCTTTATCGTTTTTCATTAGGGTAAGCTACTTCCCTAAGATTTCATTTCTAAAGCCATACCTAGTAGAAAGACTAACTTTATATCACATAATGGATGCAACAGATATTTACAATATATATTTAGCACATAAATATAATCTAGATGTTATAAAGAAATAATCTATATGCTTTTTATAAGTTTGTGTTATACTTTTTTGTTACATAAAATAAATAAAGAACACATGAGTGTGCATGCTTTAATAAATAGATTATACATAACATATTATATAAATTTACATTAGTATATAGATTAATTGAATAAGATATAATATATTGATGTGTAAATATAACCAACATTTAATATAAATTATATAATTATATTGAAGTATAAATTTTATATATACTGGTATAATAAAAATAGAACACTTTAACTATAATAAAAATAAATATTTGTAGAAGAATTACATTTCCAAATTACAAATATATATATAACTTTCCAATTTAGAACATACAAACAAATCCCTGTATTTGATAGCGTACAAAACTAGAGGATATACGTAGACAAGTAATGTCTACATGCATCTCCTATTCCCTATACGAAATTTGTAACTAGATATTAATGTAGGTATGAACTATTAAAATTCTCCAATATCTATTTATCTTTTCTATTTCAATACCTAATATTTTTCAAATTTTTAATAAGGGACTATCCATTATAAAATCCATTGCCCTTCACATGTCAGGTTCATAATTATTAATTTGATTAAGTAGTAATATTAAACATATAAATTAAATTCAATTGATATAACTAATAATGAATTATCGAAATTTTTAAAAAATGAACTTGACAAAGATGAATCGTCCTTTGAGTTTGAGTCACGTGTCCGAAGCTTTAAAGTGCATTGATGAGCTTTTAATTTTCGTTGACACTATGAATGCTCAATGTGCAGGACTCCTACTCTTTGGTTTTTTACGAAGAATGTGAAGCTTCCACTTGCAAATCCCCTTGTCTCTCTAATAAGTTTAGCTTTGATGATGGCCCGATTTAAAGATTTATATAATTAGCCAGTTCGTGTTCACCACTTCGCTACTGCTTGACAACCACCAAATTGGCTGCAGCAAGCTTCATCCTTCGAGAAAAGATTTGATGGATAATAAACGCCAATTGTAATATACAAGTTGTAAGTAATTACTTATTATTATATGACATGTAACCTTATTGCTAATAATGAATGATGATTATTTTAAAAACTATTCATTATTTTTCCACGTGTATCAATAGTTAGCAAAAAAACTATTGTTGTCTTCAAAATGCTGTCCTCTTTGTTAATATGATATGTGTGGAATAAATTAAAAAATTATAAAAAAAAATTCTTAAAATGAAGGAAGTATTTCATAACACAAATTAGATATTTATTTGTAGAGACACAACGGAAACAAGTTTGATATACCAAATTTTTATCTAATGGTTAGCTATCACATGTACACACACATGATGTGATATATTTTTTTTCCCATTGATCAATCCACTCTCTGACTTGGTCCACGACCCGATTCCCACCAACTCCAACCAAGACTCGACCATACTAGGAGTTGACTGGAAACCCAACCCTATCCGAATTTCTCTTTTTTTTTTTTTTTATTAGGGGACTATGTCATGCTTTACACTCAACTTTACATCATTTTATAATTTTAAATCTAATCTTTTAAATTTTCAAATAATATATCTAATCAGATTTTTAGTTGCCACCATATATACCACATCTCTTTTTACTAACTGTCATTATCTCCATCATAATGGACAGTCAATTATAAAGTGACAAGTGTAATATCTTATATAATATTAAATACTGATGCCAATTCATTTGCCACGTAGAAAAAAAATATATACATCATCAAACTAGTAGATTGAAAAAAAAAAATACATGTGTATAAACCCCAAAGAAAATTCAAATATAATTTGAAATTTTTAATTAAACATCTAAACCAAGTTCATAACTTTAGCATTACTATTGTCGTTAGTTTTTACCGCTCATCGAACTCTGAACTCAAACCAACCCGAACCAATTGACCTTAACTCAAAACCGTGATAGACACAAAACCAACTTACCTATTGAGACTTAACCCATCACTATGAACCATCCATCTCTATCACAGGGTCACCCATCTCTTCAAAACAACTAAGCCAGCAAATCAAACACTGGCAAGCACCATGTGCCTCACCACTCCTCCTTCATCAATCTTGAACCTAACTAGCAAACCACCGCAGCATACCTACATTAGTGAAACTGAGGAAAGCCACAAGTGCTCCGCAATCTAAAAGAAAACTCGTTCCTTCGGTGGGGTCAACCCACGTTGCTTTCTTTTAGGCTGAACAGAACCTTGATTCTATGAGTGAACCATTTTTATTAGTATGGCCTGTGTATATTTGGGTTACTTTAACTCCATTTCAAGTGGATGTGATCTTATTATGTGAAAAGTTGAAAAACAATGATAATATAGTGTGTGGTGGGGGTTCCTGCATTTATCCAATCATGTGCAATAAATATGGAGTCGGCCTAAGAGAAGTCCTAAACCAATGACATGTATATAGATATGTAGAGAGAGGCATAGGAGAAGGAACATGCAAACCTGGTTTCTTGATTGTGTGAGTATGATAGAAGATCAAATCAAATAGTTATCGTTTTTTACTCATTATTTGTGAAATAGTTACTTTGATTCTTTTTGAAGTTATTTCAGTAGAGTTTCTACGTTGCTGTCGATCTTAGCAATACGTAGAATGAACTGACATGAGAAAAGAAAACATCTTATTTATAGATATTGAAGGCGAGTAGTAGCTGTTGGATGACTTCCGGATAAATGGTTGAGATGAAGTTTTGCTTGCAACTATTAGATCCTTTTATGGATCCAACAACTAGAATCAATCCCTTCTTTTATATGGGCTTTGGTTTTGGATATGGGCCTAAAATAGAATGACGGCTTTTATAATATAAAACGAGCCCATTTTTCTTATTAAATAGCCCATTTTTAATATGAAAATAGAAATAGGCTTATTTTATTCTATATAAGCATTATTTAAATCAAATAGTGCTAAATTATCCTAGAAAAATATTTTGAAGTCTATTTTTCTATTTTCACGCATAAGAAAATGAATTAGGCGGAGAGTGGAATGAACCGATTGATAATCCCTATTCTGAGTCTACCAAGCTAAATCTCCCAATAACATCCTTAATGAGACTTGGTTCACTAAGCCTAATCATTAGCCCTGAAACTACCGATGATATTAAATTGAACTCCAAGCCCAATTATCGAAATAACTCTCTACACATTGGAAAACAAAATATATTTTAATTCTCTTTAAGGCTAAATATGCATGTTTTGTTTTTTTTTTCTTTTTAATCTACTAGTTTGATGATGTGGATTTTTTCTATGTGGCAAATTCTTCGGTATTGGTATTCATATATATAAGATATTACATTTATCACATTGTGATTGACTACTCATGATGATGGAGGTTTAAAGCCCTAACCTAAATGCGTTATAAGCCGCTACTGTCCTTATCAAAATAGACATGCTAAGGCTATATGTTCCTAAAATACACCAAAATTATATATATATATATATATATAAATACAAACCATCAACTACTCACAATAGGATACTCAAAACTTCAATACCAAAATAATATAATCCTGTCTTCATAATATCAAAGCTAAAAGTTCAATATAACCAAAGTCCTTAAAAACATTAAAAATCTCTAAAGTAATCTAACAGGAAATAAGTCTCATCTTTCGTCTCTAACTACTAGATATCAGTAGAATGTCAAGTCCACTATCGCTTTCCCCCATAGCAATGTATATGTCATAGCCTGTCAAGTCATAGATAATAGAGTCTTCACCTGTACCTGGAAAAATAAAGGGATGGCGAAAAAGGCATACGCCAAACCAAAACACATGCACAAGAATATGCAAAACACAATATCACATACAACTTATATTCTAATGCAACAAGCACAGCTCAATTATCTTTTCATTAGCCTGTAACCATCACTGTTTAGGAATATATGCATCTAATCCCCAAAACCAGAGCAAGTCATGACCCTGATGAAAACATAGTATAGATAGTATATATATATATATATATATATATATATAAAATTGCGTTCCGCAATTAAGTTGGTAACGACTCCTAATCTACCAGAATCATCTCCAGGAGCCAGGACAACGCAGCACAAGGATCATCAGATTGCCAGTATTACACACTCCTGCGTGGTCTTTACTAACCGCAGTCAAGCACAAGCAACACTTGATTCAATTAGAGTCCGATATAATTAAGTTAGGTATATAAACTAATCTTACAAGAACAAACAATCAAACATGGTAAGGTCGTCCCTGGATTTGCTTTCAATCCAAATCTCCCAAACAGTAACTATTAACAAAGTAAGAACCCTAATCTCACAAGTGTTCCAGTTTATCAATATATTACAAATCAATTTCAATTGCAACTATAATATTAAACCCTAACCCTAAATTCCATGATCTTACTTAAAAGATCTATAACTCTAATCATAAATCTACAATAAGAAATCAACACACCTATTTCGTTTGTTCTCAACACTACAAAACCTTCGACAGGGTTCCTCCAAAGTTCTTGGTTATCTCCACAATTCCTTCAATAAACATATATATATATAATATATATTTAATCCTCAATGAATAAAACTACTACGAAAGTTCATAACTTTAAATCCACAAAGATGGGATAGATTCCCACTTACCTAGAACTAGTAGATCTTGCTTGCAATAGAACCCTAATTCAATCAATTCTCCTGTCACAAGTAATTAACTATCGCTATAATCATATTCCTACAATCTATTAACCTTACGAATCGCAAGACTATGATAGAGATCTTACCTTTATTTTGAATCGAAACCACAACTTTGTAAATCCGATTTAAGGTTTCTCCACTGGATCTCAAATCTCCTTTAATCATATAAAAAACTAGAATTAGACTAATTTATCTAAGGAAATTAATTGAAAAAGACTAGATATAGACCCATTTACCTAAGGTTTTGGCTAAGGAATTGTGTGACAAATTCGTAGGTCAAGGGGTCTATTTATAGATGTAAGTTGCCTAGGAAAAATGCCAACATTTCTTAAGAAAAATGCAGCCAATTTCCTTAGCAATTTCTGAAGCTTCAACACCAAAGTTTAGGCTGTCATCCATTGTCTTTAAGCCGGCAACTTAAGATTAAAGGCTAGCAGCTTAGATGCTGACCTGAGCTAAATTCGTGCGATCATTCACACTTGACTTTCTCATGTTCAAATTCATCTGTTCAAGGACAAAAATACCCTTTAAAACAATACTTTATTACATTTATGCCCTTCATTATAAATTAATTATCTGTATCTTACATCTCCCCCTCCTAAGAGAAACTTTCGTCCTCGAAAGTGACCTGATTCATTTAATAGCTAGGGGTATATGGCTCACATCTCCTCCCTAACTCCCAAGTTACTTCTCGCTTGTTTGATTTATCCACTGGACCTTCACGTACTGGATAACGCATCTCCTCAATATCTTTTCTTTTGTATCCAAGATCCTTTAGCTTTTCTTGAGTAGAAAGATTAACTTGAACTTCCAACAGTTCCAAAGCTATAATCTAATCAGGGTCTTGCACATATTTTCTCAATAGGGATACGTGAAATATGTTGTGCACTCCTTGCAAACTCGGTAGCAATGCTAGCTTGTATGCCATATCTCCAACCCGTTCCAGAATCTTAAATGGCCCAACATATCTGGGGTTCAACTTTCCTCTCATACCAAATTTGACAACACCTTTGTCGGCGATATCTTAAGCAATACGTGCTCCCCTACCTAAAATTCCAAGGGTCTCCTCCATTCATCCGCATAACTCTTCTATCGGCTTCTGCAGCTTGTAATTTCTATTTAATCACCTTAACTTTGTCAACAGCATCCTGTACTAACTCAGGTCCTAAAACCTGTCTTTCACCTAATTCGTCCCAATGAATAGGTGATCGACACTTTCTTCCATATAAGGCTTCATACGGTGGCATCCCTATTGATGCTTGATAACTCTTTTTGTAGGCGAATTCCACTAACGGTAGATGTTCATCCCAACTTTCCTCAAAGTCCAAGGCACAAGCTGTTAGCATGTCCTCAAGAATCTGGATGGTACATTCAGACTACCCGTCTGTCCAGGATGATAAGTAGTACTGAAAACCATTTTAGTACCTAAAGCTTTATGTAAACTTTTCTAGAATCTTCCTTTAAACCTAATGTTTCGGTGGGACATAATGGTCACTGGAATTCCATGTAGTCTCACAATCTCCTTAATATATAACTGTGCTAATAAATCCAATCATTAACTAGTTCTAATTGGTATAAATCGGGCTACTTTGGTGAGTCTATCAATAACAACCCATACCGTATCAGAGTTCCCTTTAGTCTTGGGTAAAGCCATGACAAAATCCATATTAATGTGTTCCCACTTCCATTAGGGTATAGGCAAATGCTTCAATTCATCGGTTGGTCGCTTATGCTCAATATTTATCATTTGACAAGTGTGACACTTGGATATATACTCAGCGATTTCCTTTTTCATATTATTCCACCAGTATAGTTTCTTTAAATCCTGATACATTTTATTGCCACCAGGATGGATGAAATAACTCAAGTAGTGTGCTTCCTTCAACAACTCTCTTTTAAGTTCTTCTTGTTTGGGCACACACAGTCTTCCCTGTATCTCATGATACCCTCTTCATCAACATAAAATTCAGGGGCCATACCGATTTCTAATATTCAGTTGACTTCCTGTATGCTCGAATCATCCACTTTTCTGGCTTTGATCCTATCAACAAGAGTAATTGAATCTGTAACCTTGCCAATCGTGCACTTACTTTTCGAGTCACTATTTCCAAGTCCAATTTCCTCATATCATCTAGCAAGTGACGCTCAGAAGTGATCATAGTTGCTAAATTCTCATTCCTCTTCCCACTTAAGGCATTTACCACGACATTGGCCTTTCCAGGGTAGTATTGGATATCCACATCGTAGTCCTTGATCAGTTCTAACCACCTCCTTTTCCATGTTTAGATCTCTCTAGGTGAAATATACTTTAAGCTCTTATGATCCATGAATATTTTGCACTTCTCACCATACAAATAGTATCTCCATAATTTCAATGCATGAACCACTACTGCCAGTTCCAAGTCATGAGTGGGATAATTTCTTTCATACGGTTTTAATTGTTTAGATGCATATGCGATAACTCTTCTACCTTGCATCAAAACACAACCTAGACCTTGTATAGAAGCATGACTATAAATAGTGTACTCTTCTCCACTCACTGGCAAAGCTAAAACTGGTGCAGACACTAATTTCTCTTTCAATTGTCGGAAGTTACTCTCACAATGTTCATCCCAAACATACTTTACTCCCTTCTGCGTCAATCTTGTCAAAGGATTTGTAAGTTTGGAAAAATCCTCTACAAATCTTCGGTAGTATCCTGCCATCCCTAAGAAACTTCTGATTTTAGATACTGTTTTAGGGGTCGGCCATTCTACCACAGCTTTTACTTTATCGGGATCTACTGAAATTTCATTTCCATCCACTATATGTCCCAAGAATGACACTTGATCTAACCAAAACTCACACTTAGTGAACTTAGCATATAACTTTTCTTCTTGTCATCTATTCAGGACCAGCCTAAGATGTTCTTCATGTTCTTCCTCAGTCTTAGAATACACCAAGACATCGTCTATAAACACCACAACAAATAAATCTAGATAATCCCCAATGACTCTATTCATGAGATCCATAAATACCACGGGCGCATTAGTAAGACCAAAAGGCATAACCATGAATTCATAGTGCTCGTATCTAATCCTGAAAGCTGTATTCGAAATATCTTCTGCTTTAATTTGTAACTAATGATACCCTGACCTTAAATTAATCTTAGAGAATGCTCGTGCTTCTGCTAACTGATCGAACAAATCATCTATTCTAGGCAACAGATACTTATTCTTGATTATCACCTGGTTTAACTCCCTATAATATATACACAACCTCATTCTCCCATCTTTTTTCTTTACAAATAAAACTGGAACTCCCAAGATGATACACTTAGTATAATAAATTTCTTCTTGAGCAAATCATCTAATTGAACCTTTAATTCTGCCAACTCCGTCCGAGCCATCCGATACAGTGCTTTAGACTTAGGCATGGTACTTGGGTACCAAATCAATGCTAAATTCTACCTCTCTCTCAGGCGGTAATCCAGGTAAATCTTCTGGGGATACATCTAAATACTCTCTCACCATTGGTGTCTTTGCAGGATTAGTCTTTGATGCATCTTCTAGTGTCATAGCTGCCATTGCCCAAGCTAACTTCTCCTACAATTCGTATGTAGATAAAGTTGCAGGTCTTTGTACCTCAAGCCTATATACAAATCTATCTCCATTTGCTAAACTAAACTCTACAACTAGATTTTTACAATCGATTATAGCCTAGTGTTTCATCAACTTGTCTACTCCTAAGATTACATCAAAATCGATCATGTCCATCACTATAAGATCTGCAAATAAAAGCCTACCTTCTATTTCTACATTTACATCTCTACAAATTCTATTCAGCAAGGTTCCACCCCTAAGGGAGTATTTATAGAAAAACATCCAGAGATCAATTCAATATTCATTCCACATATAGATGTAAACAACTAAGATATACATGAAAAGCTCGCACCCATGTCAAATAGCACATATGCACTATGTTTGAGAATGGATAGCATACTTGCTATGGTGTCGATGCTGGAGGTATCTCTATGCTGTAAAGCATAAATCTTGGCGGGGGTTCTTTGTCATTGACCCTGAGGTCTATCCACTGTGGCTCCTAAAATTACCTGCCTACCTAGCTCTTACAATCCATTGCCTTATGCCTTCTCTATCCACACTTAAAGTAGAAAATAAGTGGACGTCCTGATCACTCAGTGCAAAATCTCTAACTATGCCCCATCTTTCCACAAGTGAAGCATGCATTTTTGCGCCATTTGCAGTCTTTTACATGATGAGGTCCCTGGCATCTAAGGCATTTCCTATCAGAACCTAGAACCAAAGATCTTACTTGTTAATTGAAAGGCCTATTCCCTCTATCTTGAGCGATAACCGTAGCAGCTGCCTCTTTCCTAAATAAACCTAAGTTCTCCCTTCCTTCAATCCTCTTTAACCCTTGCTCAACCAGCTTTGCCTTATTGACCGTAGACGAGTAATTGGTCAACTCCATCAAATTAACCTAATGTTGAATCTTCGGTTCTAAAGCAATAATGAACCTACTCATCTTTAGCATCCTTGCTCTCTCTCAGCGGCTCAGGAAGAAACCTCATCAGCCTATTCAATTCTGCTTCGTACTCTTCAACAGTCAACTTGCCTTGTTGTAGTGTGTAGTATTCCTACAGCATCTTCTGTCTAACACTATCCAGGAAGAATTCCCTATAGAAGGCTTGCTGAAACTTGTCCCATGTGATAACTCCTGGCATATGCCTCCTGGTGTTAGCTACCAGTTGTTTGCCCTCCCAATCAGTAGATAGGAGGCATATTCCACTTTCTTTTGTTTAGGAATGTCCAAAGCAGCGAAAGTTTTCTCTACCTCCTCTATCCATAACTGTCCTCTAGGGGTTTTCCATGTGTAGGCTCAAACTTATACACCAGATCCACGAATTTGTTCAGGCTGAGAACATCAGTGTGCATCGCTCCATATCCTTCATTATCGTTCATCCTTTGGGTCTCTTGTCTCTAAGCTTCAGCATTTGCTTGAATCACTTGGATGACATTTCTCATGTTTTGTTGTTGTTGGGCGACTACTCTTAGTAGGGCATTCGCTGCTTGCATTAGTTGAGCAACATCAATAGGCACTTGTTGTCCCACAGGTGGGATTGGTGGCGGCTGTGGTTAGGTTAAATCCTCATGCTCTTGGTTCAAAGATGCCTGATTTGGGAGTGATTGTTCCTCTTCACCAATTCTAGAGGAACCAACATCAGGGGCTCTTCTACGTAGAGGCATTCTAGATAAGGATAATATAACATCTATGAGATTAAGAACTAAAAGATCATATTGCTTAAAGAAAACTATAGAAAGACATCATAACTTAAAATTAGCGTCCCAACTATTCCTACCCCTTTCATCAATGCTCACCATCCTAAGGAGTCATAACTTATATTTATGTATCAAAAACTTATTGCTCTGATACCACTTAAGCTGTAACACCCTAATCTAAAAGCGTTATTAGCCCGCCAGATGTCCTTATCAAAATAGACACGCTAAGGCTATATGTTTTTAAAATCCACCAATATATTATATATATATATATATATATATAAACCATCAACTACTCAAAATAGGATACTCAAAACTACAATACCAAAATAATATAATCTTGTCTTCATAATATTAAAGCTAAAAATTCAATATAACCAAAGTCCTTAAAAACATTAAAAACCTCTAAAGAAATCTAACAGGAAATAAGTCTTCATTTTTCATCTCTAACGACTAGATATCAATAGAATTGTCAAATCCACTATTGCTTTCCCCATAATCAACGTATACATCATAGCCCATCAAGTCATAGATAGTAGAGTCTTCACTTGTACCTGTAAAAATAAAGGATTAAGTGAAAAACACTTAGTACGCCAAACCGAAAACATATGCACATGATCATGCAAAACACAATATCACATACAACTTATACTCTAATGCAACAAGCACAGTTTAATTATCTTTTCATTAGCCTACAATTATCACAGTTTAGGAATATTGCATCTAATCTCAAACCCGAAGTAACTCATGACCCTGATGAAAATCATAGTATAGATAGTATATATACACACACACACACACACACACACACACACACACATATATATATATATATATAATTGCGTTCCACAATTAAGATGGTAACGACTTCTAATCTACCGGAATCATCTCCAGGTACGGCTCCACTCGAGATAATGTGGCACAAGGATCATCAAGTTGCCAGCATTAGTATCACACTCCTGCGTGGTCTTTACTAACCGCAGCCAAGCATAAGCAACACTTGATTCAATTAAAGTCCGATATAATTAAGTCGAGTTTATAAACTAATCATACAAGCATAAACAATCAAACATGGTAAGGTCGCACCTGGATTTGCTTTCAATCCAAATCTCCCAAACAGTAACTACTAATAGAGTAGGAACCCTAATCTCACAAGTATTTCGGTTTATCAATATATTACAAATCAATTTCAATTACAACTACAATATTAAATCCTAACCCTAAATTCCATGATCTTACTCAAAAGATCTATAACCTTAATCATAAATCTACAATAAGAAATTAAACACCTGTTTCGTTTGTTCTCAATACTACAAAACCTCCTCCAAAGTTCTTAGTTATCTCCATAATTCCTACAATATACATATATATATAATATATATATATACAATCCTCAATGAATAAAACTACTACGAAAGTTCATAACTTTAAATCTACAAAGATGGGACGGATTCACACTTACCTAGAACTGGTAGATCTTGCTTGCAATAGAACCCTAATTCAATCAATTCTCCTATCACAAGTAATTAACTATTGCTATAATCATATTCCTACAATCTACTAACCTTAGGAATCACAAGACTATGACAGAGATCTTACCTTAATTTTGATTTGAAACCACAACTCTGCAAATCCGATTTAGGGTTTCACTACTAGATCTCGGATCTCCTTCAATCAAATGAAAAACTAGAATTAGACCAATTTATGTAAGGAAATTAATTGAAAAAGACTAGATATAGACCCACTTACTTAGTAGCTGAGGAATGGTGTGACAAATTCATAGGTCAAGGGGTCTATTTATAGATGTAAGTTGCCTAGAAAAAACACCAACATTGCTAAAGAAAAAAGCAGCCTACGCCGACCACTACGCCGGCGACTTTGCCGGCCAATGCCAGCTTCATTGGTGTGTATGTCGGCGGCCTTTATGCCGGCGTACAGCCAATTTCCTTAGCAATTTTCGAAGAATCAACAATAAAGTTTAGGCCACCGTTCATTGTATTTAGGCCGACGGCTTAAGATTAAAGGTTGGCGACTTAGATGCCGGCCTAGGCTAAATTCGTGCGATTATTCGCACGTGACTTTCTCATGTTCAAATTTATCTGTTCAAGGACAAAAATACCCTTTAAAACAATACTTTATTACATTTCTTCCCTTCGTTATAAATTAATTATCTGTATCTTACAGAAGTAATGATGGTTAAAGGAAAGAAAACAGGTATATATGGTAGTAACTAAAAATCTAATTAGGTGTATAATTTCACAATTTAAAACAATAGGTGTAAAATTGCAAAAATGATGCAAAGTTGAGGTGATTACCATGACATTGTCCCTTTTTATTACGTATTTAATTCCTTCTTAAAATAAAAAAGAAAAAAAAAGTATGGAACGTAGTAAAAACAAAAAATCAAAGTTGAAAACATAAAATAATAATACAAAAGACCTTACCTTTGTAATTCTCATAAAAAGACCCACCCCAACCCAACCCAAATAACAATAATAAGCTTGACAAGTTTTCAAAATTAGGAAAATCTTAACTAATTTTATAAATAAAGGAAAAAAAAAGAAGAGAGAATTTTCCAAAAAACCAAAGTAGGATCTAAATACTTAACGGGAGAAGAATTTAAAGAACCAAAACATTAAAGATTTCGAAAGATGAACTATAGAAAGGCTGACCCGAAGCAACAAGTACATAGGTACTTTCTGGACATGCACATGAAAACCGAAAAAAAGAAATTACTTTTTTTTTTTAATTACTTTGTATTTTTGAAACTTTATTTTAACTAGAAAATAAAAAGAATTAAAAAGGAGAATTGGGAATGATAAATTTAATTCGAATGTTTTATATGGTAATAATTTAGGTCTCATGAACTCAAGAGTTCTGAATTTTCGAATATCATTTCTTAATTCATGTGAATTAGTAGTTAATTAGAATGAATCCAAGCCAATCGATTCTAACTTCCTATTTTTTCACAATCCTGGTCACGTTGAGATTCTTAACACCTTTCAGAAACCAATTTTGCTTAATTCTTAGTCGAGCTTTTGCATGAACGAGGGCAGCTACCCGATTCAAGATTTTTAAGCATGAATGCATGATAGGATTATACCCTCAGCCACTTAAATAGAAATAATTCGTCTTTGTTTTGTGAAGTCTATGAATACTTTGGTTAATATCAGTTTACCGTCCATACTATAAGAAAATTAATCTTGCATAAATTTTGCGATGGAAAATTAATAAAATAATTTATATCTTTATAAAATGAATTAGTGATAATAATTTTTACGGTAGAAGAGATAGATCTTTTGTCTCTAAAATCTTTTTTCTTCTTTTTTTTTTTTTTTTTTTTTTTTTTGCAATAGTATTGTGTTGATAGAGTTTCGATTCCAGGAGCTTCAATATTTCAAAAGCGCTTCTCAGTAAATAGCTACAAAGCTAACTACGTAAAGAGAAAATTATATGATTACCGATCTCTCAAATAAAAATTACTAAAATACTAATTATATAAAATTAATTATCAAGATACTGATGCAAAATCACATACTAAATAGGCATTATGTGAATTTTCACATATATCTCATGTTGAAGATGCCATTTTTAAAGAAAAATGAATTGATTTACGTGCAAAAAAAAATGAATCGTCTTTTTAAGATGCGGTTCACCTTTAAAAAATTATGAAATGTATTTTGAAAATATAATTCAACATTGTATGATTTTTGATTGAATAACATCTTCAAATGGCCTTTCACATATATAAATTTGTGAAACATCCGTTTAAGATGCTATTTTACATTGATATTTATATAAATATTTTTGCTTAATTTGTATGTGTATAATTTTTCTATAAAACTGATAGAGGCGTGTTTTACCTGCAAAGACAGGCAAACGCAGAATCAGAATATTGGGTCTATCAAGGATAATCCACGTGCAAAAAATTTGTAGTAGGAATATTCTTGCTTCGACTGCTTGACGAGTAAAAAGAAAAATGCCTTACCTAATATCATATTTTACTAATTTTCCAATAGAATTATTATTATTTTTTAAATAAAAGAAACTATTCTACCACTTAAGCGGGAGACAGCTCTACGTTCAATTTATCTGCGCTTGCATATAATATTTATATAGGGAAAGAGACTATGTACTTTTAATCAGAGGTCTAAACAAATATTATTATTATTACTTTTTTTTTATGTTAAAACACTATATAGAGAACTAGAGTATGTAATCACGATTATGCATAAATTTAAACTCTTTAATAAGTTACCGTTCTAGCCCAATAGAAAAATTGAGCAAAACTGTAGATATTCATAATACTCTACACTGGCACATTAAAAATATCGCAAAACCCTCGCACCATCCTGATAGGCTTGGGGCCATGATCGGCAAACGCAAACAGGACATCGCACATGCTTAAGAGATTATTAAACTAAAATAGTGAAGCTATCACTTAGTGGGAAAACGGGAATCCTAACAATCTAGAAAAATGAAATACAGCAAGAAGACAACGACCTTTGACCGCCTGCCCACCTCTGGCGACACACACAACAATAAAATATGATAGGACAGCTAAGCTTCTCCTTCTCGCATAAGATTTCATTTCTAAAGCCATCCCTAGTAGAGATTGACATTGCATCTTCCTGTCAATTCAAATTCTCTCTTTCCATGGGGTTCCTAAGTTTTGCCGAAGTCCTCACTTCCTTGGTGACCTCAGTGGTGGTAACAGTTAGTAACCTCCTATGTGCTCCATTATATGATAGAATAAAATCTTCAATGGATGTTCTCAATGCACCTGAAACATTTTCTGAAGATGTAAAGAAGCTAAATGGTTTGATGAATGATGTTAGAGAGATGAAGCGCTCAGATCACATAGACAAATGGCTTTCAGAGGCTGAAAAGATCAATGAGAAGGTTCCTCAAGTATTATTGGACACTGAAAGGACTTCAGGTCAAAACCACGGCATAACACTATCATGCTGTGTTGTTAGCAATGGACTTACGAGGTGCAAGTTACATAAGAAAGTGAGGAAATTAATGATCCAAGGGCAGAATATCATAACATGCACCAATATCAAAAAAGAACCTATTCAGCGCATTTATGGTGTCCCTGATATTGAAAAAGGAAGCAGTGCTCGAAGAAACCTGGAACAAATCATGGACATACTCAACGATGATGAAGTTTGGAGCATTGGGGTGTGGGGACCAGGAGGAGTGGGTAAGACTACTCTTGTGAATGCATTGATTAACAAGTTGGAAAGCAGTTCTTCCTTCAGTTTAGTCAGATTGTTCCCACTTACCAAGGATGCTAATGAAAGCCAATTGCAAAAGGCTATTGCGGAAAAATTGGATCTGACAGTGGAAGATGGCACTAACACCATAAGGATTGAAGACAGAATTCACAACAGACTCCAAAGGGAGAAGTTTCTTCTTATTTTAGATAATGTTTGGCAATCCTTTGATTTAGCAAGTATAGGCATTCCTGAAAACCAGAATGGTTCAAAGGTAATAATGACTACACGACTTGAGAGGGTATGCGAGGTGATGGAAGCAAGAGCAATTAAAATTGGATATCTGACACCGAAAGAAGCATGGTCGTTATTCATCGAAAAGGCTGGAAATGTTGTGAATAATGTTGAAATTCGACCATTAGCAGAAGCTGTTTGTGAAGAATGTGGGGGTTTGCCTCTTGCTCTCATTGCTGTCGGATCAGCCATGAGGGGAAAAACTAATATTCATCTGTGGGAAAGTGCCATCAACGATCTTCAAAGTTCTATTTTCCTCGATGGTGTTGAATCTCAAGTATACAACCCACTTAAGTTAAGCTTTGATTTTCTAGCAAATGATACTCTCAAGGCATGCTTTCTGTACTGTTCATTATATCCTCAGGGCTATCACATCACAATAAGTGAACTTGTACAGTGTTGGTTAGGTGAGAATATAATTGACGAGCAACTAAGTTATCAACGCGCATACTGTAAGGGTTTGGATTTGATTGATAAATTAAAGAGCTCTTGCTTATTGGAAGATGGTTACGTGAAGAATTCTGTAAAAATGCATGATGTAATTCGTGATGTTGCAATTCAAATTGGGAAATCAAATGGAACACTTATTCTTTTTTCTGGGCATGGGATTTCCAAGCATCCATCAGTTGTATTGCCAGAGGATGTTGAAAAAGTTAAGTGGATCTCTTTTGTAGATAATAGGGAAATAGAGCTTACAGGTTATGGAAAGGATTTCCCCAAGGTGACTACCATTCTAGTTTGCAATACAGAAGAGTATGTTCATGTTTCCGAAGAGTTTTTACAAGGATTTTCAGGACTTAGAGTCTTGAAACTAAATTATCTCCACTCTTTTCCAAGTACTCTTCTCCATCTAACTGAACTACGTACTCTTCTTTTGCGGTGTAATCATGAATCTTTGCCAGAAAATGTAATAGAAGAATTGCCATGTGGAGGAAAACTGATGGTACTTGAGCTTTCTTTTTGTTCATGTCAATTGCCACAGGGATTAGAGAAACACACCAACTTAATGGTTCTAAATTCATCATTTACTCGTTCTCTGAAAACCATTGAGGTAGACGTCATGCTTAATTTAAGAGCATTGGTGATCCTAGACACAAGAGCAAGTGGCTATAAATGGCCAACCAAGAGAAAATACAAGTCGAAAATGGTAACACTGCAGGACTTATCGGGACTCACATCATTAAAGGAAGTTTATCTTGACTTGGCTGATGTGGAAGCCACTTATGCAGAGAGCAGCTGGATGGAAAGACTGGAAAATTTTTTTTTAGGTTATGAAAATTCTTACCGCCCGGCCGAAGACAAGGTTATTTATGTTAGCCCAACTGAAGAAAACAAGGTCGGGTCTTTGATTTTACATGCAAACCACCTCGTTCTTTATCGCATGAATGTGAAGAAGATATTTAATAATTTTAGCTCAACTGATCACTCCAACTCCAAATTAACGTCTTTGGCCTTGCCAAGTTGTCTCTTTTCTGAAGAATTAATGGCACCTGTTCCCAGCTATAGTTCTTTATACAATTTGGAGTCTCTCTGTATCAGGAATAATTATCATTTTAGGAGTTCGAATCAAATAGCTCATACTCTTGGGATGACATTTCCTCATTTAAGAAGATTAAAAATATGGAATTTAGGGAATATGACGGAGGTGTTCCACGACGATCCAGCGAAAACCCAAGCTGTTGCTCCTATATTGCGGCATCTTGATCTCGGCGACCTGCAGAGCTTGCAAAGACTTTCGAATTTCGATTCAGCTGAGCATTGGCAATCCCTAGAGGTCCTTGAAGTATATAAATGCCCTAACCTGAAGAAATTGCCTCAGATGACTTCCATAAAAGAGATTAGAGGAGAAGAAAAATGGTGGAACAACCTAGAGTGGGATAGCCCACAAACCAAAACATACATGAGCCAATTTTTCAAGCGTTGGTGAGGTTCGTCAGGTACAATTCTCGGTGTTTTTTTTTTTTTTTCCTCATAATAAATCAAAGTTCATTGTCTTTTTTTATTTTTACAATTATTTGCTGTGTATGAGTCATTGCGTCAACGTGAATACAAACAGAACATATCAAAATGCAGTTCATCTAAAAAAAAAAATCTTATTTTAGTTAGATAGACTAAGACGTATAACCTATATAAATAAAAATCCACTGCATTATCAAAGGTTTTCAAAAATTAAATAAATTATTTGAAAAATTAAAATCAGTTAGCAAAATGGATATGTTCAACTAGTGTTTTAGAATTACCTCTGCATACAACGCACTAGTGTTATACATGGTGAAATTGGAAACGTCCTAAATTTAACTGGGGCATAACAGTTACTTGATCTATTAATTATTGATGTGATAACCAGTTGTCTTTTACTGAAAGTTTAATGTTATTGCCAAGGATCACTACAAAGATCTGCCTCTCTGTAATTACAATTTGATTGCATGGATAATCAACCGCTTGTCAATCAGCACTCCTTGCAGTAGCTCTTACATAATGTTTCATAAATTGTTTGGTTCAGTGCGTTACCAGCCTCCGCAGACAATCCATCTGACTTGCACTACGGAAGATCATGTGGTTATCTGTATTGTCATGTTCAGAGGGCAGATGGATGAATAAGAACGGCCGCAGATGGATAAACATCTGATCCAAGCCTGCCAGCTAGCTCCTGCTACGCATCCGATTCATCTGGTTTGGAACTTCTCTATTAAATAAACTGTTTTGCTTGTTAATTTTGATTCTCCCTGCCTGCTTGGACAATGTGTGTATTAAATAAGCTTCTCTGTTAAAAAAAGGCATTGCCTCATCCCTGAATGTTCTTTGTTCACAGGTTATTGATTGTCATGAATATTTACTCCTCTTCTGCTTAAATCCAAAGTCAGCAAATAGCTTGAAATTTGTAGAAATTTTTTGTTGCTTATTCTGGTAATTAATTAATAAGAGTGGATGCAATGTTCAATAATTACTACCCTTTTTGTTTTAGTTTACCAAACAAGGCTGCTGAAATGTTATGTTGTAGTTGGGGTGTTGCTGCTAAAATGTCTAGATTCTGTTTGGCATTTAATTACTCAGATTAGGACTTTGTTAATTGGAGGAGATTACAGCTTGTTCTTTTTTGCCTTATATGATCTAGTTTATCCTCATGTCTGAATATGCAATATTGCTGCACAAGATCTTATCCTATTTGTTATAAAATAACTATAATAACATACACTAAATCTACAAATTTAAGTTTTTATATTAGACGGTTATGGTACTGACCTTAATATATTATCAAAGTAGGAGATTAAAAGTTTAAATTCTGCGCACTCATTATAATCCTATTTTAAAATTAAGTTGTCTCACTTGATGGGCCTTATAGTGAGGGGGAGTGTTATATTTTTTCTAGCACATGCTATAACTCTAAGTTAAGCTTTCAGATTAAATAATTGTTATGCTGATCTTAACACCATTAATTCGATATATATGTAGGTAAATTGCCTAGTCTGCTTCCAAAAACATTTCCTATGCACAGACGAATCTTTCGAGTTACAATTCTTTAATATACAAGTAGTTTATAGCTGAATGCTTATTAATTCTTGTCCGAAGTCATTAGCACATGGAAAATCACGGGACTTTCAGAGTATAATTCATTTTGGGACACATTTAGATACAACTTTTGAGCTACCCATCAACAGATGTCTATACCAATGGCTCACAGATTTACATTTTCTTCAAAATTAATAACCATCATTCCTCATTACTTCCAAAGAAGGGAAAGTGCTTAGGGTCCAACTTTCACTACCCCTTCATATGTTCAAGCACCTACAATATTCTATCAACCGATCATGAAGTTTAAACTTGTGGATATAGCGTGTGGGTCTTATGTTTATTTTATGTCGGAATTCACTTAAATTAATGATGCAGTATGTAATTGGCTATTATTAATCATATCAACTCGTGTTGCATTCATATTGTATTTGAATTAGTTGTGTTGTATTCTGTCTGTTTGTTCCTTTTTACAGGGAATTCTGGACAATGGAAAACTAGAAAGAATATGTCCAGATCTTTATCAAAAGCATCCATATAAATTTCAATCAAAATTTTCTCTCTGCTTTTCTTGCTTTGAGATCTGATGGATACTACAAGGTTTGAAGAAGGTATCACAGTCCTTAATTACGGGCGCAACAATTGATTCAGTCATGCGTCATCCACGATTAGCTTTTACATCATTTATAAAAACGCAAACACCTGTCAAAGGATGACAACTGATTTGATCCTACTCACTATGGTTAGGATCATGCATAGCTCCAGCATCGAGTTTGTATTCTGAACCAATACCGAGTTGGGCGAAATCATTACTCACAAGACCTTCTTACTTCCACCATGTTGAAGCACTAAAAATTTTGTGAAAAATCACTTCACAAAATTTTTGTTCTTTAACGAATGATGTAGAAGCCAATGCTGGAGTTATGCATTAGCCATGCTATAGTTAGAGCATGATAGTATTTCCTGTCTCTAAAATTAGTAAACACCATCAAATGCGACCCAAAATTTGGGTTATCAAGCAATGAAGGGACTTTTCGATAAAAGTTTGTATAGACACTTTTACACAGAAATCTTGATTCTTCATCTCTAATTTTTCATATCCAAAAATCTTTTTCTTCCATAGAATGAAGAGAATCAAGCCTCGTTTTTAGGAGTAAAAGTTACCCCCACTTCGTAGAATGGAGAATACTGAATCGAAACCTTATTCATCTCTTTGTATTTTATTCTCTTCTTCCTTTTCTTTCTTGCTATGTGCCTTTGAAATTTAAGTATCGGATGCGGATGCAATCAATGAAGTATACAATCAGTATCATCAGAATTTATATGAGAAGATTTTGTGAATATTAATTTGATCAAAATCAATGTTGATTTAGAATACAAACTCAATGCTGCACCTACATGGTAGAGCGTAACAGAATTTGTTGCACTTTCACAAGATTTTTGCGCTTATATAGAAGTTGATGCTAGAACTATCCTTGTGTCAAACTGCAGTTAAAAGGATAATCGAATCAATATTTTCTTTGTATTTATTTAAATCACTAAAAAAATTGGGTTTCAAAAACAAAAGTTTTGTCAGTAAACATAAATTTCTATCATAAAAACCATTGCTGCTAATTTTATTTATAAAAATATAACTTGTTTGACTTATTTTTTAATTACAAAATTCCTGTTTCCAAAGGTTATTTTTCTTATAATGGATTAACGAGATTGATCTAAAAAAATAAATGACAAACTAAATCATTGCAAATATCTTTTTATGGGGAGTTTTGAGGTTTTTCCAACTATATCTTCTCTTGTAACAAATCTTGTAGTGTAAATGAATCTTTCTGATCCTTATAATTGAAAAATTTATAAGAT
Organism: Combretum micranthum; assembly: GCA_024138025.1. Classification (NCBI taxonomy): domain Eukaryota; kingdom Viridiplantae; phylum Streptophyta; class Magnoliopsida; order Myrtales; family Combretaceae; genus Combretum; species Combretum micranthum. The sequence continues at coordinate 145,007 of JAMXBD010001837.1, read as the reverse complement.
TGGCCATATTGATAGTATTAGTTAAATTTATATTTTTTTTATTAGGGAACGAATTTTCATTTTTTTTGTATTGAATTAATCGTTCTCATATATATGTGTGTATATATATATATATATTGCACTATTGTTTGTAATGAATCAAATTCACTCAATTAAAGTTGTACGGGATAATATATACCGAATCACAAAACTAAAACATCTTTTAAAATCCCGTGAGGATAGTTTGTTTCCATATTAGATTATTTGTACTTTTCCATTATAGTCAACATATGCTTTTTAGCATTAAATAATATATAGAAGTAAACATTTATCTAAAGTAGAAAAGTAAAAGGAGGATGAGGTGGAAAATTATTTACAGTAATTCATTCTTTAAATGTTTTTTATATATGGCATTGTGTGTGTATATACAAACGTATAAAAACAACTCAAAGGATCTAGAATTTTACCATTTTTTTTTTTTCCGATGAAAAGCAGCTAATATTATTCAATTTCAAAACAAATAAGTAGACAAATTGTTTGTTCCTAATAAAGTCGCCAGGATGAGTGTCATTAGTTAGTGTCCACTACTACGCAACTGCAAACGGCATGGAATCAAGTGATATATTTACCAAAGAGCGATACTGCCTGGTTAGACTATTAACTATTTTAGTGGTTCGATCATGATTGAGTATGTAAGGACCCGCTATCACCCCTATATTGAAATAGGAGATAACGGTTCCCCAACCACATATAACCCCTAAGATTATATGTAAGGTTGCCTAAAGGAATTGTTTGAGTAATTGTTTATCTAATTCCATAAATATATTATACAATGGAAAACATAATTATATATATATATATATTTTTTTTAAAAAAAAAAACCTAAGTAAAGCAACACTACCATATATTTTGGTAAGGTAACAACTACATTTCTAATTAGCTACATACACATATACATATATATATATATATTACATCCAAAGGCTTCTTACAAGCCTTAACCAAAATTCTCAAAACACGACCTAACTAATACTATAATTACACTATCAACTAAAATGAATCTCATCTAATCTATTACATTCATAAGGTCCATTGAGTCCATGGTCATCTCTAATCCTCCAACCCATCAAGAAAATCTTCAAAGTCGGTTCCGTACCCCATACTCGTATAGAATTCATCGGAATCATCACCTGAAATAGATAAACTATGAGCCAAAGGCCCAGTACACAAGTAACGAATACAAAATGCGAAGTGGATCACACATTCTTAGGCTAAATGCACTATACAACAATCACTTGTTCATTATTAAGTATTTAGTGAGTAAGACAACACGGGAGTATTCAAACTCCGGACAACAAGGTTCTATAGTATTGCATCCGCCTCCCTGAGTGGTCCCTACTGTTCATACAGAATAGGCAGCCCTACCTTCCGGCGTAGCCCGTAATACTAGGGGTTCCTGAGTAATGCATCACGACGTTCAGGGGGTTGATATGAGCAGCTCGGATACTCATATCTCCTAAACAATTCTATCCGTTAACGAGAAAGTACCCTGCGCCCAATCTGAGCAGGGTGCCGCTCTCCGAACCAGATTCAACGGCAAACAACGACAAACAACACTCATATAACAATAGTATTCTCTTATTTTAGAGTAGTTTGATCCTGATGCCTATCCTAGGAAAGAGACAAACAAGTTACTGCGTACCTGGTATAGCTCGGGAGTTAACGGGGTTGACTGGGCGATGATCTATCACTGTTTAAATCAATATTAAATTCACACTTAGCTTAAGCACTAGTTAACTAGTATAAAAGGTAAATAGATCAGAGAAATCCAAATAAATTAATAAAGGTAATAATAAAGCATTTAAACATCCTAATATATCCTAGATCGCTTAACAAATACTCAATTGCTCAAATAACAAACTTCGGAAAATTTTAGAAAAAGTTCTTAAAATTCAAAAGCTCAGGGGATACGCCGGCAGCCAAAGCCGGCGGCTTTGGGCCGGTGTTCGATACTCTGAAAATCAACACTGCCAACGCTGGCAGTGTTCAAGGGTACGCCGACTGCCTTCATTCTACGCCGACGGCCTTGTGCCGGCGTAGAATCCAAAACCCAAAATTTTCAAAACGTCCAGAGAGGTCTAAGCCGTCCGCTTACTTAGATACGCGGGCAGCTTTGACATGTACGCCGCGGCCTTGATTCCCAGCGGCCAGCATACTATATGGATGAAAGAACGCCAGCTGACTTTTCCAGTGAAAGCCGGCGGCTTTCAGTCGGCTTTAAGAAATCTGATTCTGTGGGCTTCTAACACCGTCTCTAGGCCGGCGGCGTAGAATCCCCAGATGCCGGCGTACGCTCAAAATCTAACCTATACGAAAATTGTTTTTGAATTCCCCTGTTTTATTACAACTTGTTCATTTTTCAAAAATTCCCAAACTTGATCCAAACTTTCTAAAGCTTGTTATATGATCCAAATACTATCCTAACAAATGAATTCTACTTCTAATCATCAAAACACTAATCACACTTTAAATTCATATATCAACTACTCATTCTTCAATCTTCTAAAATACTCATCCCCACACATCCACACTCCTATAAGCCACTCTTAGCCACTTAATCCCATTCAAACTATCATCAATGCATCAAATCCATCTCACACCAATTATCACTCAAAATCATATCTATTCTAACATTTACAAACAACACATTATAAGACATAAAATAAAAGATAAAGATTTGCATTAAACTCACATGATTGATCTTGGCTTGGAATATAATCAAATCCTTAAGCTTGTAATAAACTTGGCTTAGGGTTTAAGATTTTGGGTTAAGAAAAGGAAGAAAGAAGAAGAAAAGAAAGAAAGAAGGAAAAGAAAGAAAATTCGGATGAAAGGGAGGGCTGCCCAAAAAGTGTCCAAAACATGCCTAAACAAAGTCAAACCTCATCCAAATTTAGTCATTAGGGTATATTTGACCTAAGGTTAATTTAGGCAAATTTCAAATGCATTTGAATTAAATTTGAGCTCAAAAAGTGGGTCTAAATTTAGCCAAAATTTCTGTCATAATCTAAACAATTCAAAGTAATTTACTAAATTCTAAACATAACACATGCATATTAATTTGAAAAAGACACACACATTATTACACTATACACACATTTATAGATATCAAACAATAATATAATTTATAAGACTATACACATATAAATAACACATTCACTAATTACATTAACTAAGCACACACACACACACACACACACACACACACACACATATATATATATCATTCCAATAACATATTAGCATGCAATTTAAGGAATTCATGGCTATTTCATTCTCTCCTCCTTCAAAAAGTTTCGTCCTCGAAACTTAGCTTACCTTAACACTATTCAAATAACTCGGGTACTTCTGCTTCATTTCGTTCTCGGGCTCCCATGTCGCTTCCCTCTCGGTTTGTCCCGTCCACAAAACCTTCACATAAGGATTACTTTTCTCCTCAACACTTTATCAATCTATCCAAGACTTTGATCGGTTTCTCCACCGTGCTCAAATTTGGTTGAATCTCCGGTTGATGTGTAGAAATGATAGCTTCGGGATCTGATATACACTTTCGAAGTTGTGACACATGGAATACATCATGCACTTCCGACAAATTTGGTGGTAGAGCCAATCGATAAGCTAATGGTCCAATTCTTTCTAGAATCTCATACGGACCAATATACCTTGGATTCAATTTGCCTCTAGCTCCAAATCTAATAATCCCTTTTGTTGGAGAAATTCTAAGAAACACATGATCACCCACTTCAAACTCCAATGGTCTTCTCCTCATGTCGGCATAGCTTTTATACCGATCTTGAGCCGTTTTCATCCTTTGCTTAACTACTTGGATTTTATCCACTGCTTGTTGTACCAATTCTGGACCCAAAATAACTCTTTCTCCAACTTCATCCCAATGTATTGGAGATCTGCATTTCTACCATAAAGCGCTTCATAGGGTGCCATTGAATTGTTACTTGAAAACTATTGTTGTAGGCAAATTCAACAAGTGGCAAATAAGTATCCCACTTATTGCCAAAATCTAGAGCACATGCTCTAAGCATATCTTCCAAGATTTGAATTGTTCTTTCCGATTGCCCGTCTGTCTGTGGATGAAATGCAGTACTAAACTGAAGTTGAGTACCTAAAGCGGCATGTAGACTTTTCCAAAACCGGCTGACAAAGCGAGAATCTCGATCAGAAGTGATTGTCTTCGGAATCCCATGTAATCTCACTATTTCTTTGATATAGATATGTGCCATTCTTTCTAAGAATCTCCAACCCTCAAAGGTATGAAATGAGCCGATTTCGTTAATCTATCTACGATTACCCAAATAACTTCATGTTTGGCAATAGTCTTGGGTAAAGCCGATATGAAATCCATGGTAATATCATCCCATTTCCATTCAGGTATGGATAAAGGTCGAAGTTCTCCTCCGGGTCGTTGATGCTCGATTTTTATTTGTTGACAAGTCAAACACTTGGATACATATGAGCAATATCTCTCTTCAAACCTTCCCACCATAAATTTTTCTTCAAATCTCTATACATTTTGGTGGTTCCCGGGTGGATCGAATATGAAGATGAATGAGCTTCCTTCAGGATTTCTTCTCTCAACTCATATGGCACAAAAAGTCGATTCCCATATCTAATAACTTCATCCTCATCAATTCTCAACTCTTTTCTCTTCCCTTCTCCAATGGCTATCTTTATTCTTTTAACTTCATCATCTTGCTTTTGGACTTGTTTAATCCTTTCCAAAATTGTCGGTTGCAAGGATAATTGAGCCAATATCACATCAACTTGCTCTAATGTAACTCAAGTTCTAACTTCATGAAATCCATCTGAATTTCCTTTGGCTAGAAATCAAAGTCACATCATCCATTTGCTTCTTCCTACTGAGTGCATCCGCTACTACATTAGCTTTTCCAGGATGATAAAGTATTTCCACATCATAATCTTTAATCAACTCAAGCCATCTTCTTTGCCTCATATTAAGCTCCTTCTGTGTGAATATGTATTTCAAACTCTTGTGATCCGTGTAGATCTTGCATTTCTCTCCAAACAAATAATGTCTCCAAAGTTTCAATGCGAGAATCACTGCTGCCAATTCAAGATCATGCACCGGGTAATTCTTCTCATGGGGTTTTAGTTGCCTTGATGCATAAGCTATAACTTTTCCATCTTGCATGAGAACACAACCGAGTCCTTGGATAGATGCATCACTGAAAACTTCAAATTCCTTTCCACTAACAGGCAATGCCAAAATAGGAGCTGATATCAATCTTTCTTTCAACTCTTTAAAACTCCTCTCACACTTGTCATCCCACACATACTTAGTATTCTTCCGTGTCAACTTTGTTAATGGAGATGCAAGTTTCGAAAATCCTTCAACAAACCTTCGGTAGTATCCAGCTAATCCAAGGAAACTTCTAATCTCACTCACATTAGTAGGCCTTGCCCATTTCAAAATGGCTTCAATCTTCATTGGATCAACCGAAATACCTTCCTTTGAGATAATATGTCCAAGAAAGGATATTTCTTCCAACCAAAATGACACTTGTTAAATTTCGCATAGAGTTTCTTCTCTCGGAGTTTTCGTAACACAAGTCTTAAATGCTCTCGATGCTCTTCCTTGTTCCGAGAATATATCAGAATATCATCAATGAATACTATGACAAATGAATCCAGATAATCCTTGAAGACTCTATTCATCAAATCCATGAATGCGGCTGGAGCATTGGTTAACCCAAAAGGCATCCAAAAACTCGAAGTGTCCATACCGAGTTCGGAAAGCCGTCTTCTGAATATCTTGCGATTTAATCTTGAGTTGATAATATCCTGATCTCAAGTCGATCTTAGAAAACACTGTGGCTCCCTTTAACTGATCGAACAAATCATCGATCCTAGGTAAAGGGTATTTGTTCTTAATAGTAACTCGGTTCAATTCCCGGTAATCAATACACATGCGTAAACTTTCATCTTTCTTCTTGACAAACAGCACAGGAGCACCCCAGGGCGATATACTCGGTCTGATAAAGCCCAAATCTTGTAACTCTTGCAATTGTAACTTCAACTCTTTCAATTCAGCTGGAGCCATTCTATATGGAGCTTTAGAGATAGGTACCGTTCCAGGCAATACCTCAATTCCAAACTCTATCTCCCGATCCGGTGGTAATCCAGGTAACTTCTCGGAAATACATCCACAAACTCATTCACAATTGGCGTCATTTTGATATCCACTTCTTCAATATTTATAGCTGCCAACAACTGGTTTTTCCCACAGCTCCATAAACTTCATACTCCTAGGTCTCAACCTCTCCAATTTATGTGTGAAACTCCCTTCAATCAAGCCAAACTTAACTCCGCCTTACTACAATCATCGTGACCTTATATTGATTTAGCCAATTCATTCCCAAAATCACATCAAAATCAGATAAAGGCAACACTATCATATCAATAGGCATGTTCACATTTGAAATCACAACACTTATACTTTTACACACACAAGGATGTCTATTTTCAATCACCAACGGAGTAGTCACACACATAACACGATCAATCAACAATTCAGAGGCAAGCTCACAATCATTCATAAAATTTTCAGAAATACAAGCATGAGTCGCTCCAGTATCAATTAGCACATATGCATCCCTATTAGCAACACTCAGTATACCTGCCAAAGTGTCTACTGAGGGTGTGTCCTCAATCTGCTGTAAGGCAAAAACCCTATTTGTCTTTCCCTTCTCTACATCAACTCCACTCTTCACATTAGGTCGGTCCTTGCAATTAGCAATGTGATGCCCTCTTTGCTTGCAATATGCACAAAAGACCGGTGGTAGTTTCGGATTCTTGCACTCTCTAGACTTATGCCCAACTTGACCACATGAGAAACATGCATTGGGAGTCCACTTGCAATCGGACAACTCATGAGGACCATAGCACCTAAAACATTTCTTTTCAAATGCAAGTGTAGGAGCTTTATATTCGGCTTTTGATCTCCTTGTCGTCCCATAAATGGCTTCTTTCCTTTACCAACACCCGATAACTATCATAGGATGAAGTAGGAGCGGGCTCTTTCCCGAAATGCAGCTCTCTTTGCTCTTCTAATTCTACTATCGTTCTGAATTTGCTCCATTAGCAAAGCTTTGGCCACCGTATCTGATAGGGTATGCAACTCAAATTTCTTCACTTCACTTTGGATTTCTTCATTCAGTCCATTCTGAAATTTCTGAACTTTCATCCTCTCATCTCGGTAATCACCTCCAGCAAAACGCAACAGTCTACAGAATTCACCATGATATTCATCTACAGTCTTGCTCCCTTGTCTCAAGTTCAACCAATCGCTATCATCCTCTCTCACTGAATTCGGAAAATACTTGATGAAAAATATATCCTTGAATGCATTCCATGATATGGGTAGTTGTAGATTTCCACACTTGTTAATCTCCACCAATTATAAGCTTCTTTCTTCATCATGTAAACCGCTAAATCCACTTTATTATCTTCCGGGTTCTACTGGCTGCAAATGTTTTCTCAAGCTCCTCTATCCACCCTTCAGCTACTGTAGGGTCGGTACTAGTGCCATCAAACTCTGGAACCATCTTGCTAAAATCATGTAATTTGATTTGATTGGATTGATCATTTACAGGAGTAGCCTCATTTGATCTCATCCCTTGCTGTTACCTTGCTGCATGAGATGCTGAGTTTGTTGATACATCATCATCTGATATTGCTGCATCATGGCCATCATATCCCTCATCATACTGTACATCGAGTTCGGATCACTAGTTGGTATTTGTGACATAGGAGGAATGGGTGGCATAGGTGGAGGTGGAGGAATCTGAGTCGTGGAGGAACTTGTGAAGCTGAAGCCGATGCAGGCGATGGAGTAGTCTCACTGCTCGGTGTAGAAGATGAAGTAGGAGCAAATGTAGACGATGACTGTGGTGGTGGTGGCATACTTTCTCTATCAGAATGTTGCCTAGTAGACCTCCTCAACCTGTCCATCTTTACAATTGCATAGATATATTCAACACACATTCACACATGTATCTAAATTCCTAATCACATGCAAAACTTATCAAGTTAACATTTACATTCATACATAAATAACAAACAATTCAACAAGTCATCAACAAACAATAAGCAATTAGTACAAGAAAACAAATAACAATTATATAAAACAAGCAAAAAAATTACACACAACTATTTGGATAGCTTAATTCTTTTCTATACTACTTAATTGTGTCTAGGTCAAGTCTTAAATAATCATGACAATTAAATAAACAATTAATCAAACTCAGCTCTGATACCAACTGTAAGGACCCGCTATCACCCCTATATTGAAATAGGAGATAACGGTTCCCCAACCACATATAACCCCTAAGATTATATGTAAGGTTGCCTAAAGGAATTGTTTGAGTAATTGTTTATCTAATTCCATAAATATATTATACAATGGAACATAATATATATATATTTTTTTTTTAAACCTAAGTAAAGCAACACTACCACACATTTTGGTAAGGAAACAACTACTTCTAATTAGCTACATACACATATACATATATATATATATATATTATATCCAAAGGCTTCTTACAAGCCTTAACCAAAATCCTCAAAACACGACCTAACTAATACTATAATTACACTATCAACCAAAATGAATCTCATCTAATCTATTACATTCATAAGGTCCATTGAGTCCATGGTCATCTCTAATCCTCCAACCCATCAAGAAAATCTTCAAAGTCGGTTCCGTACCCCATACTCGTATAGAACTCATCGGAATCATCACCTGAAATAGATAAAATATGAGCCAAAGGCCCAGTACACAAGTAACGAATACAAAATGCGAAGTGGATCACACATTCTTAGGCTAAATGCACTATACAACAATCACTTGTTCATTATTAAGTATTTAGTGAGTAAGACAACACGGGAGTATTCAAACTCCGGACAACATCTAGTATTACGTCTGCCTCCCTGAGTGGTCCCTACTGTTCATACAGACTAGGCAGCCCACCTTCCGGCGTAGCCCGTAATACTAGGGGTCCTGAGTAACGCATCACGACGCTCAGGGGTTGATATGAGCAGCTCGGATACTCATATCTCCTAAACAATTCTATCGTTAACGAAAAGTACCCTGCCCCCAATCTGAGCAGGGTGCCGCTCTCCGAACCAGATTCAACGGCAAACAACAACAAACAACACTCATATAACAATAGTATTCTTATTTTAGAGTAGTTTGATCTGATGCCTACCCTAGCAAAGAGACAAACAAGTTACTGCGTACCTGGTATAGCTCGGGAGTTAACGGGGTTGACTGGGCGATGATCTATCACTGTTTAAATCAATATTAAATTCACACTTAGCTTAAGCACTAGTTAACTAGTATAAAAGGTAAATAGATCAAAGAAATCCAAATAAATTAATAAAGGTCATAATAAAGCATTTAAACATCCTAATATATCCTAGATCGCTTAACAAATACTCAATTGCTCAAATAACAAACTTCGGAAAATTTTAGAAAAAGTTCTTAAAATTCAAAAGCTCAGGGGATACGCCGGCAGCCAAAGCCGGCGGCTTTGGGCCAGTGTTCGATACTCTGAAAATCAACACTGCCAACGCTGGCAGTGTTCAAGGGTACGCCGACTGCCTTCATTCTACGCCGGCGGCCTTGTGCCGGCGTAGAATCTAAAACCTAAAATTTTCAAAACGTCCAGAGAGGTCTAAGCCGTCCGCTTACTCAGATACGCGGGCAGCTTTGACATGTATGCCGACGGCCTTGATTCCCAGCGGCCAGCGTACTATATGGATGAAAGAACGTCGGCTGACTTTTCCAGTGAAAGCCGGCGGCTTTCAATTGGCCTTAAGAATTCTGATTCTGTGGGCTTCTAACACCGTCTCTAGGCCGGCGACGTAGAATCCCCAAATGCCGGCGTACGCTCAAAATCTAACCTATACGAAAATTGTTTTTGAATTCCCCTGTTTTATTACAACTTGTTCATTTTTCAAAAATTCCCAAACTTGATCCAAACTTTCTAAAGCTTGTTATATGATCCAAATACTATCCTAACAACATGAATTCTACTTCTAATCATCAAAACACTAATCACACTTCAAATTCATATATCAACTACTCATTCTTCAATCTTCTAAAATACTCATCCCCACACATCCACACTCCTATAAGATATATACTACCACTCTATTAGCCACTTAATCCCATTCAAACTATCATCAATGCATCAAATCCATCTCACACCAATTATCACTTCAAAAATCATATCTATTCTAACATTCACAAACAACACATTATAAGACATGAAATAAAAGATAAAGATTGCATTAAACTCACATGATTGGATCTTGGCTTGGAATACTAATCAAATCCTTAAACTTGTAATATACCTTGGCTTAGGGTTTAAGATTTTGGGTTAAGAAAAGGAAGAAAGAAAGAAGAAAAGAAAGAAAGAAGGAAAAGAAAGAAAATTCGGATGAAAGGGAGGGCTGCCCCAAAAGTGTCCAAAACATGCCTAAACAAAGTCAAACCTCATCCAAATTTAGTCATTAGGGGTATATTTGACCTAAGGTTAATTTAGGAAAATTTCAAATGCATTTGAATTAAATTTGAGCTCAAAAAGTGGGTCTAAATTTATCCAAAATTTCTGTCATAAATCTAAACAATTCAAAGGTGAATTTACTAAATTCTAAACATAACACATGCATATTAATTTGAAAAAGACACACATTAATTACACTATACACACATTTAGAGATATCAAACAATAATATAAACTTTATAAGACTATACACATATAAATTAACACATTCACTAATTACATAAGCTAAGCACACACACACACACACCACACACACACACACACACACACACAGATATATAATATATATATATATATATATCATTCCAATAACATATTAGCATGCAATTTAAGGATTTCATGGCTATTTCAGAGTATAATATGAAACATTGGATATTTAATAAAATCAGTCCTATTAAAATTAATAATGAGACAATAAAATTTTTTCACTGCCTAGATTATATTAGATACCTTATCAAATAAAAAAAAAAAACTAAACATTACTATTTTTCCCTCATAAAATCAAGTGATATTATCATTTGTTGATATGGCTAGAGTAAGCGGGTCATGAGCAGGTACAAGATGAGTAAAAGATGAATGTTTGCCACATAAAACCTATACTATATGGTAATGTGGAATATGAATGTTTTAATTTCATGGACCTATAATTTTTTTATTTTCTTCTTAAGTTTTAAATTGAGAATGATATTGTCACGCTCCGAATTTGGTTCAAGGTGTGCCAGCCACCACGTATAACACTTACTCATTATACATTAAGGCTGACCTAATCTACAGTTTATCATGATCATTGCTAAACAAATTTTAGATTCCGAAATCGTTGAATTAGATTTTGAAAATGACTAGAGTTGCAGCGGAAAAGAAATACATTTCTTTAAAACGATTTCTAAATATGCTACTTTCTTGAGTAGACCATTAGATATAATAAAGTAAATTTCTCAAAATGATTTCCAAATAGGCTCTCCATGAGTAGACAAACATCTATAATAAGTGTCGTACCATTAGGTATCTTAAAGTATACAGTGTTTAGTATCTCAAAAAAATACAATCATTGGCTCATAGATATGCCCTCATCAAATCATAAGTTTGAAAAGATGATCAATAACTTTTACCAATAACATAAACAGTTTAACGCTCTTAGGCACTCAACTTGTTAACAAGCTCCTTTAGAATCGTCCCATACCCGATAATCACAAGCATCCAGATCATCACCTGAAAAAGAAGGAATGAGCCGAAGCCCAGTAGAACAGCAACACAAGCACACACGAGATGGGCACGCACACCTATTCTATATGCAATGCAACAACCAATAGTTTATATCTTTAAATTAAAGTGCGACAAACAACAGTGGAGCACTCACATTTCAGCAACACGTTGGGAACCTGGGGTCCTGAGTAGCAGCAACTGCTCAAGAGGTTGATATAGGCAGCCCAAATACCTATATCCCCTATAGGATCATCTAGTAAATAGCTTCATCTAGGGGCCACAGCCGTTACGCATCTCTATCCATATTAGTCCATTGTGATTAAGCAGAGTAACAGAGCCCATATATTAAACTGCTTAATACAACTTCTTTCCAATATGAATAAACGTTACCCCGATACCGTCTCCCCCATCAACTACCTGCCGAGCCACTAATAACCATCATTTGTCCAATGTCAATGATGGGGGGTGGCCTAAGCGCCTAACTATCGTGCTGGCATCGCCTAGCAAGGTTGTCGCCCCTCAGACCGAGTTAAATGACCAAGCACAAGCAGCAAGCAATCATTAAGGCCATCTTTAAGTATTAATTGATTTAGGATGCCTATCCTAGCAAGCAACACACAAGTCACTGCGTACCTGGTACAAAATCTGTGCTCTGAACAATCAGAAGATAGATAAGAAGATAAAGCAGAAGGCACACTCCTAACAAATATCTGCTTCAAAGATTAATTCATATAAGCATTTGATTCAATTATCAACTTATATCGAACATGTATTAACCACTTAGTTTTCTAGCAAATATACATTTGAAACAACATACTCCTTTTATTATTCGTAGTCTATCATATTTTAGAAATTACGTACTCCTTATCATTTAATGTTTAACCTAACATATTAATCGAAGCTAATTTTAGTTAATATGATCATATAGGCATTTATCAATTAATAGCTAAGTATAAATTGTTGGTTTCTAAAGAATTTACTAAGCTAATATTAGTTAATAAATCTATATTAATTTTATTTAATCAAGTTGAATATAATTAACTAGTCAAGTTTACCAAATGGTAATTAGGTCATTTAAAATGATAAATTCTATAGTATGTCCTATGATCAATCTATTAAGCTTTTATTAAGTAAAACAACTTATTAAAATATAATTATTCTATTTATGTCATTTATAATTTATTTTTACATCTAAATGGACTAAGGAATCTAAACTAATTTCCTATTATATTTGTACTATCTTGTGATGTTATATATTTATACTTACTTTATTAAATAAATTCATAAAATAAAAATAATTAATTATTTATCTTAAAATTCATAATTTAACATGAAAACACATTATTTACAGTTATTTCATATTCATTTTATTAGAATTAATTTAGCTTAAATTCCTCATTTCATTTCCTACAGAAAACTAGTGTGCACCCTAACTTTAATAAATTGGTTTATTATCTTAAACACGGGTTCTTAAGCTCAAATTTTTATGTAAACTTCCTAACACATATATTTATATGTTTATAAGGTCATTTGGCCTAAATTAATTAGTTAATTATGGTTTTAATTTTAATTGATTCAAAATTGTCCAAAACAGGGCATAGGCAGCGACGACCGATCGGTTCGATCGAATTTGACCATCAACCCGACGGTTCTTGTCCGGTTCTTTGCACTATGTTAAAGTAGACTTATTGAGATTTCAAACTATTGTAGTTTTATCAAAAAAGAAGAAGAAAAAGTGACCGGTTCGGCCATATGAATTCATGCCACCACTGCTGGCCGAAACACCGTTTTGCCCTGTTTTGCTATTTTATAATTTAATTTTTAAAAATAGTAAATGTATTTCAAAAATCACAAAAATTTACAGTTTGTATATAGACATGTTGATCTACCGTTTTTATAAATTTCATTCAAAAATAATTTCATTTGATATTTTAGTTAAATTTCAAAAAAGTATATACAATAATTAATTCTAGCAACTTATATTATCATAAATTAATTCATCAACATGTTTAACTTATCAAACCCACATTCCATAAGATGATATATCATGTTCACATGCTTGTATACATATATTGATCATAATTTCAGTAATTTAACTAGATGACATGCCTTTTATATATAATATTAAGCTTATATGTCCATTTGATTCATTTTCCAACATTATAACTTATTAAAAACTAAATCAAATACACACATATAATCAACATATTAGATCAATTATATACCATACATTAGACACATCATACTTATATATTTATATAAATGATAATTTTATCAAAGCAACATTTATACACATATTTATGGTATTCGATTTGTAAGAAAACATATATCTAACCATAATTTCAACAACAAAATACAACAATCATACAAATTCAATAATCAAACTAACATTACTTGAATTGTGAAATAATTAGCTAAAACATCACTACCCTACTCCTTAAGTTGATGTAGCTTCTTCAAACTAATTTCCCTAGCTTCAACCTTTCTTTTATCCTTCAAAATCATCTAGGAATTGGTTGAAATAGAGATTGGATTTGAGGAAGAAATTGAGAGATTTGATGGTAGAAAAATCATGAATTTCATTGCCTATTGGATGCTAGATTTAAAAAGGAATTGTTGTAGAATTCTTGTAGGATTTTTGTGGGTTTTTAGAGTGATTCCTTTGAGAGATTTTAGGGGTTGGGGGTTGCAAGAAGAAGTAGGGGATTAGGGTTTTCTAAATGGGTATATTTATAGTATTTTAGGTCTTGTAATTTCAATTAGGTTTAGGGGCTTTTTGGTCATTTTGCTTGATTAATTGAGGGCATTTTAGTCCTTTCTTAGGTATAGAAAACTTCTTGAAGTAGTTAAGGTTACTTTGATCTTTTCACACACTTGATATTTTTTTTGTGTTCACATTATAGATATTTAAGGGGCAATTTGGTCATTTCACATGATTAGAATTCTCTAGAGTTAGGAGATATTTAAGGGGCATTTTGGTCTTTTCCTAAGTGAAGAAACTTCAAGAATTGGCTAAGGTCAATTTAGTCTTTTTACTTGTTAAATTTTTCTAGTCTCTAGGGTTTTTATTGAATGTGTGGGTGTGCATGGTAAGAGTATGGTCTAATGGGCTTGATTTATGCTAATGGGCTTTAAATTTAATGTTATTAGGCTTAAGGTTTTAGATGATGGATTAGGGTTTTAGGTTATGGGCTTTAGGCATTTAGAATTGGAAATTAAGAAGTAAGAAATAAAATTAACTAATTGGCATTAGAAATTAATTTTAGGAAATCTAATTAAAGGAAAACTAATAGCTTACTTTAATTTAGGGTTTTAGGGGTTTAGATTTGAATGAAAATATTTAGTTTTAAATTTCTAAGATTTAAGGAGTTAGAATTTAGGCTAAGATGTCTAAATTGGATATTTAAGGTTTTAGAAGATTAAATTGACCAATAAAGTTCAATTGGTAATTGAAAAGGATTAATTAATTCGAATTTGTTGAAATAGGTAATCGATGTTGCTTAATGGGTTAAATTAGATATTTATGACATTAGAATATCTATTTTCAATTAAATTCATTTATTATTCCTAATTATGTTAAATTATCAAATTTTTCACTTACGCGATTAAGGTTTCTAATCCCGATAGTTCAAATTAGGATATTATGCTTAAAAGACTAGGAAAATTCTAAATTTTATTATTATGTATTCAGAATTTTTATTCGAGTTCTAGTTTGGTAGATATTGATCAGTGTCTATTTCTATCGCGTATTTTTCAACTCTATCAATTCATCTTTAAACTATCGTTTACTATCTACTAGACTCTAAAATTTATCGGGGTCATACTACACTTGATTTTTATAACCTTAGGTATATAGTTAGTGAGTTATTGACTCGAGTCTAATCTAAATTTAGATTAAGGTTTAATTTTAGTGAATTAGGAATTTAGATAATTCATCTTGAGAAATTAGTTTCAAGTTGATAATTGAAAGGAATTGAATAGCTTGGTATGTTGGAGAAAGGAAATTGAAGTAATTTGATAAGTTGAAGTGGGTATTTGTGGTATTGGAATTCTTAATTTCAATTAAGTCCATTTACAAATTAAATTATCTAATTATATTCTATAGTTTATGAAAATCAATTGACTAACTATCTAAATTCAATTAATAAGTTAAATTTAAAGTAAGATCCAAAATTATCTATATTTTCATAGTACTTAATTATCACATTTCTAATTTAGGTTGGTAAAATTCGAGATATTTCAGATATATTGTTTCATGTAATATGTAAAATTATGTTATTTTCATAGATAAACTAATGGTAAATACCCTATGGAAAGAAATTAAGAAATTATTTCTTAATACCATAAGCTCCATAATATGCATAATTTCTTTTCAAATTCTAAATTAAAAACTTTGATGACATTTTTAATATTAAGGGATAATGTCACAAACGGTACCTAAACTTCGGCAAAATATCAAAATATAGAATTAGGTACTTAAACTTTGAAACTAATCAATTTAATACCTAAAAAACTTTAAAATTAATCAATTTAATACTTAAGCTTTGAAATTGATCAATTTAGTATTTAAAAAAAGTTTGTCAAAGGTACTATTGATACGCATGAAAATTTATTTCAATTACTAAACTGATCATTTTCAAAGTTCAACTATCTAATTGCATATTTTGTCAAAGTTCAAATTTTAATTGTGATATTAACTCTTGTATTTATTAATCTTAGAAGAAAAAAAATACTGGAGTATAATCATATACAATCAAAGTTTTCATGACATAAAAATATCAAGTTTATCAAAAATAAAATAGCACACAATCTTTCAAAATAACAAAATTTTCAAAAGGTAATCTTTACAAATGATAGATTTGAACAAAACTTATCGCAAAATTAAAATTGGAGCTTTGTAATTATTTATTTATTTATTTATTAATATTGTTTTATAATTTTTAATAGGATGAGATAAGCTAGTATATGTTACTATGAAACTTGTATCTATTATATTAGAGTATAGGTTTCAAAATAGGTATAGGGTATCAAAACCTCATACATGTCATGCCTCAAAATAGGGGCCTAGTACAAATATCATGAAGTTATCATATCGCATGTACACTCGCAATACGAGAATCATTTTACAAGTCGAGATTACAAGACTCTACTTAATTATTAATTCCTTTTATATTAATTATACATAAACACATACTACTATTATTGAATCTCTTTATGGAATCCATTTTCCATAGTCCACTAAGATCGCAGAGAATCATTATTTCCTACCAAATAGTAAAATTGAGTATAATCTACAAAATACAATGTCTCAATTGTTTGTACCGTTTATCGAAATTATATTCTAAGTTCATCGCAATCTATCTTTCTAACTTCAAATGAGTCTGATGGAGGAGCTCTCTTCACACATTCCAAGCCCATTTCCAACGAGCATTATTCCTACATAAAAACTATTAGGAGGTGAGTGAAACCACAACTCAGTGGGTTCGTCTCTCACTACTACCAGTCACGCAAGTTATTAACATTAATTATACATCCATGTAGATTTATCTGCACACGATATGAATGTACACGTGATGAATGCATGTAATACATCTATGGGAGTCCAAAGCCATAGACGATGTGGATTTATGCTATCTACACTTTAGTTATCTCCCAAACTTACCTGCATGGAACACCTCGCCTTACCCAAACGAAGCTGCCAAGTGGTAGCGTCTATCTAAACTCACCCAATGCTTACCCGTCATTAGTAAAAAGCAAATATTCCCCAACGCGTACACGTGTTTTACATTGGTTGATATTTAAATCTAACTATCACCAAATAATGGCAATGCAGGCAGGTAAACCCCAACTCAGGCAACATCTACCATCACCACTTGACTAGTGGACCCCAACTCGGGCAACATCTACCATCACCACTTGACTAGTGGACCCCAACTCATGCAATATCTATTGTCAAATGAATATTCAGAAATATTTCATGTTTATTTCATCAACTCTTTTGGTAAAAGTCATTCAAAAGATGAATAAAAGGGCGACTTGAGATTCTCCAAGTCTGGTCTTTTGAAAATCATTTCAAAAATATTTTCAATTGTAAATTCGGGGCATTCCCTATAGGGGATTTTTATCGCATGAATGAGTATAACCAGTTAGTTTATTCGAGTAATTATAGTTATTAATTTATTCTGGTGATACACAGATGATGGCATTCACAACAAAACCATTCAATAGATAAGTAATACAACCAACAAAACAACAAACATTAGCAAACACAAGCAATACCGATCGTCAGAACTCCCTCATCTGAGCATTCTTGTTTGTTTGATATGAACCTTAGGAATACTTGGGTTTGAGAACTTGGATTCAATATTTCCTATGAAATGAAATAATAGATATTCATATTATACTTGCTATTTGTATAATAATTCCGGTTGTGCCTTTTATGCCCTAATTCAAAATTTACTGATTCTGACATATTTTATATACTTATTTAGGAGTTTTAAATTTTATAAAGGTTATATTCTTCTAGTAAAGTCACGAAATTTGTAATAATGCATTTTATGTAAGAGAAGTCTTGTTATAATTGCCAGGTGTTTGTTTTAGTTTTGTGGACTTAAATTGGGCCTATTATTATTTAACTTTATTTTTAACATATGAATAGTCAATTCAAAGCTCATAAAGTTTTCTATTTTCTAGTTATAGTATGAAATTCATATTAATGGGTTTTTCTTATGAAAAGTGGTTTAAATTATTTTGAATACAAATTTTTATTGCGTAATTTTCAACTAGACTTATAATATTCATTTTCAACTTAGATTTTTACATATAAATAGGTTTTGGAAAGCCTGTTTCGAGTACTGTATGATAGTTAACTTAGTATGATTAATCTACAAATTTTATTTACTCTATGATCATCGATACATGCTGTAGAATATTTTAAGTCTTATTTTGCTCAATAATTTTGTTATCATTACAAGAAATTTTGGTTTTAGAGACAAAAAATTCTGTCACTGAAAGTGAAAAATCTGTCTCTAAAAACTTTCAGAGACAGATTTTTCATTGCAAATTTCTATCTCAAAAATTATCGTCGCAATTCTTTTAGGACAAATTTATTTTCGTCACAAATTTATAGAATTTCTATCGCAAATTTGTCACTATTTTATAATTAGTTATTTTTAAATATCCGATTAATAAATATTAAATAAATTATTCGTCACAAATCGTCTTCTTTCTAGACAAATTATTAAAAAAAATACACATTTGCTTCTTATTTATCCTTCCAAGAGGTCACCCATCATAAATGCTACATTAAGCACACTTAACATTGAAGTTTTCACAAGCACTAAACCAATAAACCAATTCGTATCTTATGAGTAAAGTTCATTATTTATTTAAGAGATATCACAATTTACAAAATATTATAACTATAAAACATTTTACATATCTTTTATAATTTATTTTTATTTTATAATTTCACGTTACCCATTTATTCAGGATTTTTCATTAATATTTTATTAAAATAATATATAATATTAATATATACAATGTTTACATTTTATAATAATTATTTTAAATTATATATTTTTTATAATATATAATATTTTCAATAGTATATTATAATTTTTTTTCCAAATATGATATTATTATTAAAAATATTATATTATGTAAATATAAATAATTTATACATATAAATTTATATATATTTAATGATATATATTATAATTATACTTTTTAATTACTTATTTAATATTTTATATTAACTTAAAAATTGTATATTTTTAATTAATGTGTTTATTTTTTATTTCTTTTTTTACACTTAATAAATTATAATATAATATAAACAATATAAAAATATTTTTCATTAATATATTAATAAAATAATATATAATATCAATTTAAATATATTTAACTAATTATTATATATTATATATTTTATTACTTAAATATACTATATTTTTACATAGTATATTTTTTTCCCCAAATATGTTTTAAAAAAATATAGTATGTAAATATAAATTATGTGAGATATATATAATAAATTTTTTTATATTAAAAAACATATGAATAGTCATAATAAAATATAATAAAAAATTATAAATAATATGAATATATATTTTTTATTAATATATATTAAAATATAATATATTATTTTATATTTGTATATGTTTAAAAACTAAGATTACATTTTATATTAATTATTTTATTTTACATATTTTATTATTGAAATATACTTTATTTTTAAGTAGTATTTTATGATATTACTTGTATATAACATATTATATTATTGTTATACATTATTTTATTAAGTTGTATAATTTGATTTTTTTATATAATTATTATGTAAAAGAATATATAATAAGATATAAATATAATATTTATATTTTAGTACTATTTTTAATTTATCCTTTATAAATATAATATGTAATGTAATAATAAATATATTATAAATAAAAAATATATATATATAATTAGTTGTAAATAACATATGATTATACATATTAAGTTATTATAATCAAATTAATTTACAAATATAATATATGTCCTTATTATATAATGCACATTTATATATATTATATTAGATATGTATAATTAAAACTAAATTTTAAACATAATTATTTATATATACATATATGTAATAATTTAGTTTAGAGACAAATTTGCAATAGAATTTAAAAAAATAGAAATTAGAGCTGAAATAATTTATTTCCCTCTAAAATCAGAGACAAATTTGCAACGGAAAAATTTCCATCGCAAATCAATGTGTAATCCGTCGCAAAAGTATATAAAAATTATATGATTATTCATAATTTATGTCATCACAAATCCATGCAAATCTGTCTCTAAGTCATTTTTTTAGAGACAGAAATTTTCCATCGTAAATTTTCTATCTCTAAAGGCTAGTTTTCTAGTAGTGTATTAAATTTTTACCGTTTATGTGATGTCTACCTTAAGGTAGTTAATATTTATTACTTATTATTTATTTTTATCGTGTTTCTCTTATTTCTAATTCAGGTTTTTATCAATATTTAAGAGAATCATACTATTAGAATCTATCTATGTCTACATTCTTTAATGCCTACTTTGATAGGAAAATTTTCTTTATTATTTACTCCGTTTGTCAACCTTATCTATCTATGTAATTTGAATTTTCTATTATTTTTAGGGTTATATTCTATCATTTAATCACTAGTTTATTCTTCTACCATATTAGTTGGTTCATCGAGTTAGATATGTATCAAATGTTTATTAAACCTAATTTTCTCTTTTTAAGTTCATAACATGTAAGGTGCAGTTTTTAGAGTTTGGTTTTGCATTAGAAAGGAAAGGAAAATATCGTTTGAGATCTACGTGGGTTGGCTACACAGGTGTGTAGAAGGGAAGATGATGTTTTGTTCCTACACTACCAATACACAACCCGTGTATGATGTTCTAGTTCTATACAATAGTTCTACTTTGCCCGTATGGGGGTTGTGTAGAAATATTTTGTAGGTTTTTCTTGGTTTTATGAGATGATTCATGTTATAATTGTAGAGTTGGACCCCTTATTAGGTTTTTGAGGTTTCTTTTTGTAAATTTTCTCTTCAAAAACCATATCCTAGACACATTTAACTATATGTTAGATTAATCTTGGTCATGATATATGTATAGCAAATTATATTTCCCACATGAATTGGACTCTTAAGTTTCTTGTCTCTATTGTACTAGTTAGTATTCTAGGATATTCAGCACTAAATTTAATATATTCTTAATATAGAACATGGATGATTCAAGTTTGACAAATCATAAATTGGTTATCCATATACTTATAGAGTAACCGAACATAAGGCGTTCCATATTTAGCTTCATGTATTGTCTTAAAATATATCGCGATTATTTATAGATGCTAGGTAACCAAATATAAGATGCTCCATAAACAATTTTTCCTGTTGAATTTCATTGTTTCTAAACAATAATGAAATATATAATCTAGAAAATGGAGTAGGTATTACCATGTTTATATTGGAAGTAAAGTGGTAAATTCTTCTTTCTCAAAGTGGACCGAACCTAGGATTTAGAAGACAAAATATTAAGTTTTTAACTCTAGAAATATATTAGATGTAGACGTTTCTTACTTGAAGCTGGTTTCCTTGTTTTTGAATTTGTTAAAGCTAAATGATGTCCTTGTGTTAGATTCTACGATGGAAATAGGTGAGAATAAGAGGTTTTTTTTTGTTGGCTTGTTGTATATGGTATGATAAGCTTACGGTTTGAAAGAAAATGGAAGAGTATATTGTTATGTGTTTTGATTTGCTTTTGGATGTGGGTTTATGATTCTAAAAGTGAAGAAAAAGTGTTGCTTTGTTTTACTATATGTTGTCTTGGATTGGAAGTGGCTTTCATGATGGAAGATATGGTTTAGTGTTGGGTTTTCTTTATATTTGGTTCAACTTAAAATGTAGGTTACGGTGAGGTTCTTGGTGAAGCTTTGTGGAAACAAAGGCTGCTGACTCTATTTTTTGTTGCTGATTTGTAGAGAAAAAGAGTTGTTTTTTGGTTATTTGTTTGAGTTTTGGTTCAAGATGATGGAGGAAATAAATGATCTTGTTTGTTAGCTAATAACACCTATTTATACAAGCCATACAAGAGCTATAATTATGGTGCAAGTTGGATGTTTTGGGATGGTGAAAATTGTGGGTAGTAGGTGGGTTTCGCGTCTGCAATTTGAAGTTTCTAAGGTCGGTTTATGTGTATGTTTAAATTGCAGATTTCTTAAGTCAATATTTAACTATGTGTATGTCTATTTAAGAAGTTTTCATTAGAGATTATAGGGTCAATTTTTCAAACTTTGTGAGCTTGAGTTTTACCTATATTACCTAAGGCTATATATGGTGGAATAAGTGCAGCAACTTGAAGCTTGTTGCCTCCTCTTTAGTAGCTATAGCAATGGGAATTTGGGGAGCAATTTGAATAGGTTAAGCAAGTTGTTTTATATTTTGTTCATTTAATGCTAAGCTTACTTGGGGATCATCCCTTCGCTCACATGTCCTTATCATTTGACTTTGAGGACAATTTGGCTCAAATCATTTGAGCAAATGCCATAATTTTTTTATCCAAGCATAGTAGCTAGATTTCTAAGCTTGTTTTCCCATCGTACTTAGCATGTATAGATTCGGACTATAGCTTATATAAGGAAATATCTAAATTTCCAAGTAGTTTATTAGATTATATGTGTATTTATTTATCAGTTATTTAGAGGTTTTATCTCTAAAAGATTATCTATAATCTCTACAAAATCTCTAGATTATCTATGATTTCAAATTTTGAGTTTAAAGTTTACGTGATTGAGTTATTTTTTACTTTTACCTTACACGATTAGGGTTTTCTAGATCCAATAGGTCAAATTAGGGTTTCAGTATCTATACTCTCCAAATTTTCTAACTAGAACAATTGTACAATTCAAATTTTTATTTGAAGTCTAGATTATTAGTTATGGATATGTTTACATTCTCATTGCATATTTATAAACTTAGTGGTTCTTCCTTAAGTTGTTGTTTTTAGCCAATAGGCTCTATTGATTAATCGCTTCATGTTGCTCTTGAAATTTATAGTTGATTATATTCATGTATTAAGTTTTCTATATCGATTGCGAAATCTTGTCTTTGGTATCCTTTTCTATCTAGAAAATTTGTATTTATGATTTTAAGTTCTAAACAAAACCGTTATTATTCAATGTTTTTAGCTAAGGTATTTCTTGGTTCATTAATCTACTATCTATTAAACATTCACCATTCTAATTATTATACTAGTATAAAAATTGTCGGGATTACAAGGTTAAATTTGAATTTTAGTTTCTATAGATTCAGAATTTTCTAACTAGTACACTTATAATTTAAATTTTTATATGAGTCTAAATTTATAGATATAGATCAGTTTTTTATTTTATCGCATATTTTGTAATCCTAGTGTTTCATCTTTAAACTATCTTTTTATAATTAATAGGTTATAAAAATAATTAATCTTCTTTTATTGTAATTGAAAACTAAGGTCACCTTTGATTACTTATTAAGTTATCGACACCGTTATGAAATATTGTCCTAAGAGTTATTTATTTTGATAATTGATAATCATAAATTTTCTAATACTACTTTAAGGTTTTAAAATATTAAAAATAATTTCAAAACAATTGCATCATTATTTTACAAGTGTAAAATTTATTTTCTAATTACTAAACTTAAGGTTAAAGAATTTTGAAGTTTACAGTAACGATCGATTTATTATGAATCATTTATTGTTTAAGGTTATGAAAGTTACATTTTGTGTTTTGAAATTTTTGTTGGTATTGATTCTAATTTTTCTAACTATAATCAAACTTGTTCGCACTTTGATTTTTAAATCGCGAAAAATTGGGAGTGATGTTTGCGACTTTTTCCCAAAATTCTTTATGATTCCATATTATATCTTTGGTAATTATTATAATCAGATTATGTAAAATTAGAGGGATTATAATGCCCATACCAAATGGCGTGGGAATAGGTTTCAAAAAAATTATAATTATACCTTATTATGTCACTGACAAACAAAAGAAATAAGAATAAATTAGTATTTCAATAAAAACAAAAAAATAAATTAAATTAAAATTTAGGAAAATCAAAAATTTGACTTTCCTTTAAATCATAGTAAGTCTACTCGGTTTAAGATATAAAAGCAATTTTTGCCTCCACTTCATTTTGTGCTAAAATGGTTTTATGAAAATAAGCCCAGTATCGTTTATATGGGGAAAAAAATTATATTCGCATGTTTTTGAAAAATATTTTACTTTATAATCATTTTTGTTTTCACAATTATGTAAATATATGATAAATAATTTCTAATTTAGTGCCACAGTTTCATATGTTTTCCGTTTCGGTGTTTGCTATAATATTGTTTCCAATCTAAAATACACATGCAATTATATTTTAATTGACATTATAACAATACATTCAAATAAATATATTTGGAAAACCTTATGAGATGATAAATTGTTAAAATAATTTTGTGATCAGTGTGAAAAATATATATCAGAATGTTCAAAATTACTATATGTAAAAGATGATGTAAAGTATAAATAAATAAGTCATAATGAAGGGTAGAATTGTAATATAGTGATATATAATAGGGAATTATTGTCTTTGAACAGATGAATTTGTCACAAGGAAGTCACGGGTGAATGATTGGATGAATTTGACTTAGGCCGGCATCTAAGCTGCCAGCTTTGAATCCTTAGTCGCCAGCTTAAATATAATGGACGATGGCCTAAGCTTCAGCGTTGAAGTTCGAAATTTTGCAAAGAAAATTGAACTTATGCCTGCAAGATGGCCACCGACGTATCAAGGAAGGTGCCGATGTATCATGTAGGCGGTTGGCATACTGGCCGACCTATAGTGGTGCCCAAGCTGGGGTTGCATTTTTCCAAAGCCAACCCCCTCTATAAATAGACCCTAGACCCTACGAATTTGTCATAATTCTCCCTCACGCAAACTCAAGGTATGTGGGTCTAATATTGGTCTTTTTCAATTCCTTTCCTTAGATAGATAAATCTAATCCTAATTTTGTATACATTCCAAGGAGACTTAGGAGCGAAACCCTAAATCAAATTTGGAGGATTTAGGTTTCTGATCAAAGTAAAGGTAAGATTTTTATCCTAGTCCTGTGATATTTAGGATTTATAGATTATAAGAACGTAATTATAGTGATAGTATATTATTTGATAACAGGAGAATTGATTGAATGAATTAGGGTTCCCATTACGAACAGGATCTGCAAGATCTAAGTAAGTATGAATCTGTTCTTCGTCTGTGGATTTAAAGTTATGAACTTTCATAGTTATTTTGCTCATAGAGGATTGTGTATGTGTTGTGAAGGAAATTTGTGGAAATTGTTAAGAACTTTGGAGAAAGTTGAGAAAAGGGTTTTTGAGAAGTGCAAACAGGATAACAAGTGTTGATCTTCGATTAAGTTTATGGAATTAGGGTTAGGGTTTGATATTGTTATTACAATTTGAAATTGACTGCAATATATGTATTATTAACAGGAGTATTGTGAGATTAGGGTTCCTACTTGTTAATAGTTACTGTTTGAGAGATTTGGATTGAAAGCAAATCCAGGTATGACCTTACTATGCTTGATTGTATGTGCTTGTAGGATTAGTTGTTATAAACCTGAATTAATGATTATCGAACTTTAATTGAATCGAGTGTGGCTTGTGCTTGGCTATGGTTAGTAAAGACCATGATAGTAGTGTGATACTAACCCTGACAACCTGATGATCTATGTGTGGCGGTGTCCCGAATAAAGTTGCACCTGGAGATGATTCTAGTAGATTAGGAGTCGTTACCAGCTTAATTGTGGAACGCATCTATATATGTATATACTATTATAATATGGTTTTCATTAGGACATGAGTTACTCCGGGTTTAAGATTATGATCAATAGTCCTAAACTATGTTGAGTGCAGGCTAATGGAAAGATAATTAATTTGTGCTTTTGCATTAGAATATAAGTTGTATGTGATATTGTGACTTGCATGTTCATGTGCATGTGCTTTCGGTTTGGCGTACTGGGCATTTTTGCGCAATCCTTATTTTCCCCACAGGTACAGGTAAAGATTCTATGATTTATGACTTCACGGGCTATGACGTATTTGTTGATGATGGGGAGCGCGATAGCAGTTATGACTATCCTGCTAACACTTGAGAGTTAGCTATTAATGGTTTGAGATGAAGAAACATATTTCTAATTTAGTTAGTTTTCATTTGAAGATTTTTATATGTAAGGATTTTATTATTTTTAGATTTGATATTTAGATGATTTATGAGTTAAGGACATTTATTTTAATATGAAAAAGTTTGAAAGTTTCCCCATATGTGAGTATTTGGTGATATTCGAAATACATATTTATGGTATTAGAAATCTATAGCTTTAGCGTGTCTATCATGATAAGGACACATGGCGAGCTGATAACACCTTTAGATTAGGGCGTTACAGATGATATAAGAGGGGACTGTTCGGTCAATCATCCAACAGTTAAAATAAATATAGTAATTAGAATATTAGCTATTTTAATGATGTAATCACGGTTGAATATAATATAAGGTATTGGGTGGTCCAATAATAATTAGAATATTAACTATTTTAATAGTGCGATCACGGTTGATGACTTAGCACAAAAGCATTAACACACTGATTCGATCACCACGGATAAATCAAGAAACCAAGAAAGCACTTAATGATGCAATCTTTACGAGAAATATCTCAAAGAAATGTCAAATATTGTCAAAAATATCAAATTCTGAAAACAAAGATCAAAACTTGATTATTTATATGCTAACAAGAAACCCTAACACGGAATAACAAAAAAAAAAAACAATGAAGGTTCGACTTAAGCCGGCCCAATGCCGATGGCTTAGCCCCTCAATACGGCAGTGTACACCCTACAAGCTGATGACGTAGAGGCTAACATTAACAAAATGCTCTCGGGTCATATTGTAGAACTTGTGCACAGGCCAAAGGCTAGCAGTGCACATGCAAGGCCAGTAGCCTTCCTTTCAATACTGGCACCATAAAGCCGACGTTCAGCTAATCCTTCAAGGCCGGCCTTCAAAGGCTGGTAGCTTTCTTCCACTTACCTTCTTCAACTTCTTTAACTCTAATTTCTTCAAAAATGATTCAGTTACTCCTTCTACATCACTTCTCTCCTACCTATAAAGAACTCGTCCTTAAGTTCTCATCTGGATACAACGATGAATCATCTGGGTGGAATGGAAACAAATTAGCCATACTAAAGTCTTCGATATAGTCATGCTATCAGGAAGCCCAACAACATAAGCATTATCATTAATTTTTTTTTTTTTTATAATCTGGTACATACCATACTTCTTAAGCTGTAATTGGTTGTAAGTACCTATAGGAAATCATTCCTTCCTTAGAAAAACCATCACCTGGTACCTCACTTCAAACAGTTGTCTCCTCTGTGTTTATCTGCAGCTTCTTTGGATTTTGCATTTGTCTTCTCAATCTTGCTTTTGACCTCAACTGTAATAGTTTGATAGTTTTCAGGCATAATTTTAGTAGCTTGACTGAAATCAACTCCTTAGGTAATGCATATCTAGGAGTGCTGGTGTAAACCACAAAGAAAGGGGATTTGCCTATAGTTCTAGGGACAGAACTATTATAGGTAAACTCAGCTTGAGCCAATGCTACGTCCCACTATCTTGGCTTCTCTCTACATATGCTCCTTATCAAGTTGCCAAGAGTTCTATTCGTCACTTATGTCTAGCTATCTGTTTGTGGATTAGCTGTACTGTTGTAGTTCAATGATGAGTCCAACATCTACCAAAGTGTCTTCCAAAAATAGCTTAAGAATTTGGTGTCCTTGTCTGATGTAATAGATTTTGGAACTCCATGAAGTCATACAATCTCTTTAAAAAACAATCTGGCAATAGATTAAGCATTAGCAGTCTTCCTACAAGGAATGAAATGGGTCATCTTGGAAAACTGTCCACAACTACAAAACCAGAGTCAGCACCTTGTTGGGTACGAGGCAAACCTAATATGAAATCCATGGACAAATCCTCTTAGATGTTCTCAGGTACTAGCAGTGGTGTATATAGCCAGTGTTCTGAGACTGTCCTTGGATGTCTGGCACACATAACACCTCTACACGATCTTTCCCATATCCTTCCTCATTTGAAGCCAGTACTATCGATTGGCTACTGCTGCAATAGTTTTATCCCTTCCTAAATGCCCAGCTAATCCTCCTCCATGTAAATCTCTAATCAATTTCTCCCTCGGAGAAGACTCAAGAATGCGTAACCGATTCCCCTTCATTAAATACCCATCAAAGATGTGATAGTCATCGTTAGGCTCTTTAGTAATACACCTTCGCTAGATATCTCCAAAATCAACATCACCATTATAGAGTTCTTTCATCTGCTTAAACCCCACAACCTCAGTACCCATCACTGCTAGTATATCCGCCCTCTTGCTTAAGGCGTTAGCCACTCTATTCTGTGTCCTAGATTTGTACATTAGTTTAAATGGAAACTTTTATAGAAACTAGATCCACCTGGCATTCATATCTTTACTAATCCTGGTTTGATTACTCGGATGTTTTAGAGCCCCACAATTAGAATACAACACAAACTCTTTTCTAACTAAGTAATGTTCCCAAACCATTAGAGCTCTCACCATAGAGTAGAACTCTTTGTCATATGTTGACCATTTCTTTCTAGCATCACACAATTTCTCACTATAAAAAGCTACTGGTCATTTTTCTTGAGATAATACAACTCCTATTCCAACTCCACTGGCATCATAGTCATCTTCAAACAACTTGTCAAAGTCAAGAAGTGAAAAAACAGGAGCACCACACAATCTCTCCTTCAATAATGCAAAACTAGCCTCAGCCTCATCTCCCTACTGAAATTTTCCTTTTTTTTTAAACACTCAGTCAATGGAGCAGCAATGGTACTGAAATTTCTAATGAATCACTTGTAAAAACTAGCTAAACCCAGGAACTCCTTAGTTCATACACTGTTTTTGGAATAAGCCATTCTCTATTGACCCTCACCTTCTCCTCATCCATAGTGATCCTCTCACTACTAACCACAAACCCTAGAAACAGTAGCCTCTTTGACATAAAGATGCATTTCTTCATATTAGCATACAATTTATTCTCTTTCAACACAGTTAATACACTCTACATGCTCATCCTTAGATTTACTATAAATCAATATGTCATCAAAATAAACTACTATGAATTTATTGTTAAAGGGTTTGAGTACCTGGTTCATGACACGCATGAAAGTGCGAGGAGCATTGTTAGGCCCAAACGACATCACTAACCATTCATAAAGCCCCTCCTTTGTCTTGAACGTCGTCTTCCACTCATTTTCAGGTTTGATTCTTATCTGGTGATACCCACTCCTTAAATCAACCTTGAAGAACACTACCACTCCACTCAACCTCCCAACACATCCTCCAAGCGAGGAATAGGGAACTTGTAGCCAATTCTAATATTGTCGATGGCCTTGCTATCTACATACATCCTCCTGCTGCCATCTTTCTTTAGTGTCAATAGTGCTAGTACAGCACATGGACTCATGTCATCCCTGATGAATCCCTTATCTAACAGCTCTTGGATCTTTTCTTGCAAAATTTCAGTCTCTTTTGGGCTCATCTTATAATGTAGCAAGTTCAGCAAACTCACCGTAAGCACCAGATCAATCTGATGCTGAATATCCCTAAATGGTCATAGCATCTTAGGTAGATCATCCAATAACACATCTTTCAATTCCTCTAACACTTCCTTTATAGATCTGGCACGTCACTACTGCTCTCCTCCTCTACTTTCATAACATTTTTCACAATCAAGGCATGCACCACTCTGAACTCCTTCACAGCATTCTCCATTTCCTTCCTAAATGTGTACTGGTTAGAAAAGAGTGCCTCTCCACCTTAGAGGTCTTAGAATGATTAGTTGCCTTTACGAGTAGCAATGTATACTTCACTCCCCCTTTCTCCAACCGATATATATTTTCCTCACCTGCATGCTGTGCACTGACATCAAACTGCCAGGGTCTTCCAAACAATAAGTGACAGGCATCCATGTCTACAATATCACAGTAGACATCATCATGATACTTGCCTATTGAGAAAGGAACTTTACATCTCTCAATCACTTCAATCTTTTTAGCTACTTTAATCCATCCATTGGTGAATGGATTAGAATGCTTTTCCACAGGTGAACCCAATTGCTTCACCACCTCCCTACCAATGAAGTTTTCATAAATCCTGCTATCAACTATAAGATCAAACACCTTCCCATCAATTGTACAATAGGTACGAAACAACTAGTGTCACTAAGAATTATCTTCGTGTTTCGGTGCCAACATCAACTTTCTAATTACATAGGCCTTCTCGACTTCCTCCTCCTCATCTTTCTCATAATAGTCATCATCCCCATCTGGCTCAAGAATCTCCTCATGCCTTTCAACAATATTCACTCCTCTCCTATTAGGGCACTCATTAGACCGGTGACCCGGCTGATTGCATTTATAACATTTGCCTAAAATCGGTCTCATATAGGGATTATTTTTCTTTGAAGTGTCTTTAACCTCAATTGGCTTCTTACCAGCAGCTTTGTTGTCTTTCTTCTCACTGTCCTTCCTTGCTTCTCCTCAATTCCCTTATTTTTGTCAATAGTGTTTCTGTTGCTACTCCTTCCTTTAACTCCATATCTCCTACTACCACCATCAAAATGGTTACTCTTCTCTTGCAGCATTATCTCGGTCCTCAGGGCTATATTCTTAGCCTCATTCAGATTTCACATTACATTAATACCAATTTTATCATGAATCTGCAATGTACCTTGCCACTTGTTGACCATTGCTTTCTCTTAGGTCATTTCATTCAGCAAGCCTCATGAACTTAACAGTATAATCATGGACTAAATGTGTCCCTTATCGGCATCCTTGATACTGTTGGAACAAAATCTGTTCATAATCAGGTGGTAAAAAGTCTCTCTGCAACTGTTGCTTCATACGGAACTAAGTCCATATCAGTTGCCTTCCCTCTCTTCGCCTACGATTCTACAATCTCTCCCACCAGGTATAGGCTCCTTCCTTCAATCTACATGCAACTAGCCTTACCTCACGATCCTCGAGATCTCCATGTAGTCGAAAAACCTATCAACTTCTACTAACTAGTCCAGAAATTCCTCAATGTTAAAATTGCCATTAAAACAAGGAATATCTACCTTTAATCAGAAATCTCCTCCATCTCCCTAATTGTAGCAGTATTAATTTCTCTAGTATCTATCTTCACCTTCATCGACTTTTTTGTGCAGCTGTCTGGCACCAAACAATAACTCTTCTTCCTCTTTAGAATCATCATCTAAAATATGCGCTAATATATTCGCAGGGACAGGCCGGTTGATTGGATTGCCATAGGCTTCCCTTGCCGTAGGTTATCTTCCACCATTGTTCCTACCTTTATTGGTGTCGGCTGCCACGGCATCGAAACACTCGACCAGATCTTTGATAAGATACTCTACCCATCATAATCTCCAATCCATAGCATCAACTACCATCCTAAGAACCATCTGATCAGTCCCATGGACTCCCATATCTTGAGCACTATCAAGAGTACGATCGCTATCAGTACCGTCATTGGCAGACATCTTTGCAGGATTTTTCCAATCTCATATACCATTTTTGATGCAGCATGAAAGCATTAACACACTTATTCGATCACTACGGAGGAATCAAGAAACTAAGAAAGCACTTAAAGATGCAATCTTTATGAGAAATATCTCAAAGAAATGTCAAATATTGTCAAAAATATCAATGTCTATTTATATGCTAACAAGAAACCCTAACATGGAATGAAAAAAAAAAAAAAACAATGATGGTTAGGCTTAAGTCGGCCTAATGTCGGCGGCTCAACCCCTCAATGCCAGCGACATACACCCTACAAGCTGAAGCGTAGAAGCCAACATTAACAAAATGCTCTCAGGTCATATTGCAGAACTTGTGCACCAGCTAAAGGCCGGCGGTGCACATGCAAGGCTATCGGCCTTCCTTTCAATGTTAGCAGTGTAAAGTCAACGTTCAACTAATCCTTCAACATCGGCTTTCAAAGGCCGGCAGCTTTCTTTTGCTTAGCTTTCTTCAATTTCTTTAACTCTAATTTCTTCAAAAATGATTCAGCTACTCCTTCTACATCAGTTGAATATAATGTGAGCTGTTAGATAATCGATGAACCATTCCCATCAATTAATGATGGACATAGAATTTCCTTTTTTGTGGAAACACTGTTTTATAAATATGTTATTTGTTAGGTTAAAATATGTCCAAAATCTATCATCTTTCTATCACTACATATATACATGTGTGTGTACATAGTATTAAGAAATCTAAATAAAAGGAAATTGGTGTAAGAACATGGCACCCAAATTTGCCCCTAATGGCCTCTCATTCTTCAGGCTCCTATTCATTCTTGCTTTTTTTCTCCTTCTCATGATTACTATAGCAAGAACATATCCTTAGAGAATTTCATGAACCTCATCCATCGTAATTTGTTTTCAATCTTCCTATGGTCGTAACATGTTAATGGTTGTCAATGCCATTATAAGCAAGCAAGGCGACCTAGGACTCGTTTTGTATGCTACAGCACAAGCTGCAGAAGCAAGAGCTAAAGCAAACAGCTCTTTCAAGCTATTGTGTAGGGGTCCTATCATGGAGCCGATAATTGAGCTATAGTGAAATATATTGTCAATTATAAGGTTGAATAAAAAAAGAAATTTTAATTGGTCCTATCTCGTTATTTTTTTAATTTCTTTTTTCTTTTAAAGAATGATTTTTTTTTGAAATGATCTAACTTTAATCTATTTTTAATTTCCATGTATTTGTTTTATTTGACTTAATTATTGAACTTTATGAGCATGTTGATTTTATGAGAGTCATGTATGGTAATATTAATATTGGAATAGATGAGTTGGTAACAGGCTAAATGTGTTTAAGTTAGTATATCTTGAACATTACACAAGTGTTATTTTGCATGCATAATGAAATTAATGTTATTGTTTTATACATATTAATATGTGTATAGTATAATTAATATTTGTGTCTTTTATGCATTAATATGTTTGTATTATATTTAAATTTATAAAAACTTTTTGAATTGTCTAAGGAATTGTTGAATAAATTTTACAAAATTAAGCCTATTTTCATGCCTAAATTACACCAATGAGCTCCAAATTAAATCAAATTCAACCCAAAGTCTTACATGCCTCAAAAGTATAATTAAGATAATAATGAGTCAAAAATTTGCTTAATTAAGGCCTCTTTTGGCAAACCTCTATTTTCATACGAATTTTTCTTCTTTCTTTCCATTTATCTTTCCCTTTCCTTTAAACTACAAGCCCTAAACCAAAGAATAATACCAGCTCATTGAATCAAAAATCTCTCTAAGCTAAGGCTTATCATGTAAGTTAATACAAGTATGATTTGTTTATTTCATTTTTATGTATATATGTGAAATCTATGGTAGAGTTTTGTCTTTTGAGTTGTTTGGTTCATGCATTGATATAGGTTGGATTGTTATTTTGTGAACTTGTTTATGTGTTTTAGTAGTTATAAGAAGTGTTGGGGAAGAGTAATGTTGATTTGAGTAGTTGAACTTGAGGATGAGTGGGATAGAATTTGATATGATTGAAGTGGTTTAATGTGTTGTTTTAATGTTCAAAGTTGCTAGGATTGATTAATGTGGATAGGAGATAGTATATGAAGCTAAAAATGAACTTGAAGAAGGATTAAAAGTGTTGTAGGTTAGGAATTTACAAAGTACAAAACAGGAGAAATAAACTCTTTCCGAATAGGTCTATTTTTGAACGTACGCCGGCATCTGGCACTTCAACGCTGCCGGCGTAAAGGCGGTGTTGAACGTGAACAGAATCGATTTTTAAAGCCACTTCGAACACAGCCAACTTTTGCAAGAAAACTTTGCCAATGTTTATTTTTCAAAGTGTACGTCGGCCATTAGGAGTTTAACACCGTCGGCGTATAGGCGGTGTTGGATCGAATAGAATCAAAATATTTAATGCCAGGAACAACGCCGTTGGCGTATATTTCCCACGCTACCGGCGTTCATTCAAATTTTGCTTGTGTAGGAAGGCCGCGTATCCCCTGAGTTTTTCAAATTTAAATTTCTTCAATCTTCTATCTTTACTTCATATATGATCTCCTAATGAATATATAAGCTAGATAAACATGTTTTGTGCATGAATTAGATATTAAAACTATATGCAAAGCTTATTGAATCTCCTTGTATAGTTAACCTAAGATTGTGATATATATATATATATATATATATGTGAATTCTACATTGAATTATTGATTGTTTTGATATTCTTATTCAGTTAAAGGTTCTTCGGTTATTTCCCCTCCGAGTGAATATAGTAACTTATTATCAGATTTAGGTACGCAATAGCTTGTTTGTTGTATGCTAGAACTAGGCATTCCTCATTTGATTTAATTCAATTCGGCTTAATGTTTTGATGAACTGGATGTCTATTACACTGTTTAATCGGGTCCGAAGAGCAGCAAACCTATCATGATGCAATGACATGTTAGTTAGGCGCTAACCTAAGTCATGATGCAATGACTTTACCATGATGCAATGATACGCTATGATGCAATAGCGATTCATTTTGGTTAAGTGGATAGCCGATAGGGGGAATAGTATCCGAGTAACGTTTGCTTAAACTTAGGGGAAATACCATGGTTTAGTTCAAAGTTATGGGAACTTATGAATTAGACTCATGTTATGGACTAAGTTTAAGTAGAGTCGAGCAACGATTTTGAACCCTAAATGAAGTTATTTTATTTATGGAATAGATATAGGAGATATAAGTATTTGGACTACTTATATCAACCTCATGAGCAGCTGCTGTTACTCGGGATCTCTAAATTCCCAGAGCGTGATCCTGGGGTTTGAATACCCTCCTGTTGTTTTGTAAAAGAAAACTTAATAAGATAATGACTTGATTCATTGATGCATTCCATTTGATTTAAGTTTTGCTTGATAAATTGTTCATGTATTTTGTTATTGTGTACCGGGCCTTTGGCTCACTTTTGCTGCTTTACAGGTAATGGAGACGAGTTATATGATGATTTGGGTTACGGGTCAAACTTTGAGAAATTCATGGATGAGTGGAACGAATAGGACTCAAACACCCCTGGATTTTGAAGAAGATTTTGTTTAAAAGCAAAATTCTCTGTATAGAAGGCTTAATAGATAGCCTAGATGTAAAGATCTTAAGATCTTTTAAGGATACTTTTGTGCTAAGAAAACTTGTAAATTTTGTAGTGTCTTGTATTGACACTAAACTTTGTACATATGATGTATATATGTATAGATTGTTGTTATTAGCAATCTTGTTTGTTAAAGGTTGTTTATAAAGTTTGAGTAGATTTGATCAAACAATTCTCATAAACTGTTAGTTTTAGGACAACCTTATATATAATATGAAAATGTTATATGTGGTTGGGGACTTGGTACTCTAAATCTCGGGATTTAGTGGGTCGGGTCCTTACAATTTTATTGAAAGACCATGACATTGAAATATTTATGTACAAACCATGATTTTGATTTTTGTGAAGGATATATGTATGTCTGCTTGAATTATTTGATTTTTATATATGTATTTTATCCGAATTTGATTTACATATATATTTTATATGTATCTTATCTTTATATGATTCATTTGATTTGTTTATAAGTAAAAATATATATTTTCATCTGTATCTGTTTAAAGACAACAAAAATAAGATGCGAAGATGGCCGGAATCAAATTATTAGGGGAACTTTGCAATTGGAAACTAATAATTTATTTACAAACTCACTCTCCGGGTTTGGCCTCATCATTTAGATTAGCTGAACCAATATTATGAAATAGAGAATTGAATACGAAATCAAATGGCTGCGGATCTAAATTGGCTATTAAGAGTCCTCTGTAGTTTCCAATATACAATTTTAAATTCCTTCCCTACAACGTTTAGATTTTACGAAACTTGCTGCTTACTTTAGACAATTAGCATAAGCTTGAAACTGTTTTAATGATTTGTTGAGATAAAATTTACCCAATTATCATAGTAGCCAAAAGACCACCGAGAGAAAGAAAGAGAAAATTCAGCAATGGAAACATTTTTTTACCAATGGCCATCCAGATGGAGAAAAAAGTTTCGATGGTTTAATGAAGGAAAAGAATTCACTAATAAACTTGATAATATATATAAAAAATTAAACAAAAAAAAAAAAACTCATGTTATTAAATTTCAATCATGAGTCATCACCATAAAAGGTCTTCCTTTTTTTCATATGGAAGGGCCAACCATGAGAGTTTTTGGCTCACACACACAAATCATGTCCGCAAAACTTTTCTTTCTACGTGAATGTTAACTGGATCTTATGAGTAAATATACTAATGGATTAATAATTATGTATAACTCAATATCTTAAGACATTAGATTATTGAGTTTTTCCTCATGTATATCTTTACATACATCCCATATTTCTTCCTATGTAACCTTACCTTGTGATCTAGCACAGATTAGGCCAATAATGAGATATGGTGATGAGTGCTTGTATCCTACAGGACACGTCCACTTGCAACGGTTTGAAGAGATAGATGCAAGAATACAAATCATAGAAAATTATATTTTTGGGCAAAAAAACAAAAATTATATGTTGCAAGATAGTAATCATCAAGTTACAACACGTGTGTCCTAATCTTATGATATAAAATTATATTAATACAAATCACATAATTTTAGCTACATAAATACATTGTAACATTGCAACTAAGAGATATAATTTACTTAAAATAAAAAAAGTTGGCATGTAATATATTTGACTTAAGAATTTCAGCATGTTACAAAATCGCATATTGAACATAGGACATGTATGAAAGACAAAATTATAGAGGCAAAATCACACGTTAGTGTTGATATATTTAATTTTATATAATTGGTACTTGAGTAAATAAGTTTGTGTCAGATAGGTATATAGACAAAAATCTCATAGTTATAACAATCTCCCATATATATCGGTGTCTTTTTCTAATACCTTATGGAAGACTTCTTTAAATCTCCATTCACGCCCCTTTTCATATACAAATCTTATAAAATGTCTCTAAGGGGTGTACTACAGTGCTGGAATCATAAATGCAGTTGATAATTTCAAATACAATGCTTCCCTTTTATCCTTCTCGATTATCTCCAGCAATCACAATATTGAGTCAAGTCAAGTCATAGTTCACAAGATCTTCCAAATTCTGCCGTGTTAAAGCACTAAAATCCTATGAAAAATCACTTCACATATCTTTTGTTCTTTTAACGAATCTTGTAGAAGCTAATGCTGGAGTTATGCTTGATTGATCTACAGTTAAAAGGCATAACATAATTAATTGTTTTGCTTTTCACAAGATTTTAGGCTTCTGCAAGTGAAATAAAAGCCTATGCTAGAGCTATGCATGAGCCATCCTATAGTTAAAGCATATCAAGATTTTACACGACTGTAACACCACTAATATTACAATTAAATTAATTTTTAAAAAATTAGTATAAAAAATGTAAAGACCCGACCTACTAATCCTAAGATTAAGTAAGTCAAGTCCCCAACCACGTATAATATTTACATATCATACGTAAGGTTGTCCTAAATCTAACAATTTATGTGAATTGTTTGTTTAAAACTACTACAACATGATACAAAACTTTTTACAAAAGGATTACTCACTTGAGTAATCTATTCATATAAAACATTTAAGAAAATAATTTACAACATGGTATCAAGCCCATGACACAACAAAACTTACATAAGTTTTTACAAAATAGGAAAATTAGACTTTAAGTCTTTATATACAAACAAGGCTTAACTAACAAGCATTTATTTAGAATAAAAAATACATATTTAAACAAAACAACTTGTTCAAAAACTTTCTTCCTTGCTATCTTGCACTCGGTTCCTAATCGCCCCACTCATCCATAAATTTTTCCCAATCCGACCCATAGCCCATATCATCATAACAGTCATCATCACCTGAAAAATAGCAACAATGAGCCAAAGGCCCAATACACAGCAACAACACCCAAAAGAGTATTGACAATCATAGCTAGACTAATGCAATGCAACACTAATGTTTCATTTATCTTTCTTTAGTATTCATTGATCAAATCATCATTGGAGTATTCAAACTCCAGGACAAGCCATGGGATTCTGGGGATCCTGAGTAACGCTCACGACGCTTAGGGGGTTGATATAAACAGCCCGAATATCTATATCTCCTAGATAACGTTACACTGCAAAGAATAATCTCATATAGGTTATATAGTCGTTGCTCAACTTCACTTAACTCAATTCATAATATAAATTAATTCACATGCTCCCATAAACATTAAATTGAATTATACCACTTCTTTTCAAGAATAAGTAAATGTTGCTCAGTTACTGCATTTCCTATCGATTATCCGCTGAGCCTAGTCATTGCATCATGACTATTGGCCTAAGCGCCTACACTAACATATCATTGCATCATGATAAGTTACCGCTCCTCGGACCGGATTCAACGGTGAAAACACAAGCAATTCAAGCAATACTTAAGTCATTTAGAATTTATATCAAATTTAAGTATGCCTATCCTAACAAGCATACAAGCAAGTTACTGCGTACCTGTACTAGCTCGAGAATCAATAGGAATAACCGAAAGAGAATCACTCACTATAAAAAGATGTAATTACAAACTCACACTTAGTTCAAGTATATATATTCATCAAATCTCAAGTATAATCATCCAAAGAAATTCAAATAAATCATTACAACATCATCACATAGCATTTAGATGTCATATATTATCATACAATACTCAACAAAGACTTAAATGATCATTTATCAAGCTTGAGAGAACTTTTAACAACCAACAATAAGTTTTAAACTTTGTTTGGAAAGTGTATCAGTTGAAAATAACTAAAATTTAAGCATTGTTACTTTTAAAATTTGTGAAAACTTAAAACATGAAAGTTGTATATCTCTTTTTAATCTTTCCAACGCAACTTGAATCATCTCAAACGGAGGTCGGATGAAAAAGTTATGATTGAATTACAAACAGGCTGCAAAACAGGAAAAATCTGCACGATTGAGTGCATGGCCATGCTCGAGGTCGTGCTGGGTAGGAAAAAGTGACCCGAGACAAATTTTTAAGGATTTTAAGGCCTACATGGCCATGTGCATGCCCGTGCAGCAAGTTGTGCACACTGGAACAAAAAAATGACGAAATCCTTTGTTCTTTAAATGCATTTTACACTTCTTAAAATTCTTTAAACTAATTCCAAAGTTTCCCAAAACTTGTTATATGATCAATATAACATTCAAACAACATAAACTTCAACTTTAAACATGAAACAAGTTCAAACACTACGCTACAAGAATCAAACTCTTCTTCATCAACTTTCATCAACCCTAGCACACTTCAAACAATTCTAATACTTATCATACTTCAACACTTCAATTCCAAACCACATGAAAGCCTACTACAACCTATCTACAACAACTCAAGCATTCTAAACTTTCCTAACAACTCTACAACACTTCAACAAGAATTTAACATACCAACTACTTATATTACACCACACATGCATATTTCATAGATTAAGGGGGAAATAAAGCATCTCAAACATCAAATAAACTTACCTCAATGTATATATAAGGCTTGGGGAAGGATTTTTGGTGTGTTGAGTCCAAGAAAACTTGATTTGGGTCTTGAAAATTTTTGGACTTCTTGAGTTACGAATTTTCTTTTTCTTTGTTCTGTTTTGGGTTGTCTAATGATTCAATGAGACTTTGATGTTTATCTTAATGTTGTTGACTTTTGAGGAGGGTAGATTTGGAAAGGCTTGGGCCTTATTTGGGCTTAGTTATGGACTTAAGTTTGGGCTTAAGTGGGCTTTAAAAAATTCTGCTATGTTTAGAATTTTATTTAGGCCTAAAACAAGCTTAAATCCAACACATATAATTCATTACAATAACAATTAATACTAACATGATAATTCCTAATATGAATAAACTATCAACCTAAATATATTTACCATAACTTATTATTTAATCACATATGTTATAACACACCCTACATTACAAACAC
Source organism: Combretum micranthum (assembly GCA_024138025.1). NCBI lineage: Eukaryota > Viridiplantae > Streptophyta > Magnoliopsida > Myrtales > Combretaceae > Combretum > Combretum micranthum. The sequence goes on along the minus strand of JAMXBD010001837.1, from coordinate 104,447 downwards.
ACTAATCCACTCAAACACATACACACATATAAAATATAAGTTGAGAATTTCATGGTTATTTCAAAAAATTATAAGGTTTTGATTACGATTAAAATAAATCTAAACCGATTAATAATCTAACATGAATGGTCTCATTATAACTGTCATGAGATCATAAAATTTTTCAAAATACAATCCAGCGCTGCAGCCATGCGGTTATCCAAACCATGCTAAAGTATATCAAGAAAATTTTTTTTTTTTCTCTGTTAGAAGTTGATGGTAGAGCTATGCTTGTGTCAGACTACGATTAAAGCACAAAAGAATCATTTTTTTTTTAAGTGCATAATAGTGATACATAAATATATGAATCTTTCGAATCTTTATAATAAAGACATTTATAAGAGAAAAAATAATATCCATAGAATTTGTTAAAGCAACCAAAAGAGTTCTTTATTGAAGTTATATGGGATGCTATTAATAAAATGTCAACGCCACCTTTCTAGCTTTCCATCCTCGATCTGTTATATATCTTTTCATTCATTCATCAACCTTCTTTCTTTTATTATTTACACAGTCTAATCCCACTTTTCAGTTTGCATAAATTTATATTCTTTATTTAGTTTACATAAGTATAGATTTTGTGCCTTTATGTGTACAAAAGGCTAATTGAATCAAAACTTTATATCTTACAAGTTTTTATTTAGGACCATGCAAAATGACTTATCAGATCGTAAATTGCACCAAATCAGATCAAACTGAACTAAAAATTTGGTTCTTCATACAACTCAGTTCGCAATTCAGTTCAGCTATACGAAAATAGTTTGTGGCTTGATATTGAGCAAATGAAACCATTTGGTTCGAACCAGATTGAACCGTAAAATGTTTTTAAAAAATTAATAATGCTATCAATAATATGCTACTTTATGGAAATTGACATTATCTCACTACTATAAAATATAACAAAGAATTTACCAATATATTTGTAGAGTGATATGGAAAAGAATGAAAAAAATATCCAAGTGTGAAACAAAACTTTTAGATAATTAAAATTCAATGTGATTCACGCATGGTAACTTTAGTCACTTTTATATTAATATAGCGTGACTATATACAAATAATTTAATAAATGGAAAAGGGAAATATAAAATGGTGTGCCACAATCATGTGTGTCGAATGCTATGTATGTATGCGTAAAAGGATTTTGATAGTGCATAATCTATGCATGCACATATATCATAATACATTTATTGCATGTTACTTCTTTGCATAGTTTTATTATTAGTTTGAAGTATTTCAAAACAAAAGACACTAAGTTGAAAGAAAGCAAAATCTCCAATTGACTTGATATAATTTCATTTATTAATTTACAATATCGGTTCAAATCGAGAGCCGAACCAAATTCAGTTTGAAAAAATTACAAATCAATCATATTGTTAGGTTCAAATTTCAAAGAAAATCCAAATTGTATATTGCGATTCAATTCAGTTAGGATGGAACCTAACTAGACCGATTCATGCGACTCTATTTTAGTGTTTAGTCTTTAAGCTCTCACTTTTTTCACAACTAAATAACATTATCATGACGACTAGGTTAAGGTTATGAAATCCTAAGAAAATAGTGTCATAAGTTGAAAACTATTCGTCAAATTAATGACACTTACAATACAAGTCTCCATATCCCCAATCGCCACCAATCACCATCACCGCATTCTATTGTTCTCCTCTGCTAACCTCGTTATATTTGACAATATCAACTATTATATCAAAGCCAATCTAAAAACTAATGGAAAAAAATGTCAAATTTAATGCTTGAACCTTAAGCAAAATTTCAATTTGGTTACTAGACATTAAATTAGCTAATTTAATACTTAATTAAACATTTTATGATTATTTTTCTCGCTAAAACTGTTTTTTTCCCCCTCAATGAAAGAAGAAGCCATCTATGCTAGATAATGTTAAGAAAATAAATAAAATTTTCATAAGTTTGATTAGGTATTAAATTGACAATTCAAAATTTAGGTATTAAATTAAAATTTTGTATTAAATTCAACAAAATTTAACATTTAGCCATAAATAAAATGAGAAGTTATCTTCATGGATATTCTTGTGTGCGTGTATATATATATATGTATGTATATAAATTGACCATAAAACTGTAAGACGCGGATTATTAAAGACCTATAATGTGTATACCCACGATGATGCAGATGCTGTTTTATGTTAGAGTTATTGATAACATCCTCAAGAAACAGATGAAGGGTTTTTGAATTGTTTGACATTTTGGCTTATTAAAAGGAAGAAGAAAAGCCACTGATGTTGCCTTTGGCATGTGTGAACTATTTCGAAATAGAATTGGATTTCAGATTTCATTTCCATTCTCATTTTGGGTACAATTTTTAAAATTCTAAAGTATGATTCCTTACATTCTATTCCTCCTCCATTAAAGATTTTTACTACAATCATAATTTTATCTTTTGATATATTTATTATTCATGTTTATTACTAAGGATGTTTTTTATAGATAGTATGCCTTTCATACTTCCAAAGAATAAATTAATTATTCGACTGATTATTCCATTCTAGTGCTCTTATTTTACGCATAACAAACGCGTGAGATAAGTAGATATTTTAAATTTTAGCACCTCATATGTAGCCTACTTTTGCTCAATTTAAGATTAAAAAGAAAAAAAGAGTTAAGTGTCTTAGCAAATAAATGTCCAGTGCCAGGCAAAGCAGATATACCATTGTTTGCAGGATCCAAATTTGATCTCCGGTCCAGCACCAAAACAAAAAGAAACATGTCAAAACTAATCATATTCAGGAATATTAACAATGTCTGCAAATAATATATATTACATTCAATGTTCTTTTGACACTTTTAACAAAAATTTCAACTGCTTCCTTCTAGCTTTCCATAACCGATAATACACACACACACACATATATATATATATATATATATTCCTACAGCATAAATGAAATTAGAAAAGTAGAAGTAGGATGAAGTGGAATCATATAAAGTAATTCATTCTTTAAATGTATTTCATATATGGCAATGTGTGTGTGTATATGAATGTATAGAAACAACTCAAAAGTCAAAGGATCTAGAATTTTACCCCTTTTTTCCCGATGAAAAGCATCTAATATTATTCATTCAAAACAACTAGGCTTGAATATAAATATAAGCCATTATATAACTTATTCAACCAATCCTTATATATATATAGATATATATAATAAAAATTTTGAAGTAGGATCATAAATATTTTCTATATACTGAATCACAAAACTATTATATCTTAGTTCATTTGTAATTTTTAATTATGGTCACCATATGCTTTTTGGCATTAAATAGCATATAGAAGTAACCATTTATCTAAATTAGAAAAGTAAAAGTAGGACGAGGTGGAAAATTATTTAAAATATTCATTTTTTTAAATGTTTTTCATATATGGCAATTTGTCTGTATATATAAATGCATAGAAGAAACTCAAAGGATCTAGAATTTTACCCTCTTTTCGTATGAAAAGTTGCTAATATTATTCTTCAGAACAAACAGGTAGACAAATTGTTTGTTCATATTGAAGTTGATAGGCCGAATCTGCTATAATGATGGATGAGTGTACCTATAAATTTTTTATTTTCTTCTTAAAATTTAAATTTAGAATAACATATCGATTCATGTAATATTGTTTGTTCATATTGAAGTCGCTAGGACGAATCTGTTATAAAGGTATATGAGTGTCATTAATTAGAGTCTCCCACTACGCAACTGCAAACGCATGGAATCTAAGTGAATATATATAGTTACAAAAAAAAGCATTCTTGCGTGGGTTGTATCAGATACGTTATGAAATAAAAATACTAAACATTACTGTTTTTCTCTTGTAAAATCAATTGATACTATCATTTGTAAAAACCATTAGGATAAGCTAGTAGATTCCAAGTAGAATATGAAGTTTTACCCATATTCTATCCATAAGTTATAAGCCATTCAATTTTTCACTTGGAAACCATCATGTAACAATACGCATTACATACCATTTATTGGGTAAAACCCATAGGGTAGTGTAAAACACATAAATTAATTAATGGACCTATAATTTTTTTAATTTCTTCTTAAACTTAAATTTAGAATAATATATTGTTTGATGTAATAAGTAAAATTATCTTTTTTTTTCATATGTTAACTAATTATAAATAATAAGTGGAAAGAAATTTAAAAAAATAATTTCTTATAAATATGATATGCTCGACAATATGTAAAGAATTTCTTTACATAGGAAATAAAAGTTAAATCTATTTTAAATAGGGCAAATTGCACTGAAAGGGTCACAATGTTTGGGGTAAGTTCATTTTAGGTCACAAAGTTTCAAAAAGTTCAAAAGATGACATAATATTTGGAAAAGTGTCTTATGAGATTTAGTTAAATATTTTTTCTATTGATACATGTCAATGGGGCCTTAAAAAAAAAGGTTTTATGAGTTTTAATTAAATATTTATCATGTTAACACATGCCAATAGTGACCTTAATTGATCCACTTCTTTAAACGTTATAACCTCTATTGGATGTGTAACCTGAATCTAGTCTAAGCTCGCTAGCTTTCACTTCTACACCGTCGACCTTAGGCCAGCCTTGAATTAATTTCCGAAACTGATGTTTTGGTTAGGTCGGCACTAAAGCTACCAGCCTATATGAGCAACGCTGCCCACTTATCCTTTTAAGTCACCAGCCTTATACTTAAGTTGCAAACTTCATTTTTAAGCTACTGACCTTTGAACCGACTTACGCATACATATATATGTGCTTGTGTTGTTTTGTTAGGGTTATATAAATTATGAGTTGTGAGATCATCTGATCATCTTTGTATATACATACTTGTACTTCTTCTCAACATATAATGATTCCTCTCCTCTACCCATGGTTTTTTCCATCAAGGATTTTCCACGTAAATATATGTATCTGCTTTACTTTGCCTTGCCATTATTTTCATATATGTTTATAACATACTGTTATCAAAGCCCAAGATTTGTTTTTTTTTTTTCTCATTATAATCGCAACCGTTAAATATGATATTCCGCTATTGGATTGCAACACCAAATTTTCGTTATGGTAGGTCAAGATGCAAGTGGTTCTTGCACAAATAGATTTAGATGATGCGCTGTTAAGGTTTGAGAAGATGTCTTTGTCATGGTCGCTAGAATAAAAACAACGTAAGAATCGGAAAGTCCTCTCTCAAATTCATCTACATTTATCAAATTAAATATTGCAAGATGTGTTGAAGGAGAAGACCGCTACTAAATTATGGTTGAAATTGGAGTAACTGTGCATGACGAAAAGCTTGACCAGTAAACTACATTTGAAGCAACGACTATATTCTCATCATTTGGCAAAAGATGAATCTCTAGAAGATCACTTAACCACATCTAAAGAAATTGTTTCTAACTTGAAAACTTTAGGGGTTAAGTATGCTAAAGAGGATTTAGCTTTGATTTTATTGTGCTCTCTGCCTCCCTCTTATTTGACCTTTGGAGACACTATATTATATAGTCATGATTCTCTCACCATGGATGAAGTTTATGATGCAATGTGTTCTTCTGAAAAGATAAGGATCTTGTGGTTAAATCAGAGCCTCAAGCAGAGGGTCTTATTACTCGTGGAAGGACCTAAGATCATAATTCTTGTGGTAATACAAGGAGTAAATCAAAGTCTGCAAATAAGAATAAAATTTGCAGGTATTGTAAGAAGAAACGGCACATCAAGTCAAAGTGTTATAAATTGCAAAATAAGAATAAAAGAGCTGCTAAAAATCAAGAGGGAAAACAACCAAAAAATTCAGGTGAAGCAGATGTAGTTGAAGACCACAGTGGTGGAGAAATTCTTATCACTTCTAATGATGATCCAAAAACAAGCCAGGAGTGGATTCTTGATTCTGGTTGTACTTTTCATATATATCCCAATCAGGACTGGTTTTCAACATATGAAGAACTTTCTAAAGGTGTCATTTTAATAGGAAACAATGCTTTTTGCAAAGTTGCAGGTATTGATACAATTAAAATCAAAATGTTTGATTGTGTTGTCAGGACATTAGGTGATGTGAGACATGTACCTAATTTGAAAAGAGATTCAATTTCTTTAAGTACTCTTGATTCAAAAGGGTACAAGTACACCGGTGAAGGTGAAGTTCTAAAGATCAGTAAGGGGTTCTTTGTGGTGATGAATGGGCACAAAAAGAATATTAACTTGTATGTTTTGCAAGGTTTTGAAGTTACAAGTGATGCTAAGGATACAATTGGGCGGGTCATTAGAGGATACCTGATAAAGGTAGGCAAACAGCCCAGGCAGGCCGGGGTGGGTCTACCCGCATCAACCTACGAGTTAAACGGGCCAAAATTTCTTAACCCGAGCTCAACCCGCTTTGACCCACGGGCCAAATGAAAATTTTTTATTTTTTTTTTTATGTTAGATTATGTAAAAATTAGAGTATTAAAATATTTTAAGGTTTTATATATTTTAAAAATTAATTTTGTCACCATTTTGATTACTTATAAATGAAAACAAGTTTTTAAAATAATTTATTAGATATCATATCACGTTTAAATCAATAAATATATACTTTAAAAAAATGTTATAATGCTTATGATTCATGTATTAATTTATTATTTCTATAATATATTTCTAAATAATCACAAATAAGTTATTGTATTATGCTTTTTCTTACACTTTTCCTCTCTTTTCTTCTTTTTTTTTAAACTCCTAGCCTGCGGGCTAAACGGGTTGGGCTAAACGGGTCGGGCCAATTTGTCCCGCATTTAAATAAGCTAAAAAAATTGGCAGCGGCCCGTTTTTTTGAGTGGGTGAACAGGTCGGCCCACGGGCTACATCCCTTATGCCCAGTTCTAGTATCTAACCAGCCAAAAACCCTATAGATTTATGAGACGGGTTTGATAAAAAATTTTGTGACCCTATAGGGTCACCAGTCGGGTTCGAGTTATAGTTGTGACTCTATAGAGTCGAACCAACCCACTAAATTTTTTATAAAAAATATAATTTTAAATTTTAAAATTAAAAAAAATTAACAAACATTAAAGGTTTGTCATAATTCGCATATTACCAAATTGCTATAGGTAAGTGAATTTAAAAAAAAAAGCTTATATATAATCACTGAGGGACAAGTAATATTGTCATTACCAACTTATTATTGGTGTTAGCAATCAAATATTTGATAATATTCAAAAGTATAAAATTTTTCTTATTTCGAATGGTGTTTACATTTGCATTACACTTAATTACATATTTCGATGTAGGAACATAAATGCAAAAAATCGAAACTTATCCCACTCCAAAATTAAATAAAAAAGTATATAAAATAAAAATTAAAAAAATTGTAAAAGAAAAAATATGCATCACCATATACAACAGCTTTTAATATTACATTGTCTTGTTATTAACTTCTTCAAAAGTATTGATATAGAATATGCAATATGGGGTTGATATTACATCATCTTGTTTGTTCACTTTACAAGAACCTCCACACAATAAGAATGAAAAAGAACAAAAAAAAAAAGAGAGTAAAAATGCAATTAGGTCGGCATAGCGAGGCAGGTCAAAACTATGACCCTATAAGAGTGAGTTTGGGTATCGGATAAAAAAACCCTATAGGATCACGGGTCTGGTTTAGGTGACCTTATAGGGAACTGGGTTGGGTTTGGGTTTGGGTTTGGGTTTGGGTTTGGGTTTTATATAACTCGTCCCAAACCCACTCTGGTTGCATCTCCAGGTGATGCAGCCGTCGCTTCTTCTTTGACAGATGATGATGCTACTAGACTCTGGCACATGCGTCTAAGGCATATGAGTGAAGCTGGTATGGATGAATTGAGTAGAAGATGACTTCTTAATGGGCAAGACATCAACAAATTGAAATTTTGTGAATACTACGTTTTTGAGAAGCAAAAGAGAGTTAGATTCACTACAGATAATCATAACACAAAGGGTATACTTGATTACATTCATTCGGATCTTTAGGGGCCGTATAGAGTGCCTTCCAGTGGATGTGTTATTTACATGCTGACGATTATCAATGATTTCTCCAGAAGAGTTTGGGTATTTTTTATGAAACAGAAGAATAATGTTTTCCCCACATTTAAAGAGTGAAAGACAATGATTGAGAAACAAATAGGGAAACAGGTAAAGCATCTTCACACTAATAATGGTTTAGAGTTCTGTTCTAATGAATTTAATGTTCTGTGAAAGTCAAAGGGAATTGTGAGGCATTTAATAGCTCCTAGTACATCTCTACAAAACAAGGTGGTAGAATGGTTGAATAGAACTATGATAGAGAAAGTTAGATGTATGCTTTCATATGCTCGGTTACCGAAGTCATTTTAGGTTAAAGCAGGTTCTACAACATGTATTTTTATTAATGTTTCTAGCAATTGCTATTGAGAAGAAGACTCCACAAGAGGTATGGTCTAGTACTCCTACTAATTATTCTGAATTGAAGATTTTAGATGTCTTGCATATGCTCATGTTGATAATGGGAAACTTGAGCCTAGATTTCTAAAGTGCATATTCCTTGGTTATAAGCCTAGTGTTAAGGGATATAAGTTGTGGTGTCATGAATCAAAGAAAATCATTATTAGTAAAGATGTTATTTTTTATGAAACTGCTATGTTACATGACTTATCTTCTAGCACTTCATCTGATAAGTTCAGCAGAAATCAAGTATGCAGGTAGAGCTTGAGATTGATTCAAGTCCTACACCAAAGCCTACTTCTCAGCATAGAACAGAAGAGCAGAGTGGTAATGTTTCTACACCACCACAACAATAATGGTATTTTATTGCTAAAGATAGACCTAGGAGAGAAGTTAGGCCTCCATAGAGATATGTTAAGGCAGATCTTGTTGCTTATGCTCTAAATGTAGTAGAGGACATTGATTCCAATATGGAGCCATCTACTTACTGAGAAGCAGTTAGTTATGATAATTCTAGTAAGTGAATGATTGGTATGCAGGAAGAGATGAAATCCCTTCAGAATAATGGCACATGGGATGTAGTAAAGCTTCCTAAGGGGAAGAAGACTGTTCGTTACAAATGGGTATTCAAGAAAAAGGAAGGAACCCCAGAAGTCAAAGAACCCAAATATAAAGCAAGACTTATTGCAAAAGGCTATAGTCAAGTATTAGGTATTGATTTTACTAATGTGTTTTCTCCAATTGTAAAACACAACTTGATTGAAGCTTTGCTTGTTATTGTAACTATGTAAGATCTTGAGCTTGTACATTTAGATGTGAAGATAGGTTTCTTACATGAAGAGCTTGAGGAAGATATCTACATGCAATAGCCAAAGGGTTTTGCGATCTCAAGAAAGGAGGACCACATTTACATGTTAAGAAAGTCTCTTTATAGCTTGAAATAGTCATCCAGACAACGGTATAAGAGGTTTGACTCATTTATGACTTCTCATGATTTCAAGAGAAACAAATTTGATAGTTGTGTTTGTCATTTGTGCACTTACTCTTGTACATTGATGATATTTTGATAGCAGCCAAGAATAAAGGAGAGATCAGAAAGGTTAAAGCCTAGTTGAGCATAGAGTTCAAGATGAACGACTTGAAAATAGCAAAGAAGATACTTGGAATGGAGATTTTAACTGATAGAAAAGCAAGTACATTGCATCTAAGTCAAAAGGGCTACATTGAGAAAAAATTTTTGCAGGTTTAATATGAAGAATGCTAAGCCTATCAATACACCTTTAGCAACTCATTTCAAACTTTCATCTGCTTTGTCACCACAATCAGATGATGAGATTAACTATATGTCAAGGGCTCCATATTCTAGTGCTGTAGGATCTCTTATGTATGTTATGGTTTGTACAACCCAGTTTGGTCATATGCAGTTAGTGTAGTCAATAGATATATGGCAAATCCTTGTAAGGAACATTAGAAAGCAGTTTGATGGATTTTCAAATACTTAAGAAGTACTGCTAATGTTTGTTTACAGTTTGGTAGAACTAGAGATGGAATTATTGGTTCGTTGATTCTGATTTTTCCGGAGACTTGGATAAAAGAAGATCTCTCATAGGGTATATTTTTACCATTAATGGTTTTGAAATCATTTAGAAAGCCATTTTTGAAGCTATAATTGCTCTATGCACTACTAAAGCTGAATATATGGCTATTACTAAGGCTTTTAAAGAGGCTATTTGGTTGAAAGGGTTATTTTGGTGAACTTAGTGATAACTTGAAGACTAGTACAATCTATTGTGGCAATCAGAGTGCAATCTATCTCAAAAAGATCAGATGTTTCGTGAGAGGACAAAGCACATTGATATTCGGTATCACTTTGTTCGTGATATTATTGCTCGTGGTGATATTGTTGTGAACAAAGTCAGTACTCAAGATAATCCTACTAATGTGATGACTAGGTCACTTCTTATAGCCAATTTTGAGCATTGCCTGTACTTGGTTGGTGTTTGTTACTAATTAATCCCCTTTAAAGGTGAATTGAAGAGGAAGAGAATGTTTTGTTTTTATGTTGAAGATTGAAAATTTGTGTTTTTTTTTTTCCTCCTGAATTGTGTCAAGGTGGAGATTGTTGGATGTGTGACCCGAATCTAGTCTAAAGCCGCCAGCTAGCTTTCATTTTTAGACCACTGGCCTTGAATTAATTTTTGATGCTAATGTTTTGGCTAGGCTAACACTAAAGTAACCAACCTATATGAGCAACGCCGCTGGCTTATCCTTTTAAGTCATCAGCCTTGAATAGGCGTTGAGTTGTAGACTTCATTTTTAAGCTGCCGGCCTTTGAGCCAGCTTATGCATACATATATAAACGTGTGTGTGATTGTGTGAGTGTGTGTGTGTGTGTGTTGTTTTGTTAGGGTTATGTGAGTTGTGAGTTGTGAGATCATCATATCATCTTTGTATATACATCATTGTACTTCTTCTTTAACATATAGTGAATTTCTCTCCGCTGCCCATGGTTTTTTCCATCAAGGGTTTTCCATGTAAATCTTTGTGTATACTTTATTTTACTTTGCCATTATTTTCATATCTATTTATAACAACCTTTTTTTGAACCATTAAAAAACATTGTGATTTAAAATGAACTTACTTACTAAATGTTGTTACCTCTTTTGAACTTTTCGAAACATTATGACCTAAAATGAACTTACCCCTACAAATTGTGACCTTCTGGTATAATTTACGCATTTTAAATACCTATAGAGCTAGCTTATGTTATATTTGTAGAAAATTCCAAATTAAAAGTACAAAGACACTAAGATGGACAACACTTCTATAAAACCTAAAAGTATAAGCACATACAATCAAGAGTTTCTAATATAAAAAATATATGTGTGTTCTTCAAAAATAAACATGTTCATTCAAAATAAATTTCTTTCAAAAAGCAATTTACAAATGATAATTTTGGACAAAATTGATTAGAAAATAAAAGTGGTGCATAATTATTAATTTTTTATTTGATAATATCATTTTATAATATTAATAGGACAAGACATGGTAGTATAAGGTATTACAAAACATGCATCCTCTATATATATTATGAAAAATAGGCTAAGTATCAATTATATGGAAATAAATTATGTTTACATGTTTTTTAATAATATCTTACTTTACAACCTTTTTTTGTTTTTTGCTATTGTGTGCATTTATTTTAATATATTCTAATTCAACATTACAATTTCATATATTTCCCATTTATGCGTTTACTATACGTTCAAAAAAATATATATTTGAAAAATTTAATGAGATGATAAATTGTTGAAATAATTATTGTGAACACTAAGGTGTGATATATTATAATATATATATATGGATGTTCAAAAATAAGTATATATCAAAAGATTGTATGTAAGGTCTATGTAGATGAATTAAATGTACTTATATAGTTATCGGTTTTCATGGAAACATAATTTTATAAGTATGTGATTATGTTAGGTTAAACTATCTTCAAAATCTATCTATCTATCACTATGTATATGTGTGTTTATCCATATGTATTAGGAAATCTAAGTATAGGGAAATTTAGTGAAACAACATGGTACCCAATTTTCATAAATATGTGATTATGGTCGCCGTATGCTTTTTTTTTTTAGCATTAAATAAGATAGAAGTAAACATTTATCTAAATTAGAAAAGTGAAATTAGGATGATTTGGAAAATTGTATTTACGCGACAATTCATTCTTTAAATGAAATATCCAAAATTTTAATGCATAATTGATTTGTATATACATGTAGTGCTTGTTTGAGATATAGAAATTTTAGTGATGAGAATATGATGTGTTAGTGTAAAATTAATACATGATATGTTTGCTTGAAATATAGAAATAATGGTAAATAAATAGTTAATAAAATATAAAGGGATAGTATGATTTAGTAATAGTAGTGTATAGCATATATATGTTTTATTTGTTTGGAAATATGAAAATTTTGTAAATATATTTAATTGATAAATTGTGCATGTTAGAATATAATCTGTTAGTGAGTTTTGATAATTATGTTGATAGTGGCTTAATGCATGTTAAACTTAAGTTTTCCTAAAATAAACTTAACTCAATTCAAACACCAAACATAGCATATTTTTAGCTCAAAAATAAATCCTAAAAACAAGCCAAATAAAGCCCAAACCTAAGCTTTTTCTTTCCTTTAGTAGCTACCCCAAAAGTCAAATAGATATAGGATAATATCAACTTTCATTTGCAAAAAATTAAAACCTAAAACAAACCCTAAAACAGACATCAAAAACTGACTTTTTTTCACTTCAAAAAGCTAAACGAATTTTCTTGATTTTCATAAAAAAATTCTCTTGTTACAACTCACTCAAGGCTTATTCTATTGTTCTACATCAAGTTAAAGCTTCTTAAGGTTACTTACTTTCATGATTTTTATTTCCTTTGTGTTTATGATGAGAATGATTTCTTGCTCTAGTAGATTCATAGTAGTTTGAATATGGTTTTGATGATTCATGTTAACCAATAAAGTCAAATGAGTTTTTAAGGTGTGTTAAATGAGTATATGGAAGTGTTGAAGTATTTGAGGATAGATGAGTTGTGGTAGATAAAGTTATAGTATGTCTAGAAGTTGATATGAGTAGTCAATGAGTTGGTGATGATGGTGAAGTGTTCAAAAATGGATGAAGAAGTTGTTTGATGTTGGGAATATGAAGTTCATACATGTTTTGAGTTGTTAAGAGCATGTAGTATGGTGTATGATGCTTGTGTAATGTCTTAGTTGAGGTAGGATATGAGAAAAGTGTGTAAAATTCGAGTTTGAAATAGGAGAGATTCAAATTTTTCAAACACCTTGTCAAATAGCATGTATAAGAGGGTGTTTCACTCTTTGGAGTGTCATATATCCTTTGATACCTCATGTATGGGAAGGTATATCATTCTCTAAAGTTTTCATGAGTTTTCCTTGGGCTCAAACGGCATGTGAAACGGCATATATGGCAACTTGTTTCACTTTCTAATCTTTCTTGTAAATTTGTTCTAGACTTGTACACCGCTGACCTTTCCATTTACACTGCCACCATTGAGCCGGCATACCCTATATTTTTAAAAAATTATATTAAATTAAATTTTTTTTGTTATAATTTTATTATTTATATGTGTTTCTTTATTTATTGCTTAGTTAGTGATTAGCTAAAAAGCTTATTTGACCCTATTGTATGTATGAATAATAAGTTATGCTTTAAAATGAGTTTTATTTGAATTTGATGAATGTTGGGCTTAGCAACCAATAGTCTTTAATATCCAAATTAGAGTAAGTGATATTTGATATGGAATGAATTTCTTGCAACAAATTCACATCCTTAGTTAAGTGCGCTTGCTAATCCTTTGAGAAATACTTTAGGTACACAATAACTTGGTTGATGTTTGCTTAGGATAGGTATATCTTAATTTGATCTTAATTAAACATGGTTTAAAATTTGTTTATATTAGTTGTGCTTTTCCCCTTTGAATCTAGTCCGAGGAACAAAAACCCTATTAACGAGGTTAACATGATAGTTTAGGTGCTTAAGTCACCCTTGTCATTGTAATTTGACAATTTATTAGTGGCTCAGCGGGTAATTGATAGAAAGAATAGTATCGATGTAACATTTACTTATTCTTAAGAAGAAATAATATGATTTAATTCATGTTTATGGGACCGGTTGAACTAAGCAATATTACGGATTTAGTTAAGTAAAGTTGAGTAACAGCTATTAACCTTAGATTAAATTACTATTTGTTTTCAGTCACATATATGAGATATAGATATCCGGATTATGTATATCAACCCCTTGAGCAGTTGTTGTTACTCAGGATCCCTAGCTTCCCAATGGCTTGTCGCAGAGTTTGAATACTCATTTGTTGATTGACACATGTTGAGATATAATTTACTCAATCTATAATGGATAAAACTTGATAAACTTGTCATTAGTCTTATAGAAATCATGAGGAATTGATACTTAATCAAGTTAATGTTGTGTTTCAGGTTTATAAAGCTAAAGGAAAGATTTAGATGAATAAAGCATGGAGAAAATGACCAGAAGCCTGATGGCCGCCAGCCATGAGAAGATGGCCGCCAGCCATGGAGCCTCTGTGAAATGAAGAAAATCGGCCAGAAGAGCCATGGCCGCCGGCCATGGTGTGATCGCCGCCGGCCATCTTTCATGGCCGTGGGAGTTAATGGCTGCCGGCCATGGAGCCGGCCATCAATGCTACAGCGTCCTGTGCGATGAAAAATGGCAGCCAGCCATTTCTAACTCCAAGCCAGCCAGTTTTCATACGGGAGAAAGTCTTGTTCTTTCCTATATATAGAGAGAGAAGTCCATTAGAGAGAGGATTATTCATTCTTTATACTTTCAAGAACCCTAAAGATTGCTTTTCTTGAATCATGAACAACTAATCTCTTAATCTAGCCAAGGGATTATTGCAACTCAATTCAAGATGGATTGTGAGACCTAATTGGGTTTGATTTCTATTATTCTCATCTTTGCATATTTGTATTTCATCTGATTCTATTGTTATTATTGCTTGATTATCTCTTATAACTTTGGATCCGGTTGTAGGATGATTGAACAATAATCAATCAATTAGAACTCATATCCGTAATTGTATGAGTAATCTAATATAGGTGATGAAACAACACGATAGTCATAAAATAGATGGTTATTTGATGTTGTGATGAAATATAATCTAATTTAAATGATCCATGCTCTATGAGATTGTTGATTAGGGTTAGGTTTCTCTTTTCTTAATGCAATTGATAGATTAAACCTTAAGAGCGTATTTAGGGTTATCTATTTGATTAGGAATAATCAAAGATCTTATCTTGGTTATTTAATATCTAAGGAGAGATTGAATTTCAGAGCTTATTGGAATTTATAACTAACCTGTTCAAAGTAGGGATAATAATATTTGAGTCAATGATCAATCTTGAGAATTGAGTTGTAATGAAACCTAGGCTAGATAACCTTTTGAATATATAAATCTTCTTAATTAGAAATAGGTTTATTTTATTTGCTTGATTTCAAAAATCCCCTAATTTTATTTTCTTTTTCTCTTCTCAATCTCCGATAGAAACTTAGGATTTTTACCAGTCCCTGTGGAGACGATCCTGCTCACCACTGTTTACAAATCTTAGAGTAGGTTATTTATTTTTGTTGGATTCGACAACCACCAACACACTTAATTATTAGATAATAAATTGATGGTTGAAGCATTGCATATAGTTTAAGTGTGTCTGTCACTTCATATGTGTTTGTATTACTTGTGTACTAGGCCTTTGGCTCATAATCTTCTACTTCAGGTGCTGATGAGGGCAAGTTTTATACTCAGTTGGGACATGGATCCAATTTTAAGGACTTTCTAGATGAATGGAATGATTAGGAACGTCGACCTTGATGGTGGAAAGCTTTTGTAATAGAATAAAATGAATGTTTTTGGAGCAAATGTAATAGATGTTAGCTATTTTGATAAACTTATATGTATTATGTTATAGGCTTGATCTTAAGCCTATGTTTTGTAATCTTAAGTGTATATATATAAATATTATTAAAGTCCTTTATCTTAATGTGAAAGGACAATGAAGTTTTATTATATAATGTATCATGTTTCACATAATGAGATACTTTTGAAATGATTCTCATAACAGGTTTGGACAACCAATTGATACAAACTCTTTCTTTACAGACAGCTTTACATATAATACTATAGGTTACATATGGCTGAGGATTGGATTTGCATGTTTTAAAATATGTAGCGAATCCAGAATCCTTACATTAAATGTTTTCCATATATGGCAAAGTGTGTGTGTGTGTGTGTAAATGTATTGAGACAACTCAAAGGATCTAGAATTTGACCTTTTTTTTCATGAAAAGCAGCTAATATTATTCATTCAAAACAAATAGGTAGACAAATTATTGTTTGTTCATATTGAATTCTCTAGAAGTCTAGGACGAATCTGTTATAATGGTGGATGAGTGTAACTATAAATTTTTTATTTTATTCTTAAAATTTAAATTTTGAATAATATATTTATTCATGTAATATGTAAAATTATCTTCTTTTCATTTATTAACCTATTATAAATAACTAATGGAAAGACAGTTAAAAAATAATTTCTTAATATGATAAGCTCAACAATATGTAGGATCTCTCTACATATGAAATTAAAGTTGAATCTATTTTAAATACCTATAGAATTAGTTTATGTTATATCAAATAAAATTGTAGATGTAGCAAATTCCAAATTAAAAACTTTGGAGATACTTTTGTATTAATTAATCTTAGAAGATACACAACCCTTCTCTAAAACCTAAAAGTACAAACACATGCAATCAAAACTTTTCTAATATAAAAATACTAAGTTCTTCAAAATAAACACATTCTTTCAAGATATAAAATTTCAAAAACAGTTCACATATATAGTTTTGAACAAAATTGATTAGAAAGTAAAAATTGGAGTATATATTTATTATTTATATTATTTTATAATTTTAATTGAATGAGACAATATAGTATAAGGTATTGCAAAACTTGTACACTATATTTATTATATTATAGGTTCTTGGATAGGTATAAGCCATTGAGACCTAATACCCATACCTTATAGAGATGGTTTTCAAAAAATCTATACCTATACCCTACTATGTCATTAAAAGGCAAAAGAAATAAGAAAAAATTCTTTTTCCACAAAAGCAAAAACAAAATAAAATTTAAATTTAGGAAAATCATAGATTTGACGTTCCTTTAAATCATGGTAAGTCTAATAGGTTTAAGATATACATGCAAATTTTGCCCCCATGTGATTTTGTGCTAAAAGGTTATTATGAGAAAGAGGCAAATATCAACTATATGAAAATAAATTATGTTCACATTTTTTTAATAATATTTTACTTCATAACCATTTTTGCTTTTACAATTGTGTATATCTATTTTAAATATATTTTAATTCAACACCACAATTTCATATATTTCCCATTTCTATGTTGCCATAATAGTGATCCAATTTAAAATGTTTATGTGATTATATTTCAACTAACATTATAAGGGTTCCTTAAAAAATGTATACTTTATCAGATACTAAAACGTTCAAAATAATTATCGTGAACACTAAAGTATGAAAAATATATATTAGGTTGTTCAAAATAAATATTTATCAAAAGACCATATATAAAATCACTATAGGTAAATATAATTATATAATTATGGGTTTTTTCTTGGAATATCATTTTATAAATGTGTAATTGTGTCTTCATAAATAAGTATCAATAGGTTAAATAGGTGATTGTATCTATCTATCCGTTACTATGCATATGTGTACCCTTATGTATTAAGAAATCTGAATATAGGGAAAACAAAGTGGGAACACCATGGCACCCAAATTTGCCCTTTGTAGCCTCCTCATACTTTTCATGCTTCTATTCAATCTTGCTTTCCCATTCTCCATCTCAATGATTACTGCAGAAACAACATATCCTTCGAGAATTTCAATGAATCTCATCCACCGTAAATTTGTTTTTAATACCTCCTATGATCGTAACACTGTTGATGATGTCAATCCCATTGTGGTGGCAGCAAAGCGATCTAAGGCTCGTTTTGCCTATTTCCAAGCACAAGCTAAGGCAAGCAACTCTTTCAAGCCTAATGATGTTAGGGCTTCCGTGATTGCAAGTAATAATTTGGCAGAGTTTTTGGCGAATTTCTCGGTGGGAAATCCACCCATCTGGCAACTCGCGGTCATGGACACAGGGAGTATTTTACTATGGATTGAATGCATCCCTTGCACAAGTTGTTCCAAGCAATCAAGTCCAATGTTTGATCCTCAAAAATCATCTACCTATGTGCCTATCCCATGTGATGATTCTAAATACTGCACTCAAGCTCCACCACATGGCAAATGTGATCCATCTAACCAGTGTAAGTTTCAAATCGAATACTAAGATGGAATTCATGCGAAGGGACTATTGGCCAATGAGACACTAACATTTGAGACATCAGACGATGGGACAATTCAAGTTCCCAACGTTGCTATTGGTTGTGCAAACGATCACTATGATCCGGCTGCTGATGAGGAAAAAAGCTTGGCCTTGATAGTTCTTTGGTGGAGACATTGGGTCCGGTGTTCTCCTATTGTTTTGGCAGTGTATTGAATCCAACATATGCTTATAACCAATTGATCCTAGGAGAAGGAGCAGTTATTGAAGGCAATTCGACACCAGTTGTAAATTTTAAAGGCCTTTACTACCTAACAATGGAAGGGATCAGCATGGATGGTAAAATGCTCCCAATAGACCATAGTGTGTTTCAGAAACCAGGTTCCCCGGCAGCATTTGTCGTAGACTCTGGTTCTACCTTCAGTATGCTACCACAACTTGCATTTAATACACTTTCAAATAGTGTAGACGTCTGGATAAATCGTAGATTAGAGCTAGTGCACCTTGATACTGATCCAGATTTGTTGTGCTACAAGGGCGATAGAGACCGAGATGTTGGGTTCCCTATTGTCAGATTTCACTTTGCTGAAGGTGCTGAATTGGCTATGGACTCAAAGAGCTTGTTTTATCCAATTGAAGATGGTGTATTTTGCATGGCTGTTTCACCTACTTCTCAACAGTCGATATATTAGGCTTGGTTGGGATAATGGCACAACAAGGTTATAATGTTGCTTATGACCTTAAGGTTAATAAGATTTATTTCCAGAATATTGACTGCCAGTTGCTAGTTTGAAACATAACGCTCTATATGGTGGTCAAATGGATATGTAAACAAACTTTTATGTTCGAAATAAAATTGTGTTCATACGCTTTTCAATATTTTATTATATAACCTTCTGTGTTTTTACAATTGTGTATATTTATTTTAGATTTTTTATAACTTAGTATTATGATTTCATAAATTCCCTTTTCAGTGTTTGTTAGTTGTTACAATAGTTTTACTGATATAAAATATTCATATAATTTCATTAAATGACATTATAAGAATATATTTAAATAAATATGTATAATTAAAACAAGAAAGAGAGTAATCACAATTAGCATGAATTTCATTAGAGAATATGAATCTAAAAGAACATCGTGTTTAAAAACTCTTTCTCATAATAAGATTAGCTTAGACAAATTTTCTAATCTTCGATCTATCCTATGAAACTTGAAATATGACACACTCTTCACACAAGAGTAACCCAAGCCAAGCATTTGGAAAAACCTACAAGAAAAGTCGTTGGGGTATAAGGTACATCCAACTTAGTCTTATATCTCTTTTATTATGCCTTTTTACACAACTGTTCAAGCAAGTCAATTAACAAGCACTAGCAATGCATTAACACTCGAATATAATATCATATAGCCATCTGGAAACCGTGTATACTACAAATATATACCCCACTACTAGGGATGAGAAATAAGTTCCAACACATCAGCTCTAGGTACCAAGCACTACAAGGCAGCATAGCAACGTCTCGGATCATCCATTTACACATTTACATTCCAAAAATACATGCATCGCTATTCGCTAGTAAGCTCAAGCAATCGTTTATGTTATAATATGGGGTCAATACTACATATATGCCCCTGCATGTGGCTGTGAGGTGCACACACAGTCACCCTTAATCCTAAGGAGCAAATCTCTAAGCCCTCTTATACGAAGCCAATAAATGCACAATCTAATTATATGTTAAAAAACCTTCAATATGGATACACGAATAGAACTTACTTACAAGACAATTCAAATATCATTAATTATAATTTAACTCTACTATTAATATTTAAAAACTATACTAAATCTTCAATGTTTCTAAACTTATGAAAAAAGTATCTCATACTAATCCCTACTACTTATCACTTGGATCACTCACTTTTCTTCATAACCTAAAAGGGCTGGTAAAATTGTCCCAATTTGCCATATTATATGTGCACACCAATAATACGAGAATCATCTTATAGGTCAAAGTTTGTAAGAATCTAATTAATTATTATTCCCTCACCCTACTATAGATATATGTTGAACTATTATTATGATAATAATATGGATACTGATATTCTATAGTATACCAGGACCACAGAGCATTAAATACCCTATGAAAGAATAAGATAAGGTAAATCTCATTTTAAAAGAAATATCAACTAGGTTTATTGAAGAAAAAAAAATTCCAATTTTAGAATTCATCTCTCAAACTAGGCATAGCCTATCAAATATTAATTCCCCATCTATCTTGTGACAGATCCTTAATGTGCTATTTTCTCAAATTTTATATCATTCCCACTTTTTTATTTTCTTGCTAAAATAAACTATTGGGGAGTCAGCTACATCCAACTAAGTACAATTCTCTCATGTTCTGTTTTCAAGTATGGTTATGACACGGTCGATATTCAAGCAAATGCAATGCAACAAACAAATGAACAAACATATATATCCAATCACCGATTAGATTAAATGTAGCATAGATTTACGTCCTCCATAACTTGAGTTAAGGAAATTTGCATTATTGCCAAGTCCAACACGAAGCCACCAATTTTAGGTACCATTTATACTTAGGCTTTTTTTCAAAGTCCTTTATTAAAAAAAAGGCTTTACAATAATTACAAAAATAATTTTTCAAAATTCCTAAGCTACTACAAAACAAATCCCGAATCTAAGCCTCCTAAACAACTCTACCCATAATGTTGTTTTTCTGAATGACGTAATTCCTTATTGATAGAGATTAGAGACAAACATACTGATTACCTGTGCTAGCCAATAAACCCAGTGTGATACTAACTGCTCTTCAAAATGCAATATGCATGATCCAGTTAATGATATAGGACCAAATAATTATAAGTCTAATTTCCATGCCACCAATCAATTTCCTAAACAACCACTTCGATACGATTTATGCAAATAGTAGATTTCGTTTTTAGTTTCAAGCATAAGTTTTAGCACACTCTAACAAAAGAAAACTTATATAGTTCTTAATATCCATCTAAGTGGACTATACTACAAGCACAAAACAATGCAATAATCATAAGAAACTCACTCTACCATATCGATCACAAGTAAAAAATAAACCTCCGTATATTCTGACTCTAAATCACGATCTTTGAAACAGGGAATAATAGAAATAATAAATACATTGCTAGGGATAAACTATATAATAACCTACATTCAAGTCTTACCCATTATAATTTCTTGGTTTGAAATATTTTCTTACTTTAATGATAATTTAGCATTAGCCATTATAATAGATGTGGGTAAGGTAGCGAAATAGAGTGGTGAGATTCAGAATTATTACATCTTTTCTTTTACAACTTCAAAAGTCATGAAGCTCTATCTTATTTAATCACTTAAAAATATTCTATACTTAATATTTAACCAATAGACATGATTCTTCATGTTTAATCAAGAATCTCAAGAAAGTCAATCCATTTCTTGTACTATGACACTAAATAACCTAAATATTCCACTTTTCACTTTATATCCATATCTATCTTCAAATAGATCAATCTCAACACTTTTAAATAATCAAGCTAAATCAAACTCATTTTTAAGCTCATTTAATTTCAATCACCAAACATATTTTTAATTCTTTTGGACATCAATGTTACTCAATTTCAACTTCCTTTACATTTACTTATATAAATAACATTAATACTCAAATTTTCACTCCTAAACCTACTTATACTCAATTTCCAACCGTTAGATATATTTATTGTCACTTTTAACCATGAATCTCATGTAATTCAATATTTTCTTTGCTTAAATACATCAATCAATCCAAACAATCCTTCTCTTCAAATTGAAGTCTATCTTCAAATTTGTCACTTTTAACATCTCTAAATGATCAAGTTAATTAAATTCACGTCCTATTCTAGTTCACGAGTCTTGGTCACATTAATAAACATAGGAATCACACTCTATAATATTCCAACTTTTTCTTATAGGAGAACAAGAAAACCATATTAAGAAGTGCATCTATCGCCTAATGCATTAACTATATAATTAAATCACACTTCTAATTTGGTGAATCACCTAAATCATCAGTTGATCCTTCCTTTCTTTTTACAAAGCTCTCAGCCAAAGTATGTTTCTAGGAGAAATCATCAAATTTTTACTTATTTACTACATTATTTATGTCGCTATACATACTTACCATCTTATATCACTAGCCATTAGTCAAATAGAATTATTGACCACTAAATTTTCATTTGACCCTGTCACGCCCCGAATTTGGTTCAAGGTGTGCCAGCCGCCACGTATAACACTTGCGCATTATACGTTAAGGCTGACCTAATCTATAGTTTATCGTGATCGTTGCTAAATAAATTTTAGATACTGAAATCGTTGTATCGAATTTTGAAAACAACTAGAGTTGCAGTAGAAAAGAAATACGTTTCTTTAAAATGATTTCCGAATAGGCTACTTTCTTGAGTAGACCATTACATATAATAAAGTAAATTTTTCAAAACGATTTTCAAATATGCTACTTTTGTGAGTAGACAAACGTTTATAAATAAATATCATACCATCAGATATCTCAAAGTACATAGTGTTTGGTATCTCAAGATACAACCATGGGCTCATGGATGTGCCCTTATCGAATCATAAGTTTGAAAAGATGATCAATAACTTTTATCAATAGCATAAACAGTTTAACACTCCTAGGCACTCAACTTGTTACAAGCTCCTTTAGAATCGTCCCATACCCGATAATCACAAGCATCCAGATCTTCACCTGAAAAAGAAGGAATGAGCCGAAGCCCAGTACGACAGCAACACAAGCACACACGATATGGGCACACACGCCTATTCAATATGCAATGCAACCATCAATAGTTTATATCTTTAAATTAAAGTGCGACAAACAACAGTGGAGCACTCACACTCCGGCAACATGCTGGGAACCTGGGGGTCCTGAGTAGCAGCAACTGCTCAGGGGGTTGATATGGGCAGCCCGAATACCCATATCCTCTATAGGATCATCTAGTAAATAGCTTCATCTAGGGGACACAGCCGTTACACATCTCTATCCATATTAGTCCATTGTAATTAAGCAGAGTAACAGAGCCCATATATTAAACTGCTTAATACAACTTCTTTCCAATATGAATAAACGTTATCCCGATACCATCTCCCTCATCAGCTACCCGCCGAGCCACTAATAGCCATCATTTGTCCAATGTCAATGATGGGGGGTGGCCTAAGCGCCTAACTACCATGCTAGCATCGCCTAGCAAGGTTGTCGCCCCTCAGATCGGGTTAAACGACCAAGCACAAGCAACAAGCAATCATTAAGGCCATCTTTAAGTATTAATTGATTTAGGATGCCTATTGATAGGCATAAATTATCATCATTTTAATTGACAAATTGGGTCTATTTTATAATATAATTGATGGATTCTTAATAGATAAGGTGCTTAATTGGTATACATATTTATTTCAGGTCAATTTTAAACATAATTGTAATATAAGGGAGGAAAATGTGGAGAATCCAATCAATATTCAAACAAAGCAGCAAGGATGCATAGAAGGAGACTTGATGTACGGCCGTACAACTCTCAAAGTGAAGAAAATGCAAGCCAGTGGCTGGTACGGGGTCTTGTACGCCCGTGCACCAAGAAATTTCGGAGCAAATTCAACTTGTACGGCCGTACATGTGGTGATGAAGAAGTAATTGAAGGAGATCTATGTTGCACGCCCGTACAAGATTGAAGATTGACTTCCAGTACTTAGCACTCCCTCTTGTACGACCGTACAAAATGCATATTTACAAAGAAAATATGTATTGTACGGTCGTGACTTTTAGAAATGGGTCATTATTATCTTCTTGAAACAGTATGACTGTTAGGTTGTTTTAGTAAAAGGTCGTGTTTTTAAACACGACCCCTATTGAATATAAAGAGGGTTGATTCGTTCTAAAAAGGATCATCACAACATATATTTTAGAAAGAGAACTTAGAGGAGAGAGAGAGTCGGATTCCAAGAAGAACTTGAGAAAGTCATTGGATCCAGAATTCGTTTTGTACAACCACTTCATAGTCATTAAAAAGGGGTTTTACTTCTTCTCTTTTCTTGTTCATTGAATCTATTATGTTTGTTATACGTTTGTGTTTATATGTCAGTATGAATGAGTAGTGATTAAGTTATTACGAAGTTGTATTAACAGGAAGCATATATATATCTGTTATAATCTGTTTAATTACAAATTTTTAGTGTTGGGTCTTCAATTAAGTTAGGAAATTGTAGTGCACGACATATTCCTACATTAGATCTCATTGGAAAAGGTTGAGAAACAATTCCCTTGAGTAGATCTAAAGCACTAGAACAAACTACTCTTGTTGATAGAGATGTTAATAAGAAGTTTGCTGCATGTTTTCAAAGAATTTGAGAATAATAAGAGCTTTAATGCAATTCTGAATTGGCTATTAACTTAGAAGAGATTCTAGTAGATACAATTAGGATTAGGATTGATCTATTATGAGAATAAAGATCATGAATTAAGAATTCTGCAAATAAGTAATTTGCGGATAAATTTAGTTAATTCCTGTTAATATGATGGAGTAATCTTTCTGTATTGTGTTAATTATTTATTAAAATTATGTTTTATATGTCATTGTGATAAAAATTGGTAGTTAATATAGTTAAAATTAGAATTATCTAATTAATTAATAATTAAACATACATTAAATTGATTGCTAGATAATGATTGATAGGGCGAGTAATAGTAATTGTCAGGATCCCAAGGAATACGACCCATAATTCATTCCTATACTACAATTGATAGGTACACTTGCCTATTGTTAATCTGATGTTAGGAAAGAATTAGTGGAATTAATTGTTACACTCAGATGGAACGCATCACCTATCCTAGCAAGCAACACACAAGTCACTGCGTACCTGGTACAAAGTCTGTGCTCCGAACAATCAGAAGATAGACCAGAAGATAAAGCAGAATGCAGACTCTTAACAAATATCTGCTTCAAAGATTAATTCATATAAGCATTTAAATCAATTATCAACTTATATCAATCTTGTACTAACTACTTAGTTTTCTAGCAAATATACATTTGAAACAACATACTCCTCTTATTATTCGTGGTCTATCATATTTTAGAAATTACGTACTCCTTATCATTTAAGGTTTAACGTAACATTTTAATCGAAGCTAATTTCAAGTTAATATGATCATATAGCATTCATCAATTAATAGCTAAGTATAAATTGTTGGTTTCTGAAGAATTTACTAAGCTAATATTAGTTAATAAATCTATATTAATTTTATCTAATCAAGTTGAATATAATTAACTAGTCAAGTTTACTAAATGGTAATTAGGTCATTTTAAATGGTAAATTCTATAGTATGTCCTATAATCAATCTATTAAACTTTTATTAAGTAAAACAACTTATTAAAATATATTATTCTATTTATGTCATTTATAATTTATTTTTATCTAAATGGACTAAGGAATCTAAACTAGTTTCCTATTATGTTTGTACTATCTTGTGATGTTATATTTATACTTACTTTATCAAATAAATTCATAAAAATAATTAATTATTTATCTTAAAATTCATAATTTAACATGAAAACACATTATTTACATTTATTTCATATTCATTTGATTAGAATTGATTTACCTTAAATTCCTCATTTCATTTCCTATAGAAAACTAGTGTGCACCCAAACTTTAATAAATCGGTTTATTTCTTAAAACGGGTTCTTAAGCTCAAATTTTTATGTAAACTTCCTAACACATATATTTATATGTTTATAAGGTCATTTGGCCTAAATTAATTAGTTAATTATGGTTTTAATTTTAATTGATTCAAAAATGTCCAGAACAGGCATAAGCGGCGACGGCCGATCGGTTCGATCAATTTAGACCATTAAGCCGACCGGTTCTTGTCTGGTTCTTTTCACCATGTTAAATTAGACATATCAAGCTTTCAAACCGTTTTAATTTCATCCAAAAAGAAGGAGAAAAAGTCACCGGTTCGGCCATATGAATTCACGCCACCACTGCTGGCCGAAACACTGTTTTGCCCTGTTTTGCTATTTTGTAATTTAATTTTTAAAAATAGTAAATGCATTTCAAAAATCGCAAAAATTTACAGTTTGTATATAGACATGTTAAACTATTACTTTTATAAATTTCATACAAAAATAAATTCATTTAGGATTTTATTTAAATTTGATAATCCAAGCTGTCCATATTTAATATATATACATATAAATTCATCTTTAAGCATGTTGAATTCATCTAAAACATGTTTATTCTATGTTATTTCATCTATTTCACACATATATTTATATTTTACAATCAAAATTACAAATCACATCTCAAATCATCACAATCAACACAACATACCCATTCCAATATATATCAAAATACCCATACATGCTCATCTCGGTTTTTTAAGCTTACATATAGTAAGCTTCATATGTATCAATCTGTCTAGTTATTTAGTAATTACATGAATATATGTGTCATCAACATAATGAAATATACTAATTACAATTACTTACTTGGATTAGAAATAAATCAAGTAGTTGCCTCCACTACCACTTCTTTCACTCAATGATTGATGCAACTTCTTCAAGCTTATTTTTCCTAGCTTTAACCTTTCTTTTAGCCTTCATAATCATCTAGAAATTTGTTGAAATGGAGATTGGATTTGGGAAAGAAATTGTGAGATTGGATGATAGAGAAATCATGAATTTCATTGGCTATTGGATGCTAGATTTAAAGGGAATTGTTGCAGAATCTTGTAGGATTTTGTGGGTTTTGGAGTGTTTTGAGAGGATTTTTGGGGAGTTGTGGGTTGCATAGATGGAAGAAGAATTAGGGTTTTCTAATAGGTATTTTATATTGTTTTTAGGTCTTGTAATTTTCAATAGGTTTAGGGGCTTTTTGGTCATTTTGCTTGATTAATTGAGGGTTATTTTGGTCTTCTAACTCTAGAAGATATTTTCTTGTGTAGATATTTAAGGGGTATTTTAGTCTTTTCCTAGGGTTAGGAATCTTCTAGACTTGGTTAAGGTCAATTTGGTCTTTTCACACACTTGATATTTTCTTGTGTTCACATTGTAGATATTTAAGGGCAAATTGGTCTTTTCATAGATGAAGAAACCTTCTTGAAGTAGCTAAGGTTATTTTGGTCTTTTAATAAGGTTAGATTTTTTCTAGACATTGAGATTTCATATCTTTTGTGAGGGGTGCATGATAAGAAATGGTCTAATGGGCTTTGATGCATGGGCTTTTGGTCTTAGGTTTATGGGCTTAATCTTTGAATAATTGGGCTTAGGGTTTTAGAAGAAGAATTAGGCCTTTAGGTTATGTGCTTTAGGGAATTAGAAATGGATTTTTAAGAAGTAAGAAAGAGATTAACTAATCGACATTAGAATTAATTTTAGGAAATCTAATTAAAGGAAAATTAATAGCTTACTTGAATTTAGTATTTTAAGAACTTAGGAATTGAGAATGAAAATATTTAGTTTTAAATTTCTAAGATTTAAGGAGTTGGAATTTAGGCTAAAATGTCTAAATTGGATATTTAGGGTTTTAGATGATTAAACTTGACTAATAAAGTTCAATTGATGATTGAAAAGGATCAATAATTTGAATTTGTTAAAATAGGTCATCGATGTTGCTTAATGGGTTAAATTAGGTATTTATGACATTAGAGTCTTTATTTTCAATTAAATTCTTTATTTTATAATTATGTTAAATTATCAAAATTTTCACTTACGCAATTAAGGTTTCTAGTCCAAATAGGTCAAATTAGAGTATTGTGCTCAAAAGGGTCAGAAAATTCTAAATTTTATGATTACGTATTCAGAATCTTTATTCGAGTTCTAGTTTGGTAGATATTGATCAGTTTCTATTTCTATTGCGTATTTTTTCAACCCTAACAATTCATTTTTAAACTATCGTTTACTATCTAATAGATCCTAAAAATTAATCGGGTCATACTACACTTGATATTTAAACCTTAGGTATATAATTAGTGGGTTATTGACTCGAGTCTAATCTAAATTTAGATTAAGGTTTAATTTTAGTGAATTAGGAATTTAGATAATTCAACTTGAGAAATTAGTTTCAAGTCGATAATTGAAAGGAATTGAATAGTTTGGTATATTAGAAAAAAGGAAATTGAAGTAATTTGATAAGTTGAAGTGGGTATTTGTGGTATTGGAATTCCTAATTTCAATAAATCCATTTACAAATTAAATTATCTAATTATATCTATAGTTTTATGAAATCAATTGGCTAAACTATCTAAATTCAATTAATAAGTAAAATTTAAAATAAGATTAAAAATTACCTACATTTACATAGTATTTAATTATCATATTTCTAATTTAGGTTGGTAAAATTCGGGGTATTTCAGACCCACTAGAACTACTCAACTTTCCAAAATAATGCAATTAACCACAGCAACACATCATATTGTGGTGGATTTATATTGCAATTTTTTTCCATAAAAATCCATTAAATTTTCTTATTTATAAATATTTTGTGACTAAATACATTTTTGGATATTTTGGATTTTTAGGGAGAAAGGACCAAGTTTTTTATTATCATTAGATGTAGGATGATATGTAGACATGGTTAATTGGGGGAATGATAAATTATAAGTGTCATGCAGGATTTCAATTGCCGTATCATTGGAAAGCCATCGTAGTGGTTTTATTGGACTTTTGTAAAACATTCAGCAGTTATAGTAGTCAAAATAAAAATTTGAATGGTGTAAATATAGAATTTTTTTGAAAATAAGTGACATTCTATGGATTTTGATCCCCCCTTCCCCTTTTATCACCTATACTTTTTATTTCTTAATAGGCATTCCATTTATTTATAGAATATGTCATTTTAATTATGTATAAAATAATGTGGCTTTGCGATAATTGGACGCTCTTTTAAAAATCAAAATATTTTATATATCCAGTAATAGTCATGGGAATCTATTACTTTTGTTGATATAAAATAATTATAATTGATTTTTGCAAATTCCATGTGTCAAGAACTAGATTTTTCATAAACCTGAAGGCTAGAAAATTGTGGGACACAACAACATTTTGCAAAAGATTTTATCAGGTCGGGGCATCATTATTCCATTTTTTTTTTTTTAGCGGAATTTTCTTCTATTTCGTTTTGCTTTGTTAATGCGGCAATAATTTTTGGATCGTTTGCCACATAGCAGCCGAAGGGTGCAATAATACAGGCCTTCTTCTCCTTTTTTTTTTTTTTTTCTTTATACATCTTTTCAATGTTTTCCATTATATTTTTCACTTTTCTACCTTTGTTGTTTATTTTAATGATTTTCGTTTTTTTTTTTTTTATTCTTCTAATATGGTAGTACTATATTAAATCATGTGACAATTACATATGCAAAAATATTGTCCTTAGATGGAAGAGGAGAAATGTGATTCTAAATGAGTTAAATGAAAACCAAACAATGCTCAGCTTCTTGATTAATGATCATTTTTAAAACCATTCATCCCTTACAGTAACTACCTACCATAAATCTCCTTAAAATGTTCAAACTCTCTCTTTCTATGGGGTTTTTAACTTTTGTCATCTTTGCTTCTTGGTGGCTTCAGCGGAGGGAGCACTTAGTAATCTTCTATGTGCTTCATTATACAATAAGATAACAGTTTCTATAGGCATTCTTAATGCGCTAGAATTGCTTTGGAAAGATGTAAAGAAGCAGAGTGATCTAGTGAAAGATATTAAAGGGAGCTGTTGGAGGATGTAAAAGTTGTAAAAGGTTCCCCAAAATATTATTGGACCATGAAAAGTCTCTTGTTAAACCATAACCTACAACCATCATGTTGCATCTTTGGCCATGGACTTACCTAGTGCAAGTTACAAAAAGAAAGTAAGGAAACTAACAATCCAATGGCAAAATACAACCTACTATGTGCCATTCTCCATATATAACCCGTCAAGCACATTCGTTGTGCCCTAATATGGAAGATGGAAGCACTACTAAAATAAACTTTAAATAGCTATGGACAAACTCAACGATGATGAAGTTTAAAGAATTGAGGTATGGGACCAAGAGAAGTAGGTAAGAACATTTTGTGAATGCATTAAATAACAAGTTGAAGAGCACTTCTTCCTTCAATTTGGTTGAATTGATCCCTTTACCAAAGATGCTAATGCAAGCCAATTGCAAAAAGCGACTACTAAATGCATGAATCTGAGAGTGGAAGATGACATTAACAAGAAAAGGATTGCAGATATAATCTAAAACAAACTCCAAAGGGAGAAGTTTCTCCATGTTTTTTACAATGTTTGGGAATCCTTTAGTTTGGCAAGCATATGCATTTGTTGTACAAGAAGAAAATGATAGCGGAGAAAAATTGTGAAATATCCTAACTTCCATGCTTAATTAAATTTGCATTCATATATATATTGATTGAGTGATATATGAAATTGTGGTAAGTATGTAGTTAATAAAAATTGAATATGTTAGTGTAGTTTATCTTTGGCCTTGTGTTGTTTGTTTATAGACCAAGCCCATGAATTTTTCTTATAAAGCAAATCAAACCCAAACTCTTTTTTTTTTTTAACAAGCCCGACTCTTTTTAAATGAAAACTTAAGCTCGTGAGAAAATCTTCTCTATCCTTCCTAAATTGCTCATAAATTAAATGGCAAAAAAGTAAGATAATTACATATGCAAAATTTCGCAAATATCGCAATCCAAAATTGATCCTCACACACACCACTTCCAAGTCACGTTCTTTCTTCTTCTTCAATCAAATTTTTCTTCAAAACCTGTTAATAATCCCTTCAAGACTTCATCTAAAAATCAAGACTAGCTAAGGTAAAGTTTTGTATGCTTTTCTCATCTTTTAAACACTTATTTCTTGCATGAATACAAAATTGGTCTAAATGAGTTTTAATAAATTATAAGTAGTTTGATAGAACTAAGATGATTTCTAGATTTGAATGATTCTTAGGAATTTGGTAGAATAAAGAAATGAAGTTATTATGGTTGTTTTGATGAATATATGCATTGTATTGTGAAATTATGAAGGAAGTTATGGAAATTGTTTAATGAGTGGATATTAAGTCTATATATGTTGAATGTTATTAAGTGAATAATAGGTAAGATATGAAGTTGTCTTAGTTGCTTTTATAGATAGGTGATCTATATTATTATATATATTATATATATGTTGTAGTAGTAGAAAATGAAATGGTTGATGTTGTTATTGGAAGATTTGTTGTTAGTTGGTATATGTATGAAGTAGTGAGTTTAAATAGACCTTTTGAAACTTAATATCAAGTTATAAGTTGAGTTTGAACAGTTATGTTTGATAATGAACCATGACAACAAATATTGAAGAGAAAAATTCAAATTAGAAAACATAGGAAGATCCCTCTATTCATCACGGACGTATTAAGGGCGTGAAATCCTCTATTTTGGAAATTTCTTGTTGGTCACGATCATTTCTGGCCAATGATCTTCTCTATTTGTTTTTTGCGTTTGGTACAGCTAAGATCACGGCATCTCCTCTGAGCACTTTTTTTTCTCTGATCGCAAGTGTGACAAAGCCCAAAATGTCTATCATGGCCCATAGTATGGTCGTGACCTATTCCCCTGCACATACATATAAAAATATTAATTAATTGATTAATTAAAGAAGGTGTTATATATATGTATATATGTGTGTATGTATGAATACTAAATTATGAAATGATTTGAGTTTTGTTTAAGTTTGATGAAGGTTTGAGAACTTAATGTTCGATTGTGAGCTAATAATGTCTTATATGAAATGACTAATTTTCAATATATTCATATATTCAATCGTGTTTGTCTTCTGAATTTCTGTAAGCTAGATTAGATAATTCTGGTACATAGTAACTTGATTGTTGAGTGCTAGGTTAGGCATTATTAATTCAACTCTAATAAAAGGTTGACTAAAAAGTGTTTAAATTAGTTGTGCTTGTGTCATTTAATTCGATTCGAGCAGCAACAACCATGTTTAGAACCGAACATGGTAGTTTAGGTGCTTAAGCTGCCCCTATGATGATGCAATAACAATTTATAAGTGGCTCAACGGATAATCGATAGGGGAAACAATATTGATGTAACATTTTCTTATTCTTAAAAGGAAATAATATGATATAATTCATATTTATGAAACCAGTTGAACTAGATGATATTATGGATTAAGTTAAGTAAAGATAAGTAACAGTCATGAACCTTAGATGAGATTATTATTTGTAAAGTTATGTAGGAGATACAAGTATTCGGATTGTTTATATCAGCTCCCTGAGCAGTTGGTATTACTCAGGACCCTCAGGT
The DNA here is from genome assembly GCA_024138025.1 of Combretum micranthum. Classification (NCBI taxonomy): domain Eukaryota; kingdom Viridiplantae; phylum Streptophyta; class Magnoliopsida; order Myrtales; family Combretaceae; genus Combretum; species Combretum micranthum. The sequence goes on along the minus strand of JAMXBD010001837.1, from coordinate 71,660 downwards.
TCCCAAAGATTGCAATCAGAGTTTGAACATTCTAATGTTGAATTGTTTACTTAATTAAAGGTAACTAATTTATCGTTGATTACATTGCATTAGTTAAGACCATGTGTCACTCTATATTTGCTTATGTTACCATGCACTAGGCCCCTGGCTTACTTTTTCCCTTCCAGGTGTTGATGATGATGAATTCTATGATGCTTTGGGATATAGGACAAACTTTGAGGAATTCTTGGATGAGTGGGATGACTAGGAACCATCTCCTTGTGATGTTTTTTTTTTAAAGAGATCATTTCAAGACTTTTGAATAGGATGTAATAGTTTTCTTTTAATGCTTACTCATAAGCCTAAGAGTTGTAATTAAAAGTATTCAAGTTTATGTTATATTTTGTAAAGGATTAGAATTTTGTAATCTTTTAAAGTACCAACCTAATGGTACTGTTATATTCTAATATGTAAAGTAAGTATATTTTTAATGAGTAGTTTTTATAAAAGTTTTGTGTTACAACAGGTTTAATCAAGTAATTAATATAAACACTTTCTTTTTGGACAACCTTACATATAATATCCTTTTATATTATGCCTGGTTGGAGACTTGGCTTGCCTAATCATGGGATTAAGATAAGTCAGGTCTTTACAAATTGTCACAAATTGTTAGTCATTTAATTTTCCATTTTATTAAACATAATACTTTTGTTATGACTAACTGACATAGTAAGAGGTAGAGTAAAAATCAAAGTTACTTAGCTGATATGTGCAGCAAGATACATGCACAGTAGGAAATTACTTTACATCAAAGGGGAATAATAACAGTTGATTCAACATATTAACTAAAATGACAAACATTTACTACTGGGAAAAAGATTAGCACATGGTATATAAACAAAAAGGAAGTTAAGGAAGAGGACACCTTGAAAAGTGTAGAACTCAATCTTGAGTCTTTAGAAGTTCACTTGATCCTTGAATTCCAATAAGTGCTCTTCATACCTTGCAAACATAAACACTAGTTAGCTCATATCATTTAAAAAATTTTAGATCTACAAACCTTAATCATGCCATAATCTTTTTCTTGTAGAGAAATGAGTTCAAGATGAACTTAGCTGAGTTGAGGTCTAAAGAGTACGTACTCATGGAAGTATCATCTTTCTGCGTGAGATATTCTCAATTTTCCTAGTAGATAGCTATAGACATTGTAGCCAGGGTTTGTAAAATGAACAAAGGAACCATATATGTTGTTTAGAGTCTTCCTATTGCTGAGATTATTGTTTTGTCTTTTGATACCTCGTACATTATATTGGCTAGATAGTGAACTTTTGAGAATTTTTGTGTTTCTTTTATTGCATTCTTGGTTGCATATTTGATCGTAGGCCTATTAATTGGTGCTCTCGTCTTGATTTCTTGAATTCTTGAAGTTCTTGTCTTGATTTCTTAAAGTTCCGACAATGATAGACAATACTAGAGATGTACTTGGATTGAATAAAGAATTTATTTTCATACCAAGAAAATTGATAAATTAAATGAAAAGTTTAATGGAATGAATACAAAATTGAATAGTATAGAGGAGAATCTGAAATTTAGTGGACTATGTTCAAAAGGAAATGGAGGAAGAGCAACATAAGAATCAGCAAGGACTTGATATAGTTCATCGTAATATAACAGCTTCATCATCTTCTCATAATGTTGCTATAGAGTCACATTCATACATGAAGAGTATCATATTTGATTTACTTAAATTTTCGGGTAAAGATCCCATTGGTTGGATTTTTAGAGCAAATCAGTTTTTTGATGGTCATCATGTTCCTGTGAGTGATAAAATGGACATGTCATCTTTAGCTATGGGGGATGCTTTAGAATGGTTTCAGTGGATGTCAAGAAATAATCTTTTATTTACATGGAATTCTTTCTTAGCGGCAGTTAAAATTAGACTTGAAGAACTTCATGATTGCATTTCAAAAAATTCTGTTTCAAAGGAAATGATTGGCAATAAAGAAACAAAAATCAATTTTCAGCAACACATTGGTGTTTTTGCAGCATCTGAAGATGTATCAGAAATATCTACAAATGATACAATCTTAGACATTATGTTAACTGAGGAATAAGTATCTAAGTGCATAGCAATTAGAGTTGACTCAGTGTTACCAGAAAGTGTTGTAAAGGATTCAACAATGAATGCACCATTAGATGAGCTGAAGTTTGTATTGCAAAACCAAGGTCATATTCATTACAATTTTGCAAGGATTATAACGGTGGTGTCTAAAGATTTGGCTAAGATATAGGAATTTTTCAAAATACTTAACTCGGTTGCCAAATCAAATAAATGTTCTTGATTTTGATAAGTTAGCTTAGGATGGAGGACTTTTCATCGACATATGAATACTACCAACAATTATACTTCTAAGCATGAATTGGGCAAATATTATTTTGTAAGTTTTGTCCTCTCATCATTGCAACAATCAAGATACAAGGGTTAAGATGGCACATGGTTGTTTAGTCCACTAATTTCAAGCCTCAGAGAATTATAGCTAAGCTTCTTACAAGCAAATAGAAAGCAACAACTGCTTTTTGGGTTTAAAAGTTATTGTTTAGAGTATTGTTAAGGTTACCACTAGCAATATCCAACGTGGGTAGATGACACTTCTCCATAAGCTACTATTTCACAAACCCATTTATGTTGCAATCACAAATAATAGACAGTCAACACTACTCAATTTGCCACACAAGTGACAAAACATGGAAAATCATACACAGATTTTCCAACACCAACATGCAATGATGTCTCAGAGGTCAAGTTGGGTTAAACAATTAATTAGAGAAGAGGAATTCAAGTATTGTAATGGGAAACTTATATTTAAGAGAATTTCAAAGGGATTTTCCTAAATTTGACTTAAGAACAATGCCAAGCTTTTGTTATGAAAAACAGACATACTAAGAGGTAGAGTAAAAATTAGAGTTACTTAGCTGATATGTACAACAAGATACATGCACAGTAGGGAATTAGTTTACATCAAAGGGGAATATAACAGTTGATTCAACATGTTCAATCAACATATTAACTAAAATAGCAAACATTTACTACTGGGAAAAAGATCAGCATATGGTATGTAAACAGAAGGGAAGTTAAGGAAGAGGACACCTTGACAAGTCTAGAACTCAGTCTTAAGTTTTAGGAGTTCATTGGATCCTCAAATTCCAGTAAGTGCTCTTCATTCCTCGCAAACACGAACACTAGTTAGCTCATATCATTTAGAAACTTTTAGATCTATACGCCCCAATCAAGTCCTAACCTTTTTCTTGTAGAGAAATGAGTTCAAGACAAACTTAGCTGAGTTGAGATCTAAAGAGTACTTGTTCGTGGAAGTATCATTCTTGTTTGTGAGGTATTCTTGATTTTCCTGGCATATAGCTATAGACATTGCAGCTAGGGTTTGTAAAATAAATAGAGGAATCGTGTATGTTGTTTATGGTTTTCGTATTGCTGAGATTATTGTTTGTCTTTTGATACCTCATACATTGTATTGGCTAGACAATGGACTTTTGAGGAATGTTATGTTTCTTTTATTGCATTCTTGGACGCATATTTGATTGTGAGCCTATTAAATTATAATGATGATAACATTTTGTCTCAAAAAGATGATATAGATGGTAACAATATAACTTAGTGACAAAATATTTTTGCTGCAATATGTATTTTATTTTTATCGCAATATGGTGCAATAATTTATGATGAAAGATAGTGGTAAAACTCTTTTGTTACTAAATTTCCATTTCCATATTCAGTGACAAATGGTTTTTTCATTATTACAAGTTTTTTTCTTTTATTAAGGTTTGAGATGAATTTTGTAAAAATACATGATGTAGTTCGTAATGTTAAAATCTTGAAAAATCAAATAGAACATTTATTATTTTTTCTTAGCATGGGATTTTCAAGAGTCCAAGAGTTGCATTGTATGTCAAAGAAGTTCAAAAAAATAAGTAGATCGCTTTGGAGAAAATAGGAAAATAAAGCTACTAGGATATAAGAATAATTTGTCTATCGCTTCCAAAGAGTTTTTCTACGAGGATTTTAGCCCCTAGAGATTGAATATGAATGATGTCCAATCTTTTCCATAGTCTCTTCTCCATCTAATTATATGTAGAGATTGATTATTAATATTAGCTTTGATTTATAACAGTTTTTTTTTTTCGCCATATAGTTATCATGTGATGCATCAGGTATACAAATTATAAATAAAATAAAATAAAATTATATTGATGTATGAACTACTATAAAGAATTTAGGATTAAAATATATAATTATAAAAAAATTTACAACTTAACTGCTGGAATTAAATAATTTCATATGATTGAAAATTTTTGTTGAATGTTTTAAAAAATATTTATTTGAATAAAAAATTCATAATTTGATTATAAATATCAAAATTAAATTGAACTTTTCGAGACTATTTTTAGTATCTCACTTAACAGGGTTAAACTATAAGCCCACAACTCTTTCATTTCAATGAGGATTTGTTAGTTGTGCATTATAAAGTCGAATACCTACTAAAGATTTAGCAATAAGGGGCAAAAAAAAAAAAAAAAAGTTCTTCCCTCATAACCTTGTATGTACATGGCCCCGATACCAAAAGCTTTGAAAACCGCTAGTCATATCTGCCATAACATCACCACATGCACATTCATCGTCATTTCTTAAAAACTGACGAATTTATTTAAGTTCAATGTTTTGGAACCTTTCTATTTCTATTGGAAAGATGCTTTTGGAAGGAATTATGGCTTCAATCTTAATCTTTGTTTTTCCACCGAAATAGAATTTTCAATGTTGGAAATCCAAATCGAATTTGGATGGTGACCTTAATGGTGATGACTAATAAGCATGTCGGTTTCGAACGTTGTAATTGACCATGTCCAGGCAACGTGAACACTTAGATTTAATAGGGTGGAGTGGGACAATGAGTACATGCCGTCGTAGCCATCGTAACACCAATAAGATCGCAGTGTGTAGATTTTCATTACAAGTAATTGAAGTGGATGATGAGAGCGCAATAGCTTTTTGGGTTTACTTGTTTGGTCCAGAGATTATCTTTGACCTGCTACTCCTTTTGAAACGATTCCCTAAGCAAAGGCTAAGTGGATAAACAACGTGCTTATAAAACAACTTGCTACTCATCCTTTACGTAACAACGTTTCATAAAAGAAAACCATAGAAAGTTTCAACAACGTAGATACCTTTCTAGATGTTCTAGGATTACCATTGCTACGAGGATCTGACGTGTAGCAAAACCATTACAAGATCATGACGACATTTGTTATTAGATATTTCTTCAATGTTCCAAAAAGATGCAAACATGGGATAGGATTATAATAAATACATTCGAAAAGGAACAAATATAGAGTGAAATGTCGTGTTAGGAGGATCTATTGTACCACATTAATTGATAAAGTGCTAAGATTAAAACTTCTATATATTATTAAATCCAAAAACAAAATGTTCGAATACATTTGATTGGCGAAAGATTTAGGGATGAGAATTGGCTTAAGCGGGCTTTTGGAGGCCTGAATATTTCATTCTTATAAATTATATAATAATAATTACTATTATGATCAAATTAATTAAAAATAAGTAAAACAAAATTATAGCTATAAAACATATATCACGTCGTGATTGGTTAGTAGTGTCACGTCAACAATAAAGTTTAACAACAAAATTAAAACAACTCATCAACCAAAGGTAAAATATATGACTTTTATTGTTCTATTGCAGACAATGAAGTTGCTGAAGTTTTTGTTCTTCATCCTTTAATTTTTCCTTTGAGTATTAAATTACATGTATTTTTTTTTCCTTTTTTTATTGTTCTATTGGAGCTTCTATCTCAAGGTATTGCTGAAATTTATATTTATTCCTTTTTTGTTTATTTCATTGCAGACGTGTTAATGAAGTTGCCGGATTTTTTCTTTTCCTTCTATCCGAAATTTCTTCCTTCTTTTCTCTTATTAAATTGTAGACATTTCAATGAAGTTGCTGGATTTTTTTTTTTTTTTTTTTTTTTGCCAATAAACAACATGCGCTAAATCTTTTATTTCTTACTTTTTTTTTCTCTTGTTCTATTGCAAAATCATGCCAATGAAGTTGCTTTATTTTTTTTTATTTCTTCCTCTTTTTTTTCTTTTGAATAATAAATTAGGGTTATTTCTTATCTGCTCTTTTGTTTTTTCTTCTTCTATTAGAGCCTTTGTTCTCAATGTTGCTAAAATTTTTATTTCATCTAGTTTCTCTTGTTCCATTGGAGCTTCACTTCTGTAAAGCGTCGTTGAATTTTTTTTTCTTTAAATAATAAATTAAGGTAATTGTCCTTCCGTCCTTACATGTTGCTAGCTAGATTTTTTATTTACTCTTTTATTTTTCTTTGAATAAATAAATTAGGGTTCAATTGGTGCTCTACTGTCCCGTAGTGTCAATGATGTGGCTGCTGATCCTAACTTAGGTTAGAGTAGAATCTTTGTTATCCAAGCTTGATGCTCCAGAAGGAAAAACCCATAATGATTTCTCAAATAAAACCACACGTTCTATCGAAACTCGATCATTATAAGATCAAGTTTTCATTCCTTATCTTGTTGTAGTATCTTGTTACTTGTCTATAGATATGAGATTTCTATCTTTTGTTAAGGAATGTTCTAGTCTGATGGATGATAAAGAGGTTAAGGATGTGCATACAATGAAGAGTGGGGAATATCATAGTTAGCATAGTCTCAATTTTGTAATGCGCTTGGATGATAAGAATGAGGTTAAGGATGTGCATACGGTGAAGAGTGAGGAAATTCCTAGTCCTGCCTTTGTAATGCGCCTAGATGATGAGAACTTCATCCAGGAATTTAAGGACGCCTCTGAAAAGCAAGATGAATCAGGATTGAAGGAAGCTACATTGAATCTCAATTTGTAGCAAAGTGCTATCAAGGATCTAACAAGTTTTATTTTCCTTGATGGCTTGAATCTCAAGAATACAAGCCCTAAATTTAAGCTTTGTTTATCTAGCAAATGATACTCAACGCATGTTTTCTATATATTTCTCTATATCCTCAAGACTGCCATATTAGAATAAGTAAGCTTGTAATTTGTTGGTTAGCTAAGAATATAATTGACGAGCAGTTGAACTTTCAATGCGCGTATTGTAAGCGTTTTGGATTTGATAGGAAAACTAAAGAGCTCCTGGTTATTGAAAGACTATCTCATGAAGAATTTCATAAAGATAAGTGATCTAGTTCATGATGTTATAATCCAAAATGGGAAATCAAATGGAACATTTATGGATGATTCACTTCGTTGTATGGAATAAGGGGGAAATTGAATTTCAATTCAATAGGATGTAATAGAGTTGTAATAGCTATTACAATGTTCATTTAGTGTAAAAGATAAGACAAGTCATTATTGTAGTAAAATGCAAGATATCTATAATTGCTCTTGCCTTTTCTATAGAGAGGATAATTGTATAGGTTATATTTTCAATAGAAGGATATTTATGACAAAGTTAGAAAATAAACCATTGAATGACAATTCATAGGTGTGAGGACATAAATTTCTATTCGTCATTTTACATCATAGCAATTCATTATGAATTGTCATTATGTTTAAATAAACATCATAATAGCAGCTTGCGTAGAACGAGGAGGAAATAAATAGCTATTCATATCAAATGAATTGACTGTTATTATTGTCTCAATGCATGAGATTTCCAAGAATCCAAGAGTTGCATTGCTGGGAAAACTAAAAATATAAGTCAATCTTTTTTTGTAAACAATAGGAAAATAAAGCTACTAAGATATAAGAAGAATTTCATTGAGGTTTCAGAAGAGATTTTATAAGATTTTCAAGTACTCAGAGTCTTAAATATGAATGATCAAATCTTTTCTATGCTTAGAGCTAGACAAATGGGCCATAACCCGTGGGTTGGCCCGTTTAACCCACTTTTAAAACGGGTTAGGGTTGATTTTTTTCAACCCGTTTAAAAGCGGGCTAAAAAAACCCAGCCTTTAACCCATGGGTTAAAGCGGTTTAACCCGCAACGGGCCAGGTTGGCCCACTTTTTTTTTAGATTAAAAAAATAGAACAGTTTAACTTTTTCGTATACGTATAATGAGTCTTCAAATTATGAATAAGTATAGGTATTTGTAAGGAAACCTAAAACCTATTTTACCTTACGTAGTTGAATAGGTTTTGAAAAAGTATTAAAGTAATGAGTAAGGCTTTTAATTTTAATTTGTCAAAACTTGTTCCTAGACCATAAAAATACCAGTTTCAATTTATCAGATGTAAAAATATTAAAATAATTTGGTGTTTCTTCTCTTACATATATATATATATATATATTAATAAGTGAACTTAAACTTTATCATAGATTGAATTTTAATTAAGATTGCTTTTTGTGATAAATTATTATTTAAAGTTTTATTAGGTTTATGATTTGTGCGTTTATGAAAATATGTAATTAAACATTATGTGATTGGATAGTTAAAACATTACAAGTTGATGATGAATGTATATTAATATTAAATAAATGAATATATTAACAAAGTTGCGGGACAATTTACCTCAAAAATTTTATATCATACAAAACCACTACAAGATACACAAAGTATATTTAATCCTGTGTATTCTATATAGTACAATTTTGTTCATACATTTTATAACTTATAAGATTGCTTCTGATAATAAAATTTAGAAATCTCATTATGTGTGTGTGGGTTTTTTTTTTTTTCCTTTTCCTTTTTTCATTATAACTTAGTAGGCTGGCCCGTTTAACCCACCAGCCCATGTGGGTTGGGTTAGGGTTATAAATTTTGGCCCGTTTATTAAAGTGGGTTAAAATTTGTTGGCCTGTTTAATCCACCAACCCACATGGGTCGGGCTGGGTTGGCCCATTTAACCCACTTGCCCAACTCTACCTATGCTTTTACTATTCTCTATCTAACTATATGTAGAGATTGCAAGGATTTTGTTCTTACTCTTGTTGCTATGAGATCAACCATAAGGGAAAAAACTAACATTCATCAATGACAAAGTGCTATCAATGATATGAGAAGTTCAATTTTTCTCAATGGTATTATATCTCAAGTGTACTAACCACTAATGTCACACTCCTGCAAGGTACCCTAGCAATATCAATGCGCCATGTAACAAACTAGAGTCATAGATATTTGTATTTAACCATCTAAGACTTCTAAAAAGACACATGCATATTGTACAACTAGAATACCCCATGGCGTGAACAGTTATAACAGGATCGAAAGGTTGTTTTAGAATAAGAAATAATCGCATACATATAAATTCACATACAAGAATAGCATTACATAACTCTTACCTTTAATCCTTAACTATTACATCAGAACTTATACAAACATTTTCCTTAGGTTGTTCTTTATACAAAATACTAATTATCACTTTGGCTCAAGTCTTGGCTCCTTTAATAATATATGGGCACACACTTTTGTGTTAAAACTCTTTTTAAAGTGTGAAACTACCGGCAAGTGTATCGAGTGTGTGTGTAGTAATAAAACTAGTGAAAACAAGGTCATGATCTAGGGAGCTAATTGGGTAGATGCCAGAATGTAATGACCTCCTCTAAGCTAAGTAAAATGATCTCATTTTTTAACTAAATTAAATGATCTACTTCTACTACTAAAAATTATAACTAATTTTAACACTAAAGACTACTGAGCATTGGAATAACTCTTGAACTCCTTCAAATCATAAGTGTGGGATTATGTAATGGTAAAAACAAGATTTCCTTTCATTGCCTTGTAATTATAAGTGGATTTGTTCAATTGGATTTTGATTAAATTCACAACTTACTTCCCTTTCAAGTTATAAAATTCTAATTACAGCATAGATATCCCTTTTGAGTAATCTATCTACAACCACCAGCTAAATAACACATTTCTCTCACAAATAATGTTACTCTAATTAAATTATGATTCAAGCATGTGTTCATGTCAATAAACAACAACTCAATTGTATTAAGAGCATGAATTCTAAGATTTAAACTAAAACAGCATATGTCTAAGTCAATTTTGAAATCTTATTTCCTATTTCAATCAAATCATCAGATCCCTTTCGAGTATCTAAATCCTAATTCATAACAAAATCCATAAACAATTTTTTTATCTCATGAACATTGAAATGGAAATAATCAAAATTCCAATTTAACAAAAGCCATTATAAGAACAAATCAACTACTTAAGAAATCCATTAACCCATCACATAATCCCACTTAGATAAATTAGCTCATACTCAAAAAATACTTTCATTCGTGTAAAATTCTAAGCACAATCCATAACAAAAGATAATGGAGAGAGTACACCTGAAATATTAGAAATGTCTTTCTAATGATTTTAGGTCCAACTCCACTATGAAAGTTCGTAATAAACAGTGCTAGAAGTTAAGGTCGAGTGAGGTGAGGTCAAGTGGAATGAGGTAAGGTGGATGAGTGTAAAATGAGAAATGGAATGTGGAAGGGTGAAGAATGAAAGATGGATTCTAGATTGTGGAAGGTAATAAATGAATTGTCGAGTGATGGAATGAATTGTCGAATAATGGATGATTTCTGTAGGACGAACAATGGGTATTTATAGTGTATGAGGTTTAGATCTTGGGTTCCTGTGTATAGTGAAAAGGAAAAATGTGTACATGATGAGGTGGAGTGGATCCCTTAATTACAAAAAAAAAAAAAAACTGAATATTTACAATAAAAGTGACTTCAAACACTAATAAAGAAAAGAACTATATGTTGCTCAAATCAGTTGTGGTAAGGTCATCTCGCTTATGAGGTGCACAGCTCAGCTCATTCTTTTGAATAAGATGAGCTCAATTTTTAAACTTGAGCTCGTGCATGTTTAAATTTGTTATGTAATCTATCAGCTCAATTTAGTGATCTGATGAGGTTTGTGTAGTAGCTCAAGTCATGTGTCGAGCTTAGGTCGATGCTTTAAGCTCGGGTCGTTTTGCATGTTGTACCTCAGGTCATGTGTTGAGCTCAGGTCGATGCTTTGAGCTCAGGTCATTTTGCATGTTGTACCTCACGTCATGTGTTAAGCTCAGGTCAATGCTTTAAGCTTAGGTCGTTTTTCTTGATGTACCTCAGATAATGTTTTGAGCTCAGGTCGAAGTGTTGAGCTTAAGTCATAAGCTCAAGCATTTAGAACAACGACTCATTCTTATTGATCAACGAAATAGGTCAATGCCGACCTATCGATGGCAACTCAATGAGGACAAGATTTAGCAGTTCCGAACTTCTATTGCCCATATATTAAAGACCAACTGGTGGTGTAGCATCTCACTTACTTGATGTCGATCTTAAAATCTACTATTGTTGCATAAAAATTGTATATTCTCACTCTTTTAATCATAGTTGATCCACAATCATGCATTTTATCATTTTATAGCAAATATTCACTATAAAAGTGTCAATTTATGCATGAAAGTGAGATAAAATGTATGATAAATGTGTGGAGAATACGCATCTATCATATATATATACCAGCTCCATCTCTTGGGTATAGAACAATCCTAATGATCTCTATAACCACACAAGTTTATAGGAGGGTAAGCAAACAATAGCTTAGTGAATAACAAGCATATGCAATGCAACAATCAACAATCAACCATAGGTAATAAACACAGTTTAGATGACCGGAACCCAAACCAATGGAGATTTACACCTTCTTGGGGGTTGCAGGACCAACTCTAGTAATTCACTCCTAGAAGAGATTGAGATCTAAGGAATGAGAAATGATTTTCAAACTTATTTATTACAATATACATAAGTATTATAATTCAACTTGACCTTAGACTCTCAAAAACTCCACTAAGTATTAGCTACCTCTTGTCAACTCTACCAAGCAACATCCTTCGGTGCCTAGTTCTTATAAGGCTGACAACCCAATGGTAACCTTCCATGGAACCAAAATTTCATTCAATTCATTGGAAAATCTCAACATTAACAAACAACTGAGATGCTAATATGTAACGTGTACACCATACAAATGTAATTTATACTATCGTACAATGCATGTCTTTTTTATTTAATGGTCCATTAACATTTATACCAGACTATTTAGTGGCCAATCAATGGTCAAACAATCAATAATGTATATTACATAGCCGGTATCAAGAAATGATTATCACTATAATAATGGGGTTTGTCATTCATCTAATCACTATAAAGTATGCATTATTCCCATCCCCATACACAACCAGTTACGTCTTTAATTAAGACTCGTGCCACTATTTTACATACACAAATAGTATGAAAAGATCAGAGTTACTCATCTATGCATCCTGCTTAGTTAGTCTAGTAGTCTATAGGAAAATCTTGGTCTTGATCTATAGTTCCTATAAAATATCTAATAGGCATTACTAAGTATATAACCGAATAAGAATTCCTATTAGTGCCTAAGAATCCTAAACTCATATCTTAACTTTCTTAGTTTAGTTGTCTTTAAGGAATTATAAACCGCCACAATTACAATGGTTCTGTTACAGCAACCGTGATTGGACAAGGTAACAATTCATAATCATTTGAATAACTCACAGCCTAAACCACAGGATTAACCGCGGGCATGATCCAGGCCGCTATTCAAGCTATGAAAAAAAATATTTCCCTTCAATTTTACTTGACTTCCACTTTGGCTTAGAAACACAGGCTGAACTTGGCCACATTTTGCATCACATTCAAAATAACAACTCAACTTGTTCCACCTTACAAACTAATTTTTCTTCAACTGATACATTAACCAAAGCACGGCAAAAGATAAACTTAACATAACTATTTCAAACTACCATATTTAGCAAACTTACTAGTTAAACCTAAATCATTCATTCTTCCTTTATCTAAATTTCAAGCATAAATGTTTTGTAGTTCTTCTCTATTTTACTTTATGAACTGTCATGTTTATGTTTGTTAAGTAAAGTTATACTTGTCATAAGTTTCTAGCAGTTATGCTACAACTCTTGGACATAAACAAATTCGTAAAATAAGTGCACAGACATTTTTATTTTTAACTCCTTAAGTTATCACATCTGTTAAACTTAGTGTTTTACTTTTAAGCAGTAAAATACGTATGTGTACTAATATGTTTGACAAAAAAATTCATTGTAACTTTAAAGTAAAATTTACCTTAGTTTCACTGATGTATTTTATGTGATTATTTTACTTCTTCTTTAAAGATTTTGGAAGTAATGTTTGTATAGAATTTCTTAGAGATTTTGAAGAAGGCGTTTATGTCTTAGTTGTAAACGCAATTAAAATGAAAAAGAAGGTTTCAATGTAAAAACGGTAGTAGAAAAGGTTTGTATTTATCCAGTTTTATGTTTAATAAAAGATATTTAATACTAATTATATTAAATCATATTAAATAGCAGATTTTTTAAAACCTTCGATATTTATCTTATGGTGATAATGATGTCAAGCTGGCGTAAATTTTCAATTTACAACTGCTTCTCTTGCAATAAGAAAAATAAAATAAACTTAATCATATGTCATTTCATCAATTAATGCAGGAAACTTTACGAAAGTTGATCAAGTTTACCCTTTCCCTAATTACTTACGGTAAAATAGATTTTTTAGGACCTTTTGGGTAGTTTTCAAATAAGTTTAAGTGCAAGCAATAAAAATTAAAGTCTATAATATGTATAAGATGAAAAAAAAATTATGATATCTGACAGACATTAATTATTGTATAGAAAAATCATTTATTATTTCAATATAATAAAATTTAAAAAAATAGATTATAAATCTCATAAGAATAAATTTTCTATTAATATTTAGTGTTTTATATTTATGTAACTTACTTCTCAACTACTATTAACCACCAAATATACAGTAAAGATCTATTGTTTCACACTATATTTAAGTTAAGAAAAACTCAGGTATTACAACTAAAGTTGAACTTTGATTTTGTAACAAATGATACTTCCAAGACATGCTTTCTATATTGTTCTTTTTATCCTAAAGGCAGCTATTTCAAAATAAGTGAGCTTGTACAATGGTTGACAATAAATATAAGAGGAAAATGCAAAAATACCCCCCTAAACTTTAGGGGTAGTGTGGATTAGCCTCTTGAAATTTGAAAACATCGTTTTTTACTCTCTCAACTATAACAATTTGTAAGTTTAGGATATCTTTTCCTTTCTCCGTACAAATGATTTGTACAAAAAATGCATCTAAAACTATACAACTGTTGTACTTTTTTATAGAAAAGTACAAAATATCCTAAACTTGCAAATTGATTATTATTTAAGGGATCAAAAACTATGCTTTCAAAGTTCAGGGGGTTAATCCGCTACTCCTAAAGTTTATGGGGTATTTTTGCATTCAACCTTAAATATAATTGATGAGCGGATGAATTTTCAAAGCACATATCGTAAGAGTTTGGATTTGATTGAAATGTCGAACAGCTCATGCTTATTAGGAGATTGTCTCTAGAAGAATTTTGTAAAAATACATGATGTAGTTCATGATGTTGCAATTAATATTTGGAGATCAAATGGAGCACTTATTGTTTTCAATAAGCATGGGATTTCCAAAAGTTGCATTTCTAGAGGAAGCAGAAAAATTAAGTGGATATCTTTTGCAAACAATAGGGAAATAAAGTGACCAAGATAGAAGACAAATTTCTCTAAGGTTTTCAAAAATTATTTATAAAGATTTCAAGCATCCAGAGTCTTTAATATGAATGATCTTCGATATTTTATGTGTTCTTTTTTTCATTTAACTATATGTAGATAGAGCTACAAATGAACCGAGCTGAGCCGAGCCGAGCCAAGTCGAGCTTTTGAAAGCTCAAGCTCAGCTCATTTAAAAATAATCGAGCTGAAGCTTGAGCTAAGCTTTTTAACGAGCTTGAAATCTAGGCTCGAGCTCAACTCATTTAGCTAAACAAGCTTTATTTCAAGCTCGAGTTTAGCTCATTTATAAAATGAGCTCAAACCCAACTGAGCTTTTTATCAATTCTAATGAGTTTTTATTGAGCCTGAAATTAATATTCGAGCTCAACTCTTTTACATAGCCCCTTTTCCATTTTTTCAAACTAAAAAATAACATATAAGAGTTGCTAAATATATATTAAGTAGATACTAGTTTGTTGTTTTAATTATATATTGATATACCATAAACATAGAATTTATACATTTGCTAACGAGATTATTAACGAGTCTACTCACAAGCCTGTTCACCAGCCTAAAAGCTTGTTTATGAAGCTCAACTCGTTTAGATAAATGAGCTTTGTCTTAGGCTTAAGCTCGGCTCGTTTACTAATCGAGCTTGAGTCGAACCAAGCTTGAAGTGAGCTGAGTTCGAGTAACTCACAAGCAAGTTAGCTCTTTACAACCTTATATGTAGAGAATGCAAGGGTTTTCCTCTCTCCCATTTCAAGCTTCTATTTTTCTTGCGAATGATTAATCAAGTCATGCTTTCTACATATTTCTCTAGATCTTCAAGGCTATCATATCACATAAATGAGCATATGCTATGCTTCTTATGTACCTGCTAGTCAAGATCAAACATCACATAGTTCTTTTTAAAAAATTTAACGTGTTGGTTACTTTTAAAATTTCAAACTCTATTCGATTTAAGTTTCTTAAATTTTAAATTTTAGTTAGAAAATTTTTAAAATGTGGTCCTATGAGCTACTAGATTAATTTATATTTGTATGTATACATATATATATATATATAGAAAAGACACTTATCTCAAAAAGGATTTTTATTTTTTAAATATGAACTTGGCAATTGAAATATTAATCATCACTCATTTTTTTATAATTTTTGTCAATTTATTTTTCATCATAACACATGCATATTTTTTTCTTATTGAATTTTATCCATTTATTATATTTTTTATTATGATACCATTAAATTTATTTAGAATTTTTTTGTATTTTCATTTTTTTTTCTTTTTTCCTAATTTTCTTTTATATTTTATTATTATTAAATTAATCTAATTAACTAAAAGAAAATGAAAGCAAAAGCCACCTACAACTGGATCAGTGCGTGCAGGTAAGGCAAAGTGTAGGAGTGGATCGAGTTAAGTCGAACCCAGTCGGATCAGAAGTTAGTGATATGTAGTTTGTAGATCCAATGATCTGGTGGTTCCTAGGTAGTGTAGAAGTTGTTGGACATGCCTAAATAAGGATGTTGAAGACTCTTATGGCGGTCATTTGTCTCAAGACTAGTTGTAGGTTGTGGTTTCGGCAAAGGCAGGATGGTGATGGTGGTGTTAAGATGGAGTGGTTGTTATTATCCTTAAGGCTTTCCAAACCCATTTATCAAAAGCTCACAATACCTAAAGCTTCCTCAAGCTTTCAATCACTTCAAGAATCACCAAAATACCTTAATTTCAAAGAAATTTCTTCAAAATCCTAGCTTATAAAGCTTATTAAATCTAAACCTCTTAAGTGAAATTTGAGTGATTACTTGATGAAAATAGTTTTCTTGAGCTCTCATTTATAGTTTTGGAGCTAGAATCAACTTGGAAACGAATCAATTTTCATTAATTTTTATTGACAAAAAATTAGGGTTTTAACTCAATTATCTTCAATTTCACAATTCCCTCCGATTAAAATTGGATGTTCTAAGTATATTCCTTGCTTCCTTGATTCCAAGAAGCTTTGTTTTGATTTAATTTAGTTAAACCTCCATTAGTCCTTGATAAAGCTAAGTTCACGTTCAAAATTTTTCAAACTTTAAGGCTAATTTTGACCCATTAAAACTATGAATTGTGACCACTTTTTGGTTTTAATTCGTAGTACTCCATGTATACTTCATTATTTCACCATTAGTGAATTGATGAAGAAAAATGGGTCAAAAATGGCCATGAAGATGACCATCCAAGCTTGTTATGTGCATGAATTCTTTTGTCTAGAGGAAGAATGAGCCAACATTAGCCTGACCAATAGCAACATGCCACATGGCACTTCCTAGTGAAAAGGAAGCATTTTGCCTCCTTCATGAGTCAAAATTGGGACCTTCACAATGCAAGTTAGGGACTTATCAATACAAGTTATTGGTCTATGACTTAAAATGATTTCTAAAAAAATTACATTTAAGGCTTTAAAATTTGACCAAATTAAATAGGTCAACTCATTATGGGATATTTAATTGGGTCCAGACTTTATCTAATTAAAATTTATATTATATTTAGGTCGAAATAATTTTTATTTAACACTATAGTACTTATATTTTTTTACATAAACCTTATTATTAATACTATTATCGTATATTATATAATTTTTTAATTTTTATCTATTTATTTATATTATTTTATTATTATTTTGAAAATTTGTAATTTCCGGGCTTAATATAATACTCTTTTTCATTATATATTAAAGCTTTAATGAGTAAAAATGGGTGTTTACAACTTCCTCTCTTTATGGTGATGTTTGCTAAAAGTTACACAAAAACAAAAGAGAGAGATTCCATTTTTGCCTTTTGAAAGTTTAGGGGCAAACCTGGAGGCAGAAGAAATGCTTTTATAGTTGATCTATTGAGGATTATGACCATTCGATTTTGATATTGAACATCCTTTAAGATGTACCCTTAAGTTGACATTTGTTTCCGTTGGTGTGCTTCAAGCTAGCTTTTACTAGTTGATGCAATCCTTGAGCTTCTATTGAATTTGATCATGCTGTTGGATTTCATTACACTTCTCAAACTAGTATCTTTTCCTAAATTAGAGTTCCTTGAGATGGTTGATTGCTCTTTGACTAGCTTTTGACTTGGATTAGCACTCCACGAGTTGTCTTTTTTTCAATTCTCATTGTGCTCTATAAGCTAGCATTTTCTTTAACTGGCGCTTCTAGAGTTGGTCTTCCTTGATTGCGCTCCTTAAGCTTACTAAACTTGATTACACTCCTCGAATTGGCTTTTTCCTTTGACTAGCACTTTTAGAGCTAGCTTGTTTCTTAGGTCCGAGGCTTCTTAACCTTTCTTTCCTAAACTTGGTTGCACTCTTCAAGTTGGCATTTCTTGTTTCGTACTCCTTAAGCTAGCATATTTCTTAGTCTGATGCTTATTGAGGTTGCTTTTCTAAAGTTGATCGCGCTCTTCAAGTTGGCATTCTTGGATCGGTGCTTCTTGAGGTTGCCTTTCTAAACTTGGTCACGCTCTTGGAGCTAGCATTTCTTGGTTTGGTGTTCCTTGAGTTAGCATGTTTTTGAATTTGTTTGTGCTCTTCAAACTGGCATTTCTTGTTTTGGTACTCCTTGAGCTAGCATTTTTCTTAGGTCAGCACTCCTCAAGCAAGCTTTTACTAGATTTGAGTGCACTTCTTAAGCTTGCACTTATTGGTTTAGCGCTCCTTAAGTTGACATTATTCTGGTTAGCACTCCTTGAGCTGACCTTTGCTGGATAGGAGTGCACTTCTTGAGCTGGCACTTTAATGGTTCTTGTTGATTACCTAAAAATTACTTTTATAATGGTATGTTTATTACAAGTCTTATCGGGTTCTTGCAGAAGCTCTCAAACTGTCAAACCATTTCATGAAGTCCAATCATCACTAGGTTTTGCCCATCTAACTTGGCAACTTTGCAGGACACGTTTAAGGTGATAATCTTCTTTTAATGTAGAACATCTTTCTTCAATCTGAGATACCAGCCTTCCTTCGATATTGTAAGACTCATGTGGATATAACTCTTTTTTTTTTTAGAAACATTCCCTTGAATCTCCAAAAATCTATGCTTTCAATTTTTTGTCCATTTATCTATTCCCTAAAATAGGTATCACTTTAAGAAAGATCAAATTATAGCATTCTTACATCAATTGTTCAATCCTCTATTCCTCACTACGTATGGGAAATATAGGGATGAAGAAGAACTTATTGATTAAAGTGGTTGGTCAATGAACGATCCAAAGTTGATGACTGCTAGGGATATCATTTTTGCTAATAGATAATGAAAAATCGATCCTGCATAGACAAGTAGTTAGCAATTTTCAAGTAATACATTTACACTCAAACTAAGAATAATATGTAAATAACATATATACAAAGAAGAAAAAGAAGAAGAAGAAATCAATTCTAGACATTCCTTGATTAAAGAGGTTAATTCACATACTAATTATTCAACTTACAAATTTAAACATTTGCATTTATGAGTGGTGGTAATTGCAATTTATATGCTAAGGTCAAAAGGTTATTGGACAAAACATAATTTCATTTTGTATTGAAACTCTTAGACATTAGAACAAAAACTTTACATTTTATTCACAATACAAGCTTTAATGATCTTAGAGCATTTTCATTTGTCATAGCCAATTCATTAGTTATGAGGCAAGTTGTAATTTCCTTTTCAAATTTGGATTTATTAATATGGTAATCTATCTAAGTACCGAGTAAGAAGTCTTAAAAAATTATGATGGCAACTTTTGGGTTGAATAATTAAAAATTATGAGTAAATCTAAATAAAAATTTATAAGAATAATATCATGGATAGTACCTAAACTTTGGCAAAATATGCAATTAGGTACCACAACTTTGAAAATGATCAATTTGAGTACCTAAATTTTTAAATTGATCAATTTAGTACCTAAAAGAAGTTGACGGACGTATTATTGGCGTGCACACAAAATTTTTTCAGGTATTAAATTGATCAACTTCAAAGTTCATGTACTAAATTAATAATTTTTAAAGTTCAGATATTTAATTACATATTTTATCAAAGTTTAGAATCATCCATGACATTAACCCAAATATATATATATATGAGTTAGCCTTTTTTTTTTTTTTTTGTTATAAGGTGATTTGCCAAGTAAGATAAATAAAGGGGTTTTTATAAGGGTTGTAGTGTTGGATTTTTCAAATAAGGGTGTTTGGGTGATATGTATAATCTAGAGGGAGGATCCCACATTTTACCCAATAAAATCAGTAAGACAACAGTGCTGATGTTGGATATAATACCCTATTTGCAATTTCTTCAACCTGTATGAGTGAAGAAATTTAGCTTATATTACAAAGCTATCAACATCAAAATTTCACTTGCAAAATACTTAATGGGGGTCATGTTTGTTGCACTCGAAACAAAAGAATAAATAGGAGAAAAAAGTGATCAATCAATTTGAAAAATATTGAACAACATTATATGAATAACTATAATGAGTTTGAACCAACGTTTTTGCTATATGATTATTCCTCCCCATTGTGCACATTTTTGCAATATAAAATTACAAGTGAACTTAGGTGCTTATTTCTTCTTCAATTCAGTAGTTCCTTTCATTGTTGCGATAAAGAAATAATGCAGTGGAAAAATAAATAAATAAATAAGTTCCATGCAATATGAATAATGTTTTCTCACAAGAAAATGTTATAGTTAATTATTAGTTTTGATATGTGAGATGATGCAAGTTAAGCTTATCTTGATACAGAAATAGTCATTTTGATCAGTTGATTTTCTATAAATCCAAAAATTAATGATTCTGTCTTGTCACAATTTCATTTTTTCCCCCTACCTAGAGCAACCTTAGAACTCTTATGAAATCTCTTAATCAAATGAATAAGTTGCTCATCATTTGTAGAAAAAGCTTATGAGAATATCGTGCCAATCTCTTCCAATGAAAATTTAACAACTTTGTTATAAGATAATTTATTGGGATGATTGCAAATTCACCTCTTACACTTTAAAAGTAGTGTGGATTAATCATCTAATTTTTAAATCATGATTTTTAATCTTATAAACTTTCAAAAATTAATATCGTAAGGACAGTAATTTGTTTTGGAAAAGAAAATGAGTAAATATGCACATAGATAAAAGTTAAATGGTAAATTCGACTATAGATGAGAAGTTTAAAGGATGAATCTGTATCCTTTCCCATTTATTTTAATAAAAAATATGACGTGTTCTTAACCGTATACGTAAATGAAAGTTGAAGGGGTCAAGAACCACACATTCAAAATATTTGATGGGAGTAATTTGTAGCATTATGGGCCTTTACATTTTATAGATATTATTTTAGAATTTGAGATAATTTCTAGACTCACCCTTCCCTAAATATCAGCACGAGGCGGGTATGAATCGGGACCTGCCCCGAACCATCCTCACCTGTTCCAGATTGTGGAACTAGATCATGGCGGATGGTTATGACCGCCAGAGGACCCGTCGATTCTAGTTCCAACGGGTCTAGGCAGTTCGTAGTAGGGAACCGACAGGTATTCTTGGTATGGAACTGCCAACAAAAAACCGTTACCCGGCAATTCATACCTAGATTAGGGGGAAAAAAAAAAAGCTAAAGCACTATTGAACATGCAGGCCCTTACATGTATTTGGAACATCCAACACCATAGAAGAAATAAAAACAAATTTTGGAAGCTGGCATGCAAATGGAAAATACGATTAGACTTAAGAGGAACAAGAAATATTGTTCAACCTGCAGGCCTTAGAATTTGTATGCATTTGGAATGCAACAGTGGAATTAAAAAAAATAAAAACAATAAAAAAAAGGAAGATGCCAAAAATAGTGGACATTCTTGAATTAAAAAAAAAAACGCCAAAACAAAAGTATGATTCCATAATTGAAGAGAAAATATTTCAAAAGGCAAATAAACAAATGAGGCACTATTTGAAAAAAAAATGTCTGAATTCTAAAAGTTTGAGAATTTGAGAGGTGTGGCTAAAAATAGCGGAGGGGTAGGAGTAGTCTGGTAGGGCCTGGCAAAAATTATGTGGCATTGTGTAAATTTTCCATGCATATGTGTAATGAATTTGTACATATTAGGTAGCATAAATTTTGAACTATGAAAAAATATACTGAACAACTTGACAATCTGAATTTGGTGCAAATTGACGATTTCGGCGTGTTGAAAAATTTTAACCAGTTAGGAATCTTACAAGTTGATGCACATGCACTCATAGCTGTAAGGAATGAAGGCTATATAAATTGGCAATCTCTTTTTCAAAAATATGAAACAATCCTCTGTGTGTTAAATGTCTTATTCCTTTACTCCTCTCAACACTGCTACGTACTCATTATAGAAAAATTCAAATATCTGGTATTGGTTGTTATTCTCGTACAAAAGGATTACGTGCTCATACTTATTTTGCTGTATTTGACCTTATATTTCTAATTCCTCTACTCCCACCTATACATTATTATGTAGATCGTATACTAAAAAAAATCAATGGCTTTCTTTTTCTTTGTTTGGTTCGTCTAAAAAATCTAGAAGGAAAGACAAATTGAAGGGAAGCTGCCCGAGTGCCAACAGCCTACTATTAATATAGATGATGATGCTGACTGCTATGACTTTAATGAGCTCCGATGTCTAACCTTGAATTCACACTAGACCAATTCCCTACGGTCCACCGAGTTTCGAGACATTCAATCCTATTCACCATCATGAAAGGGATGATGCCAACTCCCAACATTCAGATTTAGAACCATTACCATAATATGAAGCAGAGGATTATGGCGATATGGATGAAGAAATACACCCTTCCGTCAAGGCAAACCATCCACCAAGCCACCTCGACCATATAAGTCTAACATATTTACTAAACATTTTAGGAAGGTTAAAAGCCCAGATGGGAAAATTAGGGTGCATTGCAATTATTACAACGCAAACTATGCCTTTTCAAAGGGAGGTAGATATGGCAGTCTTTCCAAATATCTGAAATCGAAGCATCCTAGTGAGTATGGTATAGATCCATCACAGCAGCAAATATCACGGTCCAGTTCCAAAAAAGAGCAAGGCTGTGCCAATTCAAAGAGGAACCATATCGTGATGCTCTGGTGCAAAATAAGTGGGCTGCATCTGGGTTTTAATGCCAGCGAAAATACAGATCTTGTGTATTGCCATCAAGAGACTCTACAACCACAAGCTCCTAAATGGAGTGCTTCGATAATGAAACGACATTATCTAAAAATGTACCGAAGGCGTAAGGCACAGCTACAGCTATTTTCGTTGATCTCAATACATATGTCTCCATTTTGTTCCGACATTTGGACTGATACATGGGTTGAAAGTTTCTATATGGGGATTACATCTCATTGGATTGATCAACACTGGATGATGCATAAGAGATTGATTACATTATGGAAAATGGATGGACACCATACAGCATAGAACATATATGCAACAATAAGGACAATTCTTGATAAATACAATTTGACCCCAAAAAATTTTCGATAGGTTTCGACAATGCTACAGTAAATATAGCCAGTATTTCTGATCTACAATCGTTATGCTAGCCAACGCTTAGGGGAACCTTTTTTCATATAAGATGTGCATGTCATATCTTAAATTTATGTATGAAGGATGGAGAACGGAGTCTTTAAAAGTTCGTACATCTCCAATAAAAGTTGTGGTTGACTACATTATGGACCATCCATCGATTAATAGAGAATGGCAGAAATGGTGTAGAGTGTACGGTCAAAAACCCAAAAAATTCAAAAAAGATGTGCAACACTGGTGGAATTCGACGTACGAGCTTTTAGCTAGCACGGTATCATATAAGGAATTGCTTTATAGCTTCTTCATTGCACCTATATCAAACATACCACTACATCCCAATGAATGGAATGTCTGTACCAACTTGTTGGAACTATTGAAGGTCTTATATGACTGCACAAATGTTTTCTTTCGTGTGTACAACCCAAATGTATATCTTTTTTTATGGAGGCCTGCAACATCATCGAGATGTTGCAACAGCTAAGATCTGATCCAATTTTACAAATGTGTGTTAACGATATGGCTCGTAAGTAGTTAAAATATTATAAGGAAATTCCTATGATATACAATGTGGCATGGTTGTTGGACCCATGCAACAAAGTGGAGGGACTTCAGGAAGTCCTGGATTATTATTATAAACATGAGGACAAGTTGTTCGACACTCAAGATATTTATGCAAATTCTGCTAGTAATGTCGTCAAAAAACAACTAATGTGCTGTTAAATTTATATTCTCAATTTAGTACCACATATAGTGGAAAGATACCCACTAGTCCAGCAACCCCAGTTAATGCTCCAATATCAACCACCGTAGAAAAGCCTGAAGTGGTGCTCTAACATCGGCGACTCAAGAAGTGGTGCTCTACCATCGGCGGCTCAAGAAGCACTGCGGCATTGGCAGAAGTGGATTAGATTCAGAAATTGATAAATACTTGAACACTACATTCGAATTTGGTGATGTGGTGGATGCATACAATTTTGACATCTTAGACTAGTTGAAACGTCATAGGAAGACATTTCCAATACTATCTCGAATCGCTCGATAAGTATTGACTGCATCGGCTTCAACTGTGGCAGTTGAGCTAGCTTTCAGTATTGCGGGACGGCAATTAAATGAGCATAGGTCACGGTATGGACCTACGACAGTTGAGGCACTAGCTTACAACTATGGTTGGACTCGTGCGGAACGACGGCAACAAGACTTGAAGGACTACTCAAGCGAGGAGGACGAATATTTCAATGACTTCAACTCCTCCATGGGAGCACAGTTACAACCTCACCAGGGACTAGTCCAAGAGCAATGAGTTCACATTTAATTGTTTGCTATTATTCTAGAGTTGGTGTCGTCTTGGTTAATGAACTATGCCACTATGGTTAGTTATTTGTTATTGTACTAGCTTGTGTACTAATTTTATACTGAAGGTAAGATGTAATGCCCGCCCACTAGAATGTACTCGTCAACGTTCGAATGTATGTTAATCTATAGTATGTGTTTGTTAATAATGTTGTTTATGTGCTAACCATTATTTTATATTGAAATAATTGCACATATATCTTTACAATAATTGTGCTCTAATTGGAATTTCTAAATAAAAAAATACATTTGTATATTGTAAAAAAAGAAAAATTTGCGGTTCATTAAAATAATTGTGCATATATATTTAAAATAATTGTGAAATAAGTGAAAGTTCCAAATGAAAAAAATAAATTTGTAAATTCTAAAAAAAATTATGGTTCATTGAAATAATTGGAACTTCTAAATGCAAAAATAAATTTGTAAATTGTTAAAAAAAATTGCGGTTCATTGAAATAGTTGTGCATATACATTTACAATAATTGTCAAATAAATGCAACTTCTAAATGAAAAATAAAAAATATGTTTCTAAATTGTTAGAAAAAAAATGTACGGTTCATTGACATAATTGTCAATATATATCTACAAAAATGGTGAAACAATTGAAACTTGTAAATGAAATAATAAAATTGTAAATGTAAAAAAAAAAATTGTGGTTATTGGTTCTTGTGGAACCGAAACCGCCAAAACTAGCAGTTTCATGGATCCGTGAACCACTCCAGCCTTGGCAGTTCCGATTAGTGGAACCATGACCTGACGGTTCCAGTTCGGATCTAGAACCGACCCAAACCGTGACGACCTCTACTTCTTCTCCACACATAAATATATCTAGTCAAGCTCATCGTGTTTATAGATAGATCTCTCTCTCTCTCTCTCTAGATATATATATATAATATATAATCTTTTTAATGCATGGATTTGATAAAGCATTCCAACCTATATTTTTAGCTTTTTAAAACAATTGCTGTATCAACTTAGCATCTTAGTTTTGTAGGAATTTTTGTTTTAGGGCCTTTAGGCCTATCTCTGGACACAGATGATGATGATGATGAATTGGCTTAAAGTATTCAAACAAGTACTTAAACAACAAATTATGAAATTTTGTCACTATTGGTGTAATATTATTGATGGCGTAGATATACCAAATCCCAAAATCGTTGTACCTTTTGAAATCCCATGGGATTAATTTAGTTGCATATTTAAATCACCATCCTTTTTTCCACTGTCCCACTCATCTTCAAGGTGCTCACTTCCTTACCAAGAACGTATAGACCTCCAAGTCTCTTAATCAATGCTTGAATCTCACACTCACCTTAAATCATGAGAGTGAGGTTCATTTTTCCCCCCCTTGGTGGTGGTTGCAAGTACCACAAAATTAGGTACTAAAACATGATATCACTCGACTACGTGGCTATCTGTAAAGTGAGGTATATATTAATATTATTATAATTGTAATTTATTTAATATATGGTTGATACAAGTGCTCTTTTCACTTTTTTTTCTGTATCTTTGTCTAAATATTTTTGTACAATTCTACGTTACATCTAATGAAAATATCATTGCACTTCAATATCCAAAATTGCACAAATATGAATGATATTTTCAGCCGTTGTTTTACAATTTTTCAAAGTACGTGAAGACTTGGAAACCGTGGCACGCGGAGACGCAAGAATTTGCAAGAAATTCTCTCTTCTTGTCGGGAGCATCATGATTCATGACTTATTGGTTGGGTTTGATTTCCTTTTTTCTGAGTTGAATTTATTTCATAATCTTTTATTTTGTCTTCTCTTAATTTTTTTTTATCTCTCAATCCCTAGGAACGACAAGGAAAAGAGGTAATCATCCTTGCAAAGAGAAAGACTCACTACGACTTTTGAGTTTGTAGATACCAACCCAGACTGCTAAAATACCACACCAAAATACCCATGTCATAAAAGTACAAGTATCCAGCTTTAACGTGTAGGCTGTTTCAATTATCAGATTTTTATGGGTATCGGATCAGTATCGGTTCAATTTAATAATTATAAGTAAAATTATTTTTTTATTAGTATCATATTTATATCATTGTTTAGTAATTTGATTTAAAAAATACTATAATAATATCAGTTCAATCATGCCTTCCTTTGATATATTCATTTTATGTCATTTTGTTTTAATTTTGTCGACATAATATTATAATAATACCACATGGACTCTTTGCCACGTAGCAATCCAAATATGCAAAAATACAAACTGCATTCGTATTTCCTTTACTTTAAATACTTTCTTTTTCGAACTTTCTATGGTATGTTTCTCACTTTTTTTTAATATTATTTATATCTTTGTACTATTTTAGCTTAACACAGTGCAATCCACTCAGCATGGGAAACCTGTGTGCTAGATGCCTGTTCACTTCAATAAACGAAATAAATCAAAAGAAAGAATGCAATAAGGTTATAAGAGCATCCCGTCGGCAGCTACTGGGCAACAATTCCAAGGGAAAAGGACTGAAGGGAGCTACTTTAGGGATGGAGCCGGTGCTTAAGGGAAGAAACGATTCTTTGACAAGGACCGGTTCTAACAGCTGAAAAAAAAAAATTTAAAGCATATTTTGTGTATAAATTTTATTATGAAGAACCTATAAAATTATGAAAAAATGTGAAAAACCTCATAGTAAAGTAATAGGATTCTTTAAAAGAAGGTCTTTAAAATTTTATGTAATATTTTAAGAACCTATTGGAGATCCTATGGGTTGGAAATATCTAATAAAATCTTTTATTTATTAATTTTTATTTTATAAAAATATTTTAGGAAAAATTAATTCCAACATTTTTATTTATAATATTGAATAATAAATGGTTATCTTATATTTTATTTAATATGGATTTTCCTTACATGCTATTATAAACAACTAAATGCAAATTTTTCATGAGAAATAAGATTACGTGGAATTGCTATTATAAAGCTTCCAACAAAGTGAACAAGAAGGGAAAAAAATTTAGTCGATTATGAAAAATAGGACATCTATTTAAAAAAAATGATTGAATAACTGACTAAAATAATCAGAAGAAAATTTTAAAAAATATTTTGAATATTTTAATCATTAATTGTTCCCTTTAATTAATTGTAAAAATTTCAATAAATAAAAGTAATGAGCTCATGGCTTAGTAAATAGCTATTGGAATTTCATGCAAATTTATTCTATTTATATGAATATAAAGTATAAACCAAACAATTCATATATGTGAATAAAGAATGCAAAACCTTCACGTGCATTGCCGTGTGTGGCATATGCGTGTATTATATATATATAATATATATGCTTAGTTGTAACAAGGACAATTAACTTCTTAATCTCACTAATCTTGATTTCGTTTCGATTCGCACTCACGGTGGAATATCCGCCAGCTTATATAATTAGATTTAGACATTGCCTAGCCTAGACCATACGGAATTCAATTTGAAAAACAACAAAGTAATTTTTAGTTTTTAATCAATTTCTTTCTTTAATATAAAAATCTTTGTCAATGGCATGAATAATATAACCAACACCATATAATAACATGTACATGATTTTTCTAAAAATTAACCCATATATATATAAGCTAATAAATAGTAATGGAGATTTTCAACATTAAGATATTTATATTTGAAATTCCTAGGTAAAAGTATTAATTTCAATTGTTTCGATCCCCCCATTTTAAAAGTATAGCATATTCCTAAATATATTCAAATTTTTCTATTTTAAGTCTTTCATTAGAAATAATACATATATCTCATGCCATTTTAGAATTCAGGTCGCAATCGATCTTAGCATTTTAGGTGGTGGCCAACTATGTCGGCTTGACTGAGGGGAATTCATTATTATAGATAAAAAATAATTAAAAATCTAAAATGAAAGACCTATTAACCAGTAATGTTATAAGTTTATTAAAAAATCATATATTTTTTATAAAGATAAATATTAAATTTAATACTTGAATTTTATATAAAAAAATTAAATTTAGTATCTGAATTTCAAAATGATCAATTTATAATCTTACTAATATCGTTTACTCGGTTTGATAATTTAAAAAACACAATATATCATGCTTATATGGTGTTAGGAGTATTGGATATATAAAAGTTTGATTTGGTATTAAATTAATATCTCAAAATTTAAGCAATAAATTCAAATAATAAATTCCACATTTATCCCTTTAACATTTAATCTAGACTAATTATAATACCACGATATAATAATTAAGACAAACTCAGATATTTATCGCATTACTGTGTAGCCAATTATTCCAACCATATTATTAAATTAAATAAATTTGGAAGACGTCCTTTCGGAGGTTGACTTGAAAAGGACATAAATTTGCTGTCGCTTGGCTCTATGTCCCATGGCTGTCCCAGCCATTCACCTTCCATGCTTTTAGACGGACGAAAATTATTCATGATTATTGTTATTATTATTATTATTTCTATGATAATTATGACTTCAACATGATAATTATACAAAATACTACCAACTTAAATATTATTTTCAATATTTCAAATTTTCATGGAATGGGAAGTAATTAAGATAAAATTCCATGCTGCAAGATACAATAACATCGATAAATAATAAAATATTTGACTAGAAGGACAAATAATATATAACAAATTTGCTCTGAAAGGTAGAATAATTGAGTAAATTTATCTATAATATCTTGATAAACATTTCTCAAATGTTCAACTCTTTTCTTTTTTTTAACTTAGTATTAATTGAGCTAATTGAAAAAAAATGAAATATAAATGCTATTAATCTAACCATTCAAATAAATATAGAAAATGGAATATTAACTATTTTAGTTATTTAATCACGGTTGGATATGATGTGAGCCGTTGAATGGTGACAAGATGTATTTATATATAACATATGTTATATATATGGCATCACGTATTTGATATATAAAATATATATTGCAAATATAAGGTCTTTCTATTTTTATACATAAATATACATGTATGAATATATACAATAACAACAATATGATTTATATACATGTGCAATTATTATATGTATTTATAACATTATATAAGTAAAATATTATATATTTAACCAATAAAATTAGTTTGAATATGGTGTTGCCAATGGATTTGTAGCCTATTAGCATTAGGTACCGAGTATAATATACAAATAAATATTTTATTCAGGTAACTTTTGAAGATGAAAGTTTCTTTTAGAGGGGAATGGATGTAATATACAAATAAATATTTTATATTGAAGGATAAAGATGTCATTTGATATAAAATAAAAGAATTTTATAGTCCATCCTTATGTATAATTAAATGCGTTTTTTTTTTTTTAACGTTATTAAAGATAAAGAGACGTTATTAAAGATAAAGAGACATTATTAAATATGAAGAGACGTGATTATTAAATATAAAGAGACATTATTAAAGATAAAGAAACATTATTAAAGATAAAAATATGAGGCGTTATTAAAGATGAAGAGACGTTAAAATTAAAGATGAAGAGACGTTAAAATTAAAGATGAAGAGACGTTATTAAACATGAAGAGGCATTATTAAAATAAATAATTATTCCTTGTCTTTGTATAAATTAGGCTTCCTTCTTCTCTAAAATCATTCTTAAACTTAGAAACCTCTCTAAAATCTCTCTATCTGTGATCCTAACATCAAAGGATCAATTCTTTAGATATTAAAGGAATAATCTCTTTCTAAAGCATTTGTTTTGTTGGAAGGATTTTGGAGAAAACCCTAAATAGCTTTGGAGATTTCGTTTTGCTTCAATGAGATCAAGAATCAAGGTTTGGGAGAAATTGAAGAAAACCCTATCTTGAATTGGAGATCTGGATTTTGTTGATCAAGAAGGATTTGAAGATTGATTATAGGTACGTTTATATGTTTTAACCTTTATCATTTTAAAGGAATGATTTTTATTGGATTTTTGATTTTGTTTTTAATGGAATTCTAGGGTTTATAAGATCTATTAAGGAAATCTGATCTTTGGAGAAGATTTTGTGTTTCATTCAAGGACAAAGGTGTAGATTTGTTATTCTTTTGAGATTAAGGCTTTAGATGATATATGAGTTTAGGATTATATGATGGTGTATGTTATTGAAGTTGTTATGTTCCTATTATCATGTTTTGGTGAATTATGGTTGTGTTCCAAAGGAGATTTGGTGATTTTAAGTTCTGTTCTTGAGTTTTGAATTAGATACGACCTTACCTTGTTTGTTGTATGTGCTTGTAGGTTTAGATTTTCTTATTGTATGTGCTATAGGGTTAGAATTTCAAATTAACTTAATTTTATTTGGCTTATTAAATTGTTTTGCTGCTTGTGATTGGTTACTGTTAGTAAAGACCACATAGAGTGTGATACTAATGCTGGCAACCTGATTTATGTATGAGGG
This sequence comes from Combretum micranthum, assembly GCA_024138025.1. NCBI lineage: Eukaryota > Viridiplantae > Streptophyta > Magnoliopsida > Myrtales > Combretaceae > Combretum > Combretum micranthum. Next base: position 40,732 of record JAMXBD010001837.1, on the reverse strand, counting down.
TGTCACGAAATGATTCTGGTAGATTAGGTTATGATAGTATAGCTACGGGTGTGTGGAAGATTCTTAACACTAAAATATGTACAATTATCTATTTTCTATATACTTCTTTTTATGGAGTCATAAGTTACTCCAAATTTAGAACTAGATGCAAGATGCATATGATTCCGAATTGTATTGTTTGCCAGCTAATCACAAGATAATAAATGGTGTTTGTTACATTATAAATAATTGCACATGATTATATCTGTTGTGTGTGCATATACGTTTGTATCTAGTTTTGCGTACTGGGATTTTGCTCATTCCTTTCAATTTTTAGAACAGAAGAAGATCAGATGATTTATGATCTGTCAGGATATGATAACTTTCTAGATGATAGAGTAGATGATAGTGGATTTGATTTACCAGCTAACTCCTAGAGATAAGTTAGTTTAAGGATAATTGTGGAAGATCAAAATAAATTTTTATATGTTTTATTAATTTAAGAATGTTTTAAGGTTTTGTTTTCTTTTATGATGTAAAATTTGGTTATTGTTGGCTTTGGTTCATACTAACAAGATTATCTTTTTAAGAAGTTTTTTTTTCATGAAATATCTTAAACAGATACTCTTCATGAGAATATTGGAGATTTATCTTTTGTTTATTTGTAGTTTAGAGTTTTATAGCCTTGACTTCTTCTTATAGATATAAGGCATTACACCAAGTTTGATTCCCCCACATTATACAAGGCCTAGTGGTCATGTTGTTATTAACACCAAAAAAAAAAAAATGTTACATGATGTTAAAGTATTGGTAGAAATTTAATCTGTTAACAAAATAGAAAAAATAACTAAAAAAAAAGTTTGATTGAGTATTAAATTAATGACTTAAAAATTTAAACAATAATTTCAAATACTAAATTTCATATTTACCCTTTTTAAAAATTTAATCTTAGACTAATAATAACACCACAAAACAATTATTGAGACAACCTCAAATATTTTATTTAAATTACCCTTTGTTTGATTATTCCAACCATACTATTAAATACATTTGGAAGACCTCCTCTTTAGAGATTGACTTGAAAAGGAGTGAAGGACATTGATAGATTAAAAAAAAATCTAAAGTTGAGGACCTGCTAACATGTATTATTATAATTTTTCAAGATCGGTAGCATATTTAAATAAAAGGATTAAAAAAATGCATGTGTATATTTTAGAAGGAAAATGTAAAATTTAGTATTTAAACTTTACATAACAATTTAATTCAATTCTTGAAATTTGAAGCGATTAATTTAATACATAATTAAAAGCTTTTAATTTTCATAATTATTTTTACAACCCTACTAACTAGGTATTTCCTAGCATGGAAGAAGGGGGGAATGGTAAATGATGTTGGGAGTATTAATAAAAATTCAATTTATTAAAAACAAAGTTAAAATAGTGGGAAAAGGAAAATGATATTTAAGTTTTAAAAAAAAAATGATCTTGTTTCTTGAAGAGACGAGATCATAAGTGTTTCGTCTTGAAAATAAGGAACCATCTCGTCTCTTAAAGAGACAAGGTTGGTGTAAGTTACTGATTCGATGTACATCGACTCTATTTGTAACACCTTAAGAAATTTAATTCGATAATTAAAACAATTAAGGCGTTACCGCCACGTATAATACTCTAAAGTATTACACGCTCATGCTTCCTTTAAAAGATTTTGTTTATGTTGAACATTGCTACTCAAATTTTAGGTTATGAAATCGTTTAGTTATTTTAAAATAATTGGATTTAGCATCAGTTTACTAAACTTTATAAAACATAATAAAGGGTTTTACTCCTACCAGAGCAAATCAACTATCTAAGAATCAAAACTTTATAAAATCATTTTATAATCTACCCTTAAAGGTAGATCTACAATTTCAAAACATTTAGTCTCCACAGGCCCCTTAAAGAATATTACAGAATTTCAAAATGTAAATCCTATAACGCCCCGAGGGGTACCCTAAACGTGGCAGTCTGCCGTACACAATACTAAAGCCTAGGAATGACTACCTTAGTCACGCAAAGGCTTCCATATTATGTACAAGGCGTACATCACAACCAAGGGGACGCATCGGAGTAGCGCAATTTATATTGATAATAGATAAATAACAAGGCAAAGAGAATACTTAATATAAAACATAAACATATCACATTTCAATTCTTAAGGGCATATTCTTCTATTATCTTCAAATAAATATATGTCACTAATCATATAGGTTAGCACATATAAAGAACCTTACAACATTACTTCATCTTATGATCCCATTCCCTTCATAGAAGCTAAATCATCCTTCCATGACTTCCTTAATGTCATGATCCTCAATTTAAGCCACGAGTATACCTGTTTCAACAAAATCTATAGGGGTATAAGCTACAACTAGATTAGTGAGATATTCCTTTTCATTCGCACCATATTTTCAAACAAGTTTATTTGTTTACTCACACATATGCTATGCATACAATGCAACAATCACATGATTACGCAAATATATATAGTTATGCGGAAACCATATATAGAACGAATTTACCCCTCGTATCAAAGGTTAGGGAATCGAGGTTGAAGGTCCTCGACCTTCTACTGCTAGTCCCGAGGTCCTCACCTACAGCGTTCGGTTGGCTCGGCTCCGAACCTAGAGTCGCTTTCCCCGAGCGATTTGGATTCTCCAGGAAGGAACATGGCCCGTGGCACCGCACGATCACAGCCAATCCAACTCTACACGTAGAAGTAGCAATCTTCCGAAAAAGATGTGACTCGATGGATGCTATGCGTGAGCGTTTTGGTTTTCTTAAGCCAAACCTTATTAAGGTTTATTAGGGGCAATTAATCAATTTGGCAAACAATAATCAAGCATACAAGTAAGCAAACAAAATTATTTAACAAACAGTTCAAAGTTTCGATATTCTTAATTCTCATTTCATACATAAGCATCGAATCACATATACATAATCCCGAATTCTCCAAATATATCCATTTTTATCTTTTCTTAGTATACTAATGCCACTACTTTACAAGCACAAGCAAGGTAACGAAATTAGAAGGAATAACTCACTCGTCCATTTCGCTATCTTCTTAGTCGTAGTAATCCTCGGGTAGGGTATTCTCGTATCCTTCGTCACCTAGACAAAAGAAATACTCGGGATAAGTCTTTTATGAATTTCTATTCTTGGAGATTCTAATCTTTTCTTAAAATCGCGGTAAAATCGTAGAAGAAGAAATTCCAACTTAAAATAGCCATAACTTGCTCATTTTAACTCGGAATTTCGTATATAATATACCGTTTTCTACCTATTCGAAAAGATCTATCCATTTCTAAACTTATCTTTGTCATATAAGGTCATTTAGGTTCCGAAAACATTGGGTACAGATTTAAAACGAATTTTTCTAAACTTTTGCAAATCCGTTAACTCAACTTTATTTTAAAGAAAAACCTTTTGAAACAATATATGTATATAATTATATATTTGATAAACACTTTGAGTATATAGGTAAGCTCACTTTATATGCAAAAATCCTAATGGTAGTGTCTCAACAATTTATTTCATAAAACAATTCATTTAAACTTTAGCTTTGAAAATTTCCTTTCAAGTATTTAAAGAAATTTTATATTTTTCCTAGGTTGTTATAAATGAGTATATTCTTATTTTATTTTTTCATTCCTTTCTCCAAAACAAGTTAAATTTTTCCTTAATCCTTTAGTCTTGCATTAAATTCTTCTTCTAGTGATTAAAGTTCAAATTTATCAAAAGTATATTAAGTTGATGAAAACCTTTTCATAATTTTGTATTTAGGATGGTTTTTAGAAAATGAATCTTGTCTTCTTATATTTATTTCTAACATAAGCTTTTCCTTTCTAAAACTTGTTCTTTCATTTCTTTTGAAAAGAATCATCTTTTATTGATAAAATCCATTATTGTTAATCTTACTTTATTTATATTCTTTTGAAAATGAGTTCCTTCTTTTTAGAAATTTGAAAATCATTATTTTTCCTAAGTGGGTTCATCACACTTATGTTTATCTTTAACTTTGAAAATTAGTTTGTTTTCTTAGTTTTATTTCGAAGTTTGAAAGAGTTTAAATCTTAAGCTTTTTGTGAAAACTTTTAATATTAATAAATTATATTACTAAAAGCTTAGGTTAACATAATATACCAAGAAAATATTTATTTCTTATGTTTCCTTGGAAATCTATCTTTGTTATTTATGAAAACGTTGAGAAAACTTTATTTCTATGTTGTTGATAATAACTTCATGATTTTGCGATAAACTTTATTTCTATCTTTGTTATTCAGAACATAAGAAAATACTAGAAATAAATAATAAGCAAGAAAAATAAAATTTCAAGCATTGGGAACCTTAGCTTCATCAAGGAATCCCAGTCAAATATTGGAGCCTTTACTTCATGAAGGCATCCCGGGACTAAGAATGGACTAATCCCGAAAGATTAAGTCCTGAAAGATTAAAGAAAATACATAAAAGGTTGTTTTTACTTGATATGGACAAGTCTAAGACTAGAAAGACTAGTCTTAATAGTAACATGAAATAAATAAATTGCATAACTTAAAAGTAAATAAATGACAAATGAGCTTATATGCTCTAAATAAATATATATACATAATACTATATATATATATATATATATATATTAGATTAGAAGCAAATAATAACAATAATAGTAACAATCATAATAAAATAGAAAGCTTATGTACAAGAACAAAACATGAACATGTTGTTGCTTTTACTACTCATGTGAGTTTCAAAACAACACCATAGTCATGCTAAGTTACATGACATGAATAGATAAATGGTTGAAAGAAGTTTTTACCTAAGGTATTTGTGTGGTAAGAAGATGGTAGTAAATGTATGGTTATGTGGTTATGGAGAGATGATAGTTGTATTGTATGAAGAGAAATTCTTGTGGATATTTGGTGAAAGAGAGTTTTGGTAGAGGAAAAGTTTATGGAGAGAGTTTGTGTAGTGATGTTGAGAGAGTTTTGGTAGTAAAATGAATTGTGTGAAAGATGAAAGAGGAAGGGGGTATTTATAGAATTTTTGGAGTGAATTTTGGATGTAATAAAATAAATTGAAAAAGAAAAATAATTGAGATGAAGAGGAGAGGGATGGTGCCGGTTTTGGCTTTTTGAGAGGGGGAAATTGTTTTATTTTATTTGTTTGTGTAATTAAGAAGTAATATGTAAAGTTGATGTGAATAAAGTTGTATTGGAAATGAAAAAAGTAAGAAAATAGATATGTAGTTGTAAGAAAAAGTAGAGATAGTGAAATAGTAATGAATAGTAGAAAAGTACTATGAATAGTAGACTAGACAATTAAAGTACCGGTAGTAATAAAAATACATGTAATCAAACTATATCTGTAATTTTTAGCTACCGAAAAATTCTAAAACTGATATTTTTGGAATCCTTGTATTTTTATGAGTCTATTGGTATAAACGGAATATATTTAATATTCCGAGCTCCAGGACACGATTTTCGATAACCGATCCCGTTTGAGTCCAAAGGATACTCGAAATTCGCGAATCTGATATTTTTATGTTACCCTATGTTATTACGAACTATTTTAAGCTATTAACTTAATTTTGTTTTCTAGGGTTTGAAAACGCGGGATTGCCGGATCTTAAACACTAGGGTTTGTTATAGGCTTCGTTGTCTTTAGGATTCCGGTTTGACTTCCGTTTTTGTCGAGATATTCGTAAGATCGTATAATTTTCGAGTTTTGATCGTTTTATATTTTTAGCTCGACATTTATGTTTTATTTTATTTTATTTTATTTGTGATTATTTAATAGTTTTTAGTTCTCGGGATCGTTTAACCGAATCTGGGGTTATGAGTTGACTCAGTTTGACTTTTGGCGAAAATTGAAATTTCTGATTCTAAAATTTTACCAAAGAATCTAAGATTTTATCATTTCGTTGTTAAGCGGTTTTGATTCGCGTTTTAGGAATTGGATAGATGATTTAGTTGGCGTACGGACGTTGATTATACCGGTAGTTGGACTTTATGTTTTGTTTCAAGGGTTCTTGTTTTTCTCAAGATTCAGAAAACTCGTCTTTTATCTTATTAAGTTTTAACTTGATTTGATTTTTAGGGTTTCGTTTCTGGTGTTTTGACTTGGTCTAGAATTGGGTTTTTTTTTTTTTAATCTTGAGTCGATTTTTCGGGATTTGAATTTTGATATTAGACTTCTAGGATTATTTTTAAGAATTATGAAATTTTTCAGGGGTTTACAATAGCACCAAGTCCCCAACTACATATAACATTTTCACATTATATGTAAGGTTGTCCTAAAACTAACAGTTTATGAGAATTATTTGATTAAATCTACTAAAACTTTATAAACAACCTTTAACAAAACAAGATTGCTAATAAAAGCAATCTATACAAATATATACATCATATGTACAAAGTTTAGTGTCAATACAAGACACTACAAAAATTACAAGTTTTCTTAGCACAAAAAGTAACCCTAAGAGATCTTAAGGACATTATATCTTAGGCTTATCTATCAAGCCTTCTATACAGAGAATTTTGCTTTTAAACAAAATCTTCTCCAAAATCCAAGGGCAATCGAGTCCTATTCATCTCACTCATCCATGAATTTCTCAAAGTCTGACCCGTAACCCAAATCATCATATAACTCGTCTCCATTACCTGCAAAGCAGCAAAAGTGAGCCAAAGGCCCGGTACACAAGAACAAATTTATCAATCCAAACTTAAATAAAATGGAATGCATCAATGGACAAGTTATTATCTTATTAAGTTTTCTTTTACAAAACAACATGAGGATATTCAAACCCCGGGATCACATTCTGGGAATTTAGGGGTCCTAAGTAACACCAGCTGCTCGGGGTTGTTATAAGCAGTCCAAATACTTATATCTCCTCTATCTATTCTATAAAGAAAATAGCTTCATTTAAGGTTCAGAAGTCGTTGCCCGACTCTACTTAAACTCAGTCCATAACATGAGCCTAGTTCACAAGTTTCCATAAACTTTGAACTAAACCATGGTATTTCCCCCTAAGTTTAAGTAAATGTTACTCAGATACTATTCCCCCTATCGGCTACCCACTTAACCAAAAAGAATCGCTATTGCATCATAGCGTACCATTGCATCATGGTAAAGTCATTGCATCTTAACTTGGTTAAGCGCCTCACTAACATGTCATCATGACAGGTTTACTGCTCTCTCGGACCAGATTAAACAGCGTAATAGACATCCAGTTCATCAAAACGTTAAGCCAAATCAAATTAAATCAGAATAGGAATACCTAGTCCTAACAAACATCAAACAAGCTATTGCGTACCTGAACCCGATAGTATATCACTATAGTCACTCAGTGAGGAACTAACCAAAGAACCTTTAACCGAAATAGTAATATCAGAATAATCAATAATTGAATATAGATTTCACATCCATATATATATTTATATATCACAATCCTAGATTAATTATACAAGGAAATTCATTAAACTTTGCATAAAGTTTTAATATTTAATTCATGCATAAAACATGTTTATCTAGCTTATATATTCATTAGGAGATCATATATGAAGTAAAGATTGAAGATTAAAGAAGTTTGAATTTGAAAAACTCAGGGGATGCGCGGCCTTCCTACGCAGGCAAAATTTGAATGAACGCCATAGCGTAGAAAATATACGCCGGCGGCTTTGTCCCCGGTATTAAATATTTTGATTCTGTTCGCATCTAACACCACCCATACCCCGGCGGCGTTGAAGCCCTAATGGCCAGCGTACACTTTGAAAAATAAACGCTGGCAAAGTTTTCTTGCAAAAGCCGCGGCGTTCGAAGCGGCTTTAAAAAAATCGATTCTGTTTACTTCCAACACCGCCTCTACGCCGGCGGCGTTGAAGTGCCAGATGTCAACGTACGTTCAAAAACAGACCTATTAGAAAAGAGTTTATTTCCCTGTTTTGCACTTTGCAAATTTCTAACCTACAACACTTTTAATCCTTCTTCAAGTTCATTTTTAACTTCATATACTATCTCCTATCTATACTAATCAATCCTAAAAACTTAGAACATTAAAACAACACATTAAACCACTTCAATCACTTTAAATCCCATTCCATTCATCCTCAACTTCAACTACTCAAATCAACATGATTCCTTCCCAACACTTCATATAACTACTACAACACATAAAAAAATTCACACAATAACAAAACACAATCCAACCTATATCAATGCATGAACTAAACAACTCAAAAGGCATTAAACTCATTCTACCATAGATTTCACGTAGATACTATAAGAAAGGAAATAAAACAAAATCTATACTTGTATTAACTTACATGAGTAAGCCTTAGCTTGGAGAGATTTTTTATTCAATACGCTTGGTATTATTCTTTAGTTTATGGCATGTAACTTGGAGAGAAGGAAAAGAGAAAACGAAAGAAAGAAAAGGGAAATTCGTATGGAAATGGAGGGCTGCCGAGAGAGGTCTTAATTAAGCAAATTTTGGTAAGTTTGACTTTTAAGGCATATAAGACTTTGGGTTGAATTTGGTTTAATTTGGAGCTCATTTTGGTGTAATTTAGGCATGAAAATGTAGGCTTAATTTTGTAGAATTTCTGTTAATAATTCCTTAGACAATTCAAAAGTTGATTTTATAAATTTAAACATAACACAAACATATTAATTCATAAAAGGCACAAATATTAATTATACTATATACACATTAATATATATAAAACAATGACAATAATTTCATTACACATGCAAAATAACACATGTGTAATATTCAAGATATACTAACGTAAACACATCTAACCTATTACCAACTCATGTACTCCAATATTAATATTACCATACATGACTCTCATAAATCAACATGCTCATAAAATTCAATAATTAATTCAAATAAAACATATACATAGAAATTAAATAGAAATTAAAATTAGATCATTTCAACAGGGGTGGCCTAAGCGTATAAACTACTGTGCCCATCTCAGGACAAAGTGCCGCTCATTGGACCAAATACTGATCTTCCACTCTAGGGCAAGAATTGGATTTCAACGGCGGAAAACACAACCAACACTCATCAATTAATTAAGCCATCTTTAAGTTCTTAATCAATTTTAGATGCCTATCCTAATATCCAACTCGGAGGTTACTGTGTACATCTCATATGAAATCCAAACAGGGTCTCAGAAGTTAAGATAGAAGCCATCTCAAAGGATATACTAAATATCCATATCTGTTCAAGAATTAAATTCATATAAGAACTTAAACCAATAATCCACTCATATAACAAACTCATATAAGAACTTATATAAATCATCCACTCATCCCAATATTCTTTTATTAACACCCTTTTGATTAGACACTAATTTGAAACTCCACTATGGTTGCGAAGACCGCCCCACCAAAACATGGATAGTTTTCCTTTGTCTATCAAAGTATTTCTTTTCACTTTGTTTATGGTCTTTTATCAATAAAAGCATAACCAAGGTATTCATACACAAAAACATCTATTTCTTAAGCAAACACACCTTTGAAACAACATATTCATCATGTTAATCTAAGGTTATCATATCTCATTAACTTAATCTAATTATTAACCACTAACTCCTTTTTAACTAAATTCTAGCCAAATTGATTAGAATTAGTCATTTAATTCATTTACTAAGTCAAGTTGATTAAACTTAAACAATCTAATTCATTTTAGCTTAATGAAGTTCATTAAGTCATGTTGTACGTAGATTCATTATTAATTCATTATACATGTAGGATCCATGTTAACTTGAGCTTACATTAACTTAAACTTAGCCAAATTAATTAACCTTGACCCTTTAATTCAAAAACTAAGTCAAAGATGGTTAAACTAACTCAATCTAATTCAATTCAACTCATTCAAGTCTATTTAATCAAGTTGAATCTAAGTTTGTTAGCTAAGTTCATTTTATAACTAACTTCTATATTTAATCTAATTATTTGTTAAATCTATAAATCTACTTAACCCATGTTTAATTATATCAATTAACTCACATAACACATCAAATATCACTTATCTATCTCATTTTAACTTAAAAAGATCAATTTACACTTAACAACAAACATTTAGAAAGAAAATACAAGTTTTGACTTTGTTTAAGAAAACATAATAGCTAGAAAGAACTAAAATTTAAGCTTTGATACTTTTCAAATTTGTAAAAACTCAAAACATGAAAGTTGTTGATCTCTTTTTAAGCTTTCCAACATAACTTGAATCACCTCAATGGAAGGTTAGATAAAAAATTTATGATCAAATTATGAAAACATGTCAAAGCTATAAGAGACCTAATCCTACTCGTGATCACAACTGTGATTTGGAAACATCACGTGATTAGAGCTTTTCACACCCCCTATCTCCCCTGTGATTTGCCCTTGACAACTCTGACAAATTGTCTTCGTTTCTACAACTTCATTTTATCAAGTTTTTACACATTCTACCTCAATCAAAACCACATAAAAACCATATACAACTTATATCAAGTCTAAACAACACTTCTACACTCATTAACAACACCAAACATAACCAAACCACTTCAACAAATTCCAACCCCACTATTCATCATCTTCTTCCTCAAATAAATACATACGTAAACAGCACTCTCAATCTAATTCAACATTAATTCATCAATTACAAATGTAAATAACAAGTAAATAAATATGAATTGAACTAGAAACTTATCTTCATAAGAACACTTGAGTTCTCCTTCTACACTTTTAGCTTTAGCTTCCACTTTCTATCTTACTTCCTAACTTTGATTTTCACTTTGTATCTTCTCAAAATGAGATTTCTTTAAGAGAGAAAGAGAGAAGAGGATGAAAAATTGAAAGAGAGAATAGAGAGCAAGAAGGAAACAAAAAAGAGGGGGAATAAAGAAGAATGAAGAGGCAGGGGAAAGAGAATAAAAAGGTAAAGATAAGGATAAAAATTTAGAATATTTTAGAAAAAGGTATAGGTTTAGAACTATCATATCAACATCTATAGTTCCAGAAGTATTTCAAAGATAATTTTAGGACCGATATGTTAAAATTTAAGAACCCTAGATGAGAACTTAATTTAGGAATTTATTTTAGATAAAAGGATATTTAATTTGAGTTCGGATTTAAAAATTGATATTTTTACACATGTAAATGAACTCAAATTTTAAGGAGATTTAGAAATTGGAGTTCAGGCTAAGAATCAAAGGTTTAGAAATCCTCTAAACATGTTAAAAACATGTTTAGTAGATTAGGAGTCAAAATCTCAAATTCTATTCAATTAATTACTAATTCTATTATGTCAACTTGTCTAATTATATCATATAGTTCATTTAACTTATTCAAATCTATCTAAACTCAATTTCTAATATATGTGGATATTTATGGTATTTCACTATTGAATGAGCAACCTCCTAAATTCCCACATTAGAATTTTACCTATAAAACCAATTTGCCATTTAACACCAAATATTTGAATTTTAGTCCACTGAGTCATGTGCGGCAAGGAATTAATAGTTCTCCAACTAAAAAGGGTTACCATAGAACTTCTCAGACAAAATTAGAGAATGGAGATATTCAAAGAGAAGAAATAAAGAACCTTGAAATTGCAATGAAAGTTGTAATGGAGTTCAAGGTCAAGGAGGACTCGTCTTCGTCTTCATTTACGCTTTTGCTTTGTTGCGAGGGACATGCATAACCGAAGTTTGCTTAGGTTGTGCAGTGACTTTGAGCTTTGCATCTTTGAATTTTTGTGAAGAGTCATCATCTTCGCCTCTCATGGTGCTAAGGAGAAATGCTTAAGGTAAAAATCTAATGTGGGGATTTAGGATTTTGTTTGTTTAATAGAGTAGGTATATATGATCAGTAACTTACACTCTGACTTCATCCCCCCATAAACGAGGTTCTTCAGTTTTTAAAGACCCCATTTCCTCAAAAGACGAGATTTGATACTTATGATCTCTTCTCTAGAGACTCGATCAAGTTATCTAAAATTAGGATAGGCATGGTATATGGGCCATAACATGCGGACTATGGGCCTGGCACCACACACACAACATACCAAAGAAAAAGACAAAAGCACAAGCGCTCGCGAGCCAGCACGCTGCACGAGAGGCACCCTAAATAAGCGAGTCGGCATCGTACGGGCATGCAAACACACGTGACCTTTTTTTAAAATAGTGATTTATTTTTTAATTTACTTGGAATTATATTTAAATAAATTATTTTATTATTTTAATTAAATGTATTTTATCTTCTTAAAAATATATATTTAGTTTATCTTATTTGTTTAAAAAATTTCACTTGTATTACTATTAACATGTTAACTTCAATATTTAGAAAATAAAAGAAAATGAAATTATCAAACAATATTGTAATATTAATTGATTGATATGCCTTTTTTAAAATAATAATATAAAATTAGTGATTTATTTTTTTTAATTTACTTTGAATTGTTTTTAAATAAATTATTTTTATTATTTTATTTAAACATATTTGTCTTCTTTAAAAATATAATATATTCACTATATTTTATTTTTTTAAATAATTTCAATTGTATTACTATTAACATATTAACTTCAATATTGTTTAGGAAATAAAAGAAAATGAAATTATAAATAATATCATAATAGTGATTGATTTATATGCCTTTTTTAAAATAGTTATATAAAATTAGTGACTTACTTTTTAAAATTTACTTTAAATTGTAGTTAAATAAATTATTTTTATTATTTTATTTAAACATATTTGTCTTCTTAAAAAATTTAATATATTTACTATATTTTATTTTTTTAAAATAATTTCAATTGTATTATTATTAACATATTAAGTTATTAACTTCAAAATTGTTTAGGAAATAAAAGAAATCGAAACTATAAAATAATATTGCAATAGTAATTGATTTATATGCCTTTTTTCTAAATAATAATATAAAAAGTGATTTTTTTAATTTACTTTAAATTTTATTTAAATAAATTATTTTTATTATATTATTTAAATATATTTGTCTTCTTAAAAAATATAATATATTTAGTATATTTTATTTGTATACGATGATTTCAGTTGTATTACTATGAACATATTAACTGTAACGTCCTAAATTTAATTAAGGTATTACCACCACGTATAGTACTTTATGTATTACACGTTTAGGCTTTCCTAAATGATATGTTTATTGTGAATATTTGCTACTCACTTTTAAATTAGGAAATCATTAAATTAAATTCTAAAAACCACTGGATTTATAATTTACAAAATAAACTTTACAGAACAATCTATTTTCTACTCTCATGAGTAGACTCACATTCCATAAAACAAAATATACCATCAGGTATCTTATATACCCTTTTTGATGGTATACAAAACTTTAAAAGCTTCTTTTTATATAACATGGGCTTCATGAAGCCCCTAAAAAAAACATTACAACTTAAAATATAAATTCAATCTTTATACAATAACAAAACAAAATAAAATAAAATAAAATACACGACTCTAATCCACTTTACTCCTCTAACATTATCCAAAACTCAAGCCAAATATCATCAGCATCAATCATCATCAACAACAACAACAACAACTCTGTCATCAACTTCATCACATTCATCATTATCATTATCAACATCATCATCACCATCATTATCATCAATTTAGTGAAATACCTGGAAAAATATCAACAACAACAAATAATGAATCGAAGCCTAGTACACAATAACACCGACACACACAAAATGGCACACAAGCCTTTGCAACGCAACAAATAGCTATTTATTACCTTTTATTTTAATAAAACAAGCAACATGGGAGCACTTGCACTCCGGAACAAGCCATTGGGAATCTGGGGGTCTTGAGTAACCACACGACACTCAAGAGGTTGATATAAGCAGCTCGAATACCTATATCTCTTAAATAATATAACAAAAAAAAAATAGAAGCCTCATCTAGGGTTCACAACCATTACACACACTCTACTCATCTTAGTCCATAATATAAAAGGGTTCAATCAGTTCCATAAACGTAAACCCCAATATATTACTTCTCACCGATCAAGATAGACATTACACCGATAACGTTTGCCCCATCGGCTACTTGCCGAGCCACCTACAAATGTCATTGCATCATGACGGGATGGCCTAAGCGTCTAAACTACCGTGTCCACTCGAACAAGGTTGCACAAGCAACACTTATTATTTAAGTCGTCTTTAAGTTTTTAATCCATTTTAAATGCCTATCCTAGAATAGAACACATAAGTCACAGCGTACCTTTTATACAAACTCCAAATAAAGGCTCAAACACCAACTCGGAAGATCATCCAAAAGATTCAGAAGCCAAACTCAAACATCTGTTTAAGAATTTATATTATATAAGCAATTAAAAAATTATCCACTTATCTCAAACTTTTATTAAGACCCTATTTGATGAGACATTAAATAGAAACCCTACTATGGCTGCGAAAATCGCCCCGTCAAAATATGGATAGTTCTCCTTTATTTATCAAAGTATTTCTTTTCTCTTTGATTATAGTATTTTGTTACAAAAACATCAACAAACATGCATATACAAAACATTTATATTCAAATCAAACATACATTTGAAATAACATATTCACCATATTAATATAAAGTTATCCTATCTCATTAACTTAAACCAATTATTGACTATTAACTCATTCTAACTAAATCCTAGCCAAATTGATTAGAATAAATCATTTAATCCAATTTCTAAGCTAAGTTAATTAAACTTAATTAATATAATCCATTTTAACTTATTCAAGTCCATTTAGTCAAGTTAGACTAAGATTATTAACTAATTCATTTTATCACTAAAATTTCATATTAACTTAAGTCTATGTTAACTTAATCTTAGCCAGCTTGATTAAACTTAACAATCTAATTAATTTTAGTTCATTCAAGTTCAGTAAGCTAAGTTGAACTTAGATTATTAACTAGGTTCATTTTATATCCAACTCTATGTGAAATCAAATTATTTACTAAATCTATAAATTTACTAAACTCATGCTTAATTATATCATCCAATAAACATAACACATTAACTATCATTTATCTATTTCATTTTGATTGAAAAAGATTCATATTATACTTAACTACATACATTTAACTAGTAAAACAAGTTTTTAACTTTGTTTGAAAAATATAGCAGCCGGAAAGAAATAAAATTTCAGTCTTGATACTTTTATAATTTGCAAAAACTCAAAACATGAAAGTTGTAGATCTCTTTTTAAGATTTTTGTAGCCTTTTGAATCACCTCTATTTGAGGTCGGATGAAAAAGTTATGAGTAAAAAAAAAAAGAAACAATGTCATAACAGGGAAAACCAAACGGGGATGTATGACAAGTTGTATGAACCATATATCTTTCCATACATGTTGTATGACAAAGTGTATGAATTCAGAGGAAAAACACATGAAAGGCCAGAAAGTGAAACATTGTCTCATACATGTTGTATAGGATGCTGTTTGAACCTAGGAAAAATGAAATTAAGAGTCTAGAAATTGAAACACCTTGTCATACAAGGGGTTTCGAAAGGTGTTTAGAGCTCCAGAGGGTGAAACACCCTCCCATGCATGTAGTATTAAATCATATTACCTATATATCTTTTCAAACATGGTGTTTGACAAGATGTTTGAAATTTTCGACTTTTCCTTGTTTCAAACATGAATTTTACACATTTATCACTTCTCCAAGCTATTATATGCACTCAGCAACTCAAAACACATATGAACTTCACATTCCCAACATCAACAAGTCTCAAACATCACTCAACATGAATTAAACCCTTCATTACCAAATTCAAGCATACTTAAAACAACTCATACTCATAACACAACTCATCTAACCCCAACACTTCAACTCAAAACAACTTTCAAACTTACAACAACCTATTTACTATAACCCATTTACTACAACCTCAAGCATCTAAAAGCTTTCTCAAACAACTCAACATACCAATACTACTTATAATCTATCATGAGATTCATTTTGACAGGAAATTCATGGAACAAAAAAGATAATAATCATCACAAAATGACATAGTAAATTACATTAACTTATAGATGAGGAGTAGAAGAGAGTTCTTGGTGAATTGAGCAAAGAAACTTGATTAAAAAGATTGGGAAAATAAGTTTGAAATTTCCTATGAATTTTAGTCTATTTTTTGTCTCTTTTTGGTTTGTTTTTGCTTTGTGATTTTTGCAAATTAAGAGTTAATATTTATCCTTAACTTGTTAAATTTTAAGGCACACTTTTAAAGAGTAAATTGAGTGAGCTTTGGCTTGATTTTGGCTTGGTTTTGGACTTGTTTTAAACCAAAGTTCTGCTATGTTTAGCATTTTGATTTGGGGAGTTGAATAACAATATACACTAATATCAACCACACCAACACACTATATTTATTTTTAACACTCTTAACTTATCAATCACATTTATATGTAATAAATATAATTTAAACAACTCAAACATATAACATTTCATTTACCAATCATAAAATACACTACTAAAACTAATCACACTAACTCATCACATTTCATTAATTAGTTATTCACTAAAATTTCTATGTTTCAAGCAAATAACATATATTAATTTTACATTAACATATTAAATTTCATCAACTAAACTCTTAATAAAATTCATAATTTAATTAATTCAACATATATTCAATTAATTATGCATTGAAATTTTGGATATTTCACTTGGGAGTTTGGGAATTGAAATCTCATATCTCAATTTAATCGATTTTACTAATTTAATTATATCAAATTATATATTCTCTATTGTTTACTTAGTTTATTTATTTAAACCATCTAACCACCTTCATAATTAGCGATCTATTACATTATTCAATTAAATCATCTCTAAATTAACTAGGTGAGGGTTTAGGGTATTTCATTAACTTCAATATTTTTTAGGAAATAAAAAAATGAAATTATCAAAAATAATATGATATTAATTAATTTATATGCCTTTTTTTTAAACGAAAATATAAAAATAGTAATTTAGTTTTATAATTTACTTTAAATTATATTTAACTAAATTATTTTTATTATTTTAAATAAATATATTTTTCTTCTTAAAAAATATAAAATAATTAATATATTTTATTTTTTTTAGATGATTTCAATAATATTACTATTAACATATTAAACATTAACTTTAAATTTTTATAGGAAATAAAAAATAAAATCATCAAATATTGTTGCAATAATAATTAATTTATATTAAATACTAAAATTGCTTAATTAATTTATTTATAATACTTGTGAGTTGTTAAATAAAGGAAATTAATAGATGCATTAAGATGGATGGAAAAGTAAATTTTATTAGTAACATTTTTTAACTACAAAAGAGTACAAAAATATTGAAAAAAAAAAAAAGTTATCAACTATGTACCCTCCCTCCTAGGAACCTTATCCAGTCTTACCCTACTGTTCAGTCTGTGTCTGCTGTTGCAAATCCAGTGGTGATAATGACTCCTTCGATCCCGAGTCGGGCCACCAAAAGTATAGGCCCGTCTGTTTCCTACTTACAGCATCGGACTAATTTTTTAAGCACAAACATGCTACGACAGTGGTAGCTTTTAGCCTATGGTGGTGCAATTTGAGGACCCGTCCACCCAAATTAAAAGCTAACTCTGATGAAATTGTTGAAGCCGGAGAAACTAAAACATCTCGTGCCAATATGGAAAGCATCGGCATCACGTGTGTCCTCTTCTTTCACCAATTGAGGATATTGAAATCATTCGCCTCGTTCTCCCCTCGTTGTTGTAGTTATAGTTCCTCCTTATCAAGTTTTTAGACCCTGTACACTAGCATGTCACTAAAGATTTCATGGGAAGCTATACGACTGGTCCCAACATTCTAAGCAATTTATTTACTTCTCTTTAAAACTCCCTAGGATGAGTGATTGCTGGATCGTTGTGGTTGGGGTGGTGGTACATCCGTTTGATCACGACACCGGTACAAGTTTTTGAGCAATTTTTTTGCTGCAATACAAAAACTTACGGCCTTTGATTTAGGATTGGCCACACCAATATTCTTATAGAATTCTTTGAGGAGTGCTTCAGTCGTACAGAGCTCATATCGTGAATGTAGCATTGTTGCAACATGGAAGAGGGGGAGAAAAGCGACAAAATAATCCTTGAGCTTATTGCCATTGCAGACACAGTAGTGGCCAGATTAGGATTAGAACTGTAGTTACTCAGCACGTTCGATATGTCAACTAGGTGGGGAAGTACCCAGTTGCTAGTGGGTAGTAGCAATCGGATAAATGTTGTGTTGGGCCAAGAAATGCATTCAAGACCTCCTCAAGTGCTTGTGTTATTTGCGAATCCCAACTCTCTATCATACCAATGTAGGATTAAAGGGATTGAGTAGAGTATTGTACAAATGATTAGAGCCCTTTTGCACTTTAATGCTCGGTTAAGCATTTTAAACGTAGAATTCCACCTAATTACACAATCAAGTGCAGTCATCTTTTCCTCTAAATGGTGTACCTTGACAAACTCTACGTACATCTATTTAAATCTCCTTGAAACACTTAGACAGTTGATTACAAATCTTATCTTCTCAATATGTAAGTTAAGGCCACAAGCTACAAGGCCTGCTTGCACTGCCAAATTAAAAATATGGCAGACATATCGGACGCGAAAGAACTTTCCATCACACAACGGCTTCAACGATTGCTTTAGAGTATAAATGACAGCAGTGTTTTTTGATGCATTGTCGAACGATATACTAAATGTAGTATGTATATTGTATGATTGTATGGCTTCCAATAAGCTATTTGCTATTGCTTGGCCGGTGTGTCTCTCCTAGAGCGGCTTGAAAGCAATAATCCACTTCAGGATTAACCATTGTTCATATCTATCCAGTGAGCGGTTACGCTTATATAGCTAGCTTGTACATCGTTGATGAGAGATTTCCACACATCCGAGGTGAGGGAGACACTACACAAGCAAAATCGAGTGTATTATTTAAACCAAAAGTAAATATCGTAAATCAGTGTATGATCTAAAAAATTATAAACAACAAATTATTTCAGAAGATTATACCTAGAAGGGAGGTTTGACAAAAGGTCCTTTAGAGCTTCATGCCTTCTGTCAAAAAGACTCATCATATCATTTTTTAATGTTTGTCGGCCCGTATGTTGGTATAGGGGTTACATGATTCCCGTCCTCCAACTGTCGAGTTTTTCGTGACCAACTGTATGGAATGATATATTTGTAGCTACCATCCATTCCACTAGCTGGTCTGGCATATCTTGCTGATTGAATTGCTATGTTGTGAGATCGACACGCTCGGTATGGGAACTATTATCATTGGTGGGGTCATCCACTACGACATGCCCTTTAGATATGTGTGCTTCTACATGTTGTTTTAAGTGTTTTATACCATTGTGGGACCAAGATGACAACTTATTGCCACAAGTTCGACAAATGACATATTTAATAGGTTCACCACTTGATGTGGATTCTTCAGTTTTTGTAAAATATTTCCATATGGTTGCTTTCTTCTTCCTAGAATGTCTAGAAGCACCGTTGGTCATGGTAGAGTCATTATTACTTCGCGTTAGGTTTGATTATCTGGTCGGGGAGAAAGTTGTTGCCTACAAATAGAAAATAATTATAGATAATTGTGTAGTAATGAAAAAAAAAAAAGTTAAACACATCAAAAAGTTCCCCTCCATCATTCCCACTAGCCAAAGAGGGTAGGTTTGTAACTATTGGTAGAGCTTCTAAATACCCCGCTCTAAATGCTTCTTGTCTAGAAATATATAATGGCATTGGTGGTATGGATGTAGGTACCGTATATTCAAGGTTCCCTATTTGATTCATGAAGATGTTGCAACCCTGCATAATATTTCCAAAAATCCATGAATCATCAAACTCATTGAAGTTGGGAAATTTGCCTTGTTGTTGATGTTTCCTACCGTATGGATATCTAAACGAATAGTTAGAAACTGTTAACGATATTTGAATTACAATTTGCAAATGAGTAGGACATGATAATGGCTGAATTTACTGTAAAATTGATGGAGTAACAATATGAAGCCTAACTGATACTCAATATATTATGTTCTCGGCTAATTTTTTTTTCATTTGTATGGCCAACGTGGGCACGTCGGTGGCCAACTTGCCTATGTTGGCTATTTTTTTTTTTTGGGCAACATGGGCACGTTGTCAGTCAATGTATCTACATACAACGTCGGTGTGTCCATGTACGCCATTGGTGTGGGCACGTTAGCTGCCAGTGTGCCTACATTGGCCATAATTTTTTTTTTCAAAAACGCACCCACATCGGTTCTATATATACCTTCAACCAATGTGGCCACGTTAATTCCCAATCCCTGTCGTTTTCATACCATTACACTTGCTACTAGTATGCTCTTGTTATTTGTCATTTGCCAATTATTTTAGAAGTTCCTTCTACCATAAATAATTGAACATCTACAAAGTTCACGCCATCGTACTAAAGTAACCGCACGACGCCACTACTAGGGAATAACACCTACCCTGTCCTCATCCTCTTCACCATCACTATCCTTGCCTTCTTCATCCAGTCACCCACATGATGATCATAATAATATCCATTTGCCCACCTCGGCTATGAAAGTACGATATGAAACTGTGTTCTACTCTCGGCTCGTGCCCCTAGGTAAAAATTATAACATGGATGAGTTAAATCAGTAGTACAACTTTACTAACACCTTATGTCACACTGGTTTGGTTGCACTCATGAACCTTCCGAACGAGACATATATCGATCTCGTTCGTATATTTTATTCAAATGCCACTATAAATGATGTCATAGAAGATAGCAATGTGGTTCCTTAGGTGGATAGTGGATGCTAACGTCGGGCCCCCATCACTACTTTTATGTTTAACTGTGTTCTCCATATTACCCCGGATTATCTAAATGATCTATTCCATCAAACTAACGAGGGTGATATGTTGCGAAAAAATTAGAATATAACCACTGCATTCCACTAGGTATTTGATTAAACTAGCGCCCCGATATGTGGTTGTAAAGACCCGACCCTCTAAATCCTGAGATTTAGAGTACCGAGTCCCCAACCACATATAACATTTTCACATTACATGTAAGGTTGTCCTAAAACTAACAATTTTATGAAAATTGTTTCATCAAAACTACTAAAACTTTATAAAGAACTTTTAACAAAACAAGATTGCTAATAAAAGCAATCTATACATACATTTATATCATATATACACTGTTTAGTGTCAATACAAGACACTACAAAATTACAAGTTTTCTTAAAGCAAAAAGAACCCTAGGAGATCTTTAGGTCTTTACAACTTAGGCTTATCTATCAAGCCTTCTATACAAAAACTTTTTCTTTAACAAAAGCTCCTCCAAAAGTCCAGGGTTTTCGAATCCTATTCGTCCTACTCATCCATGAATTTCTCAAAGTCTGACTCGTAACCCAAATCATCATAAAACTCGTCTCCATTACCTGCAAAGCAGCAAAAGTGAGCCAAAGGCCCAGTACATAATAACAAAATGCAAGAACAAGTTATCAAACCAACTTAAATCAAATGAAATGTATCAATAGACAAGTTATTATCTTATTAAGTTTTCTTTTACAAAACAGCAGGAGGGTACTCAAACACCGGAATCATGCTCTGGGAATTTAAGGATGTTTATATCTCCTATATCTATTTCATAAAGAAAATAGCTTCATTTAGGGTTCAAAAGTCGTTGCCCGACTCTACTTAAACTCAGTCCATAACATGAGCCTAGTTCACAAGTTCCCATAAACTTTAAACTAAACCATGTTATTTCCTCCTAAGTTTGAGTAAACGTTACTCAGATACTATTCCCCCTATCGGCTACCCACTTAACCAAAAAGAATCGCTATTGCATCATAGCGTACCATTGCATCATGGTAAAGTCATTGCATCATGACTTGGTTAAGCGCCTAACTAATATGTTATTGCATCATGACAGGTTTACTACTCCTCGAACCAGATCAAACAGCGTAATAGACATCCAGTTCATCAAAACATTAAGCCGAATCAAATTAAATCATATTAGGAATGCTTAGTCCTAACAAACATCAAACAAGCTATTGCGTACCTAAACCTGATAGTATATCACTATAGTCACTCGATGAGGAACTAACCGAATAACCTTTAACTAAAATAGGAATATCAGAATAATCAATAATTGAATATAGATTTCACATCCATATATATTTTATATATCACAATCCTAGATTAATTATACAAGGGAATTCATTAAACTTTGCACAAAGTTTTAATATTTAATTCATGCATAAAACATGTTTATCTAGCTTATATATTCATTAGGAGATCATATATGAAGTAAAGATTGAAGATTGAAGAAGTTTAAATTTGAAAAACTCATGGGATACGCTGCGTTCCTACGCTTGCAAAATTTGAATGAACGTCGGCAGCATTGGAAGTATATGCCGGCGGTGTTTCACTCTGGCGTTTAAATATTTGGTTTTTTTTCACTTCAACACCGCCCCATACGCCGGTGGCTTTGAATCTCTAATGGCCGACGTACATTTTGAAAAACAAACACTAGCAAAATTTTCTTGCAAAAGCCGGCGGTGTTCAAAGCGGCTTTAAAAAAATCACTTCCGTTTGCTTCCAACACCGCCTCTACGCCGGCGGCGCTGAAATTCCAGATGTCGGTGTGCGTTCAAAACAAACCTATTCAAACAGAACTCATTTCCCTTATTTTTCACTTTGTAACTTTCTAACCATACACTTTTAAACCTTCTTCAATTTCATTTTTAGCTTCATATACTAACTCCTATCTACACTAATCAATCCTAGCAACTTAGAACATTAAATTAACACACTTAATCACTTCAAATCCCATTTCCACTCATCCTCAACTTTAACTACTCAAATTATCTTTATTCCTTCCCAACACTCCATATAACTACCACAACACATAAACAAACTCACACAATAACAAAACACAATCCAACCTAATTTCAATGCATAAACAAGCAACTTATATGACATTAAACTCATTCTATCCAAGATCTTACATAGATACTATAAGAAATGAAAATAAAACAAAAGCTATACTTATATTAACTCACATGAATCAGCCTTGTCTTGGAGAGAATTTTGATTCACAAGGCTTGATGTTATCTTTGGTTTGGGGCTTGGAATTTCGAGTGAAAGAAGAAGAGAAAAGGAAAGAAAGAAAATGAAAATTTGGATGAAAAGAGAAGGCTGCCAAAAGAGAGCCTAATTAAGCAAATTTTGGTCTTAAACTTATCTCAAATTTGACTTTTAAGGCTTATTTGAATTTAGGTTGCATTTGGGTTAATTTGAGGCTAATTTGAGTTTATTTAGGCATGAATATTGGCTTAATTAAGGGAAATTTCTATCAACTATTCTTAAGCAAAATCCAAAGTTGATTTTATAGATTTAAACTTAACTTAACATATTAATGTATAAAAGACACAATTATTAACTATACCATACACACATTAATATATATAAAACAATGATATTGATTTTATTACATATACAAAATAACACATATGAAATATTCAAATTATACTAACTTAGACACATTTAAACTATTACCCACTCATCTACTCAATTGTTAATATTACCAAACACAAATCTCATAAATCAACATGCTCATTTAATTCAATAATTAAGATAAATAAACATATACATGGAAGTTGAATAGAATTTAAATTTAGATCATTTCAGTGGTGGTGAGCGTTAATCCGACCACGTGAAGCATCTCAAGCACAAAGATCTCTTACCAATTTGTAGACTAATCAATCATATGATTGGCTATAATATATGTCTACAGGCGAATTCAAGTAATATCTCTATTGAAAATATCTTCTTGATGGATGCAACGATGGATCCCCGAGCATTAGATGTCAGCTATTTGGTGATACAATGCATGTGTCGAGTGCTCGGAAGAAAAGACATACATCTTGCATATGGTCACTTTATCATAGTCATTCTGACCTCATGGGGATTTAACCTTTCAAGTTAAAGAAAATCAGAATCAATGTCAAAATTCACAAAGAGCAACATAGCAAGAAGATTGGGTTTCAGGCATGATCTTGAAGCCAACCAATATATTGGAGATCACGGTAGTGCATCACAACCAAGAGACGCAAATGAATTAAATGAACAAAGCTTAAATCTCAACTTGGATGATCTCTCCCTCCTCCTCTCATGGCACGATGAAGGAATAGGAGATGGGTACAGATACAAACAGTAGTAGGGTCAAGCTCAAACATAGCAATAATCCGGATCCAATTCATATAATATGGAGGATATAATGAACACTCTAACACATATAGCCAAGGTCCAAAAAAAAAAAACATGGGGACTTACTCAACTCCATGGGTGCCCACCTGCACAATTTCTCCCAATAGGCTGGTTATCAACTAATGCATCCTCCACCTCCACCCCCACGATGGCCACAATCATTGTATCACTATCAGTCTTCAAGCGATACTGATGATCAAGGTGGACAACAAGACGGACAATCATCACATTAGCACCATTTTTTTAAATTAAATTAAATTTTTTTTTTTTACTATCAATGTAAATAATAATGTAATGCATGTTATTATTAATGGAGTTCAAAATATTGCTTCCATAATTGTCTAAATTTCATTTATGTTTAATGTGAAAATCAATAATTTATTTGTAACTAATTTGAATAATTAGTTTAATTAAAATTCCGAAAGCCATTGGAAGAAAAACCTGCAAGTCGAAAATTATAAAAAAACGGAATAAACCATGTGAAAATGGACCTGATTGAAGGCACATAAATCGTTACGCAGAGGCATGCAACATGGCATGCGAATGAATGGGCTTGCACGGTACAACATGTGAAGAAAAAAAAGCACGGCATGCGAGGCATATGAGCACGAATGAGCCAAGCAAGCAAAAGCACACAGCACAAAAAGCACACAAAATTTGGCACACAGACAACATGGGACGGCCTATTTACCATGCCTAAATTGGGATTATTTTGATCTCAATAGTAATTTTATAATTTAAAAAAAATAAATATTAATTTCTTTTCTCTAAAATAATTATAAAAATCTTTATTAAATATTAAATTGAACATTTAAAAATTTATACAATAAAATAAATTTTAATGTAATATTAAATTTCACATTTATCCTTTCTAAATTTTAATATGGAATAATGATAATTCCACCAAATAATTATTTGAGACAACCTCAGATATTTTATGCAATTACTATGTTTCCCATCATCCTAACCACTAAATTAAATACATTTGGAAGAAGTCCTCCTCCTGAGGTTGACTGGAAAAGTATGTTGATGGATGGCCAAAAAAAACAAAATAAAAGGATGTTGATGTTCCTATCCTTGGTAATAAATAATCGGGGCATATCCTTCATTTATAGGCTCCTAGAATATCAATTTCATCCCACTGGCCACCCGGTGTTCATTTTCAAACACAAAAAAGGCAAATATGCCGGCAAGGAGTAGCCTATTCCGGTTTTGCTTATTCACACTGTTACCATGTCTGACACTTTTTCTTCTTCCGAGTGGCAGCCGTTGCTTGGCGGCAGCAGCAAAAGAAGAAAAGAGACAATTGCGTTTTGGGCAGAATGGGGAGTTTAAGATACTTCAAGTGGCTGATATGCACTACGCGGATGGGAAGATTACGCCGTGTTTGGATGTACTTCCTTCTCAGGTTCATGGTTGCTCCGATCTTAACACCTCCGCCTTCATCCACCGCATGATCCAGGCTGAGAAACCCGATCTCATCGTCTTCACTGGTACCCCCTTTCTTTGCTTTCCTCATTTACCGTGTTGTAATAGTAATTCCATGGAATAGCAATTCCATTTACGAAACATTGGATTAATTAAATTCTGAGGAAAGAATAGGCCAAGATAGAGTGAACCAATACTACAGTTAATTACTCGAGTTCAGCTCGATATTTGTTCAACTGCAGCGGAATCGACCTGGAGTTCAAAGTAGTTAGGTAGCTTATAAAAGTTAAGCTTGGAGCCGAGGCTCTAATTTTGTAAAGAGTTACTGCAGCATTTAGTTAACCGTACGTTGGAATAGTTATTCATTACCAAACCCGTCTCTGAATAATAATTCAATAGTAGAACTGGTCTTCTCCCAAAATATCATATTTAAGTAAAAAATCAACAAATGAAAATCCCAATACAGCTCCTTGGTAATAATAATTTTATTACGGTCATAGATCCAGCGAAGTAAACGAACAGTTATAGTTTTAGCCTCAATGGGCTCTCAAATTTCATCAAGCTTCTGTGTTAGGGGAGGTTTTATAAAGTTTTAGTATAAAACCAAGGAATTCATCTGTGAGCTTCAGTATAATAATAATGAGAATAAGAAATAGTTTTTTTCTAATAAAAATAACAAATAAAGTTGCTCAAGGTTAATCTAGTCATGCTTGAACTTCTTGAGTTGTGCTTTCAGTTGAACTCAAGCTCAAAATTTTTAATTTTAGGCCATGGAGCTGATTATCATAGAACTAATTAGTGTGGTCGTGTAATTAAGAAACTAATCAAGCAGTGTCTACATATTCCGAGACCTATCTGCAGTGCACTGTTATTTATAAGGAGGGTCGAGTATGCAAATAAAAACTTATATAAATTTTAAAAGCTTGCAGGATGGTTGGTATCATTTATTCTAATCTTACAACCAATAGAGCATGCTGATTTGTCTCTTTGTTTGCCACAGGGGATAATATCTACGGCTTTGATGCCACGGATGCTGCAAAATCTATGAATGAAGCATATGCACCTGCAATATCCTCAAACATACCATGGGTTGCAGTGTTGGGAAATCACGACCAAGAATCCACTCTGTCAAGAGGAGATGTCATGAGACATATCGTTGGCCTTAAGAACACTCTGTCCCAGGTCAATCCTCCGGACGTTCAAATCATTGATGGTTTTGGAAATTATAACTTGGAAGTTCATGGGGTGAAGGGAACAAAGTTTGAGAACAAATCCGTTCTCAATCTATACTTCCTTGATAGTGGAGACTACTCCAAGGTCCCATCCATCCCTGGCTATGACTGGATCAAACCCTCACAGCAACTATGGTTTCAGCGCACGTCCATGAAGCTACGGGTATTTAAATTGCTGAATTCTAGAAAAAGCATCATTTGTTATGTGAACTGTCTAGGATAGATTTGTTCCATGTAGGCTTGGGTAAAATGTGAGATAAATGATACTAGAATGTTAGCAGCCCAGACGGATGGTGCCTGCTCTTATAGCTAAATAAGTAACTTTCATACCTTCTCCATTTGTTTTTATAGCCAAGTTGATCATACTAACCCCCTTTCCCTTTTAGATATTAGCTTTATCTGATTACTAGCTAGCATGAATTCAAATTTTTGATGATGTAAGCTTTAGCTCAACATTCAGTCTGTATGTGCCAACCCCAAATAACTCAACTATTCACAACTGTTTAAAAGCAAGTGTTCAAGTTGCCAGAACTTTGTTTGTCAATCTTCAGTAGGTATCTTATTGCATAGATGCGGATCACATTACCCCTTCCATTGTATTGATATGGGCATCTACAATTAACATAATAACATAACAGGGTGATTACTAGAGGTGACTTACCTGCAAGAACTTAATATTGATTTGAATTTTTTTTTTTTATCCTTCCTGTCTTGCTAACAGCAATTGTATATGGAATGATTATGTTACATTTGTCTGCAAACTTGATAGTTAAATTGTGCAAAATTAAATTTGAGTAAGACTGCCTTTTTGTATTAGCTGTGATGATCTCTCAGCATTTTATATCTTGAAGTAACTTTCTGAAGCTTCCTTCCCTATGAAGGGCTAGAATGTGAGCTCACATTTTCTGAAAACTCTTGTTCCCTTTAAAAAACTTGGGTTTTTTAATGAGACATAGCAATAAGTGCAGGCCATTGAAGCAAGGCTCAGGAGGTAGTGATACTCAAAAACGACATTTATAAGACCACCTATTTATAAGATTGTACATACATATTCATTCTGCTATTAAAGCAAAAACCAAATTTTATCTAAGTCTAGTGAACTTATTAATCCTGTAAGATCATTGTTCTTCATCATGCGACAAAATCAACATTTTTAGTGAATAAATAGGTTTCTTGATGTTGATGAGGAGGGCTTTATGCCTTGAGAAGTTGCTTATTGGTGCACCTGTATGATTGCACATTGTCTCTTGGTTTTTATACCTTGACTTATGTTGGTGTCTGGAAGCTGCCTAAATCTGACAGCATATGTAGAAGAATTGCACATAAAATGCTGACATACCTGTTTATTCAGTTCTTCCTTTAAGTCAAAAGATTTAAATTCCAATTTCTGAAAGGGTTTCTCATTTTTATCTGCTTTTCATCTCAATTCCTGGTGGGATTTAGCAGTTTTGTCTGTAATGCTGAAAAGAAGCTTTTCTATAGAGATACCAATTTATACCTTAAGTAAGACACGAATCATCATCCAAGGCCTACTTGGCATTTATTGCATGCAACATATTGAAATAAGATTTTCACTTGCATGCACGAAGTTTTCTTTTCTCAAATAAGCGTATTGAAATTTATCTGTTCTCTCTTGTAGAGTGCATACATGAGCAAGCCTGAGCCTCAGCAAACACATGCACCTGGGCTGGTTTATTTCCACATTCCTTTGCCTGAATTTTCAAGTTTTGATGATGCATCTAACTACACAGGAGTAAAACAGGAAGGCATTAGCTCCGCATCTGTCAACTCGGGCTTCTTTGCAACAATGGCAGAAGCAGGTGACGTCAAGGCTGTATTCACTGGCCATGATCATGTCAATGACTTCTGTGGAGAACTAACTGGCATACAGCTGTGCTATGCTGGGGGTTTTGGATATCATGCCTATGGTAAGGCTGGATGGTCACGGAGGGCGAGGGTGGTAGTAGCGTCAATGGAGAAATATGACAAGACTCATTGGGGAGCTGTTAAGTCGATTAAAACATGGAAGCGTCTAGATGATAAAGATCTCACCGCTCTCAATGGTCAAGCCCTTTGGAGTAAAACCTCTGCAGGTATTCAATAGACTTATGAAACATTAATACTGCATATTTTTCATGTCATCATATTTACAGGGAGTAATTCACAGGAAGACAAATCATTTGCTTGAAACAATGATGACTGGGAAATTTTTTACCCATAAAAACCACAGGATGATGAACTGCATATTGTAGTTGAACATGAATTTATTTTGCCACTTTCTTTATCTTCCAATTTCAACTTGTTTTAGCCCTCACTTTACCATGGATGTTGAAAATCAATCAAAAGTCAGTCGCTGAAGAGATCAATCAAATTTTTGCACAGCAACTATAATTCTATGCATCTTGTTTAGCAGTATGTAAATGGAGATTGTCTGCAGATGGTTTTCTAGAAAGACCTTCCTGTTTCCTTAATTTGATCTCCCTATTCAATGATTTGCTGATAGGATATTTATCCAAGCAGAAGCATTTAGAAGATCATTGAACACCAGTAATATCATTACTAGTGCAATTAAGGCGTTTAAATGTACATATCTGCTCTTTTGCTGTTTTTTCCATTTAGGCCAGCTATTTGGAGTGCTTATTTCTAACGCTCCACCACATAGCATTGCAAAATTATCAGTGCCCACTAATGCTAATTTTGATCAGCAGCTTTTCCTACCCATTTAACAGATTTTCACGTCCTTGTGAGCAGGATCCCGAAGAAAGAAATCCATTGGTTGATGTTGATGGATATATAGAGGTTGGAAGCTCCTCCTACAAAATAATTACTGAAGAATACTACAATATGCTGTTCATGCAGGTGGAATCCTTGGGCTTTTAGGCCCATTATAAGAAATTGGAGAATTATGTTAGGGGTCCATTTATATTAGCCAAACAAACCAATGAAAAAAATTCTAAATATAGATATTTTGACCTGCAAGAGCCATGTCAATTTCTTTGTTTGTGGATTCTACCACTTCATGTGTGATTGATCATACAGTATGTGGGTAATGTAATATTTAGCTGCCTCTTTATCTGCTTATGGCACCATCCCTAAAACTTTGCCATATTATAGCAACATCCGGCTTTTCAAAATTGAGTACTTGCACCCTTTTTATGTAATATGCTGTGTATGGATGAAAATTTTTTGTGCAATGGTACCGTCTCATTTCTGTCCTCACGACTAAACACTTATCATTTGTCATAAGGTGATAATTATTGCTTACATTATTTTAGGGATTTAATTTACTTTTCACGTGTGACACATGTTTATTTGCGGGAACAAAATAGAGAGCATTTTTTAGACAGTAAATTCTCATCTGGACTTTGCCATCACACGACAACATGCGGGTTTCCTTTTTTTTTTTTTTCTTTTTTTTTTTTCAGTTGAGCACTTGCACCTTCTATTTGCTGATGGAACTATTTTATGAGACAAAACATCAGTATCTGGTTTACATCTCAACCAAGGTTGCTTCTCTTCAATTGCAAATTTGGCTTAGGCCTCTTTGACTCTCTGATGGAGAAGGTAGGTGTTGATTATTCTATCGGTTTTGAGGTACATCCTCCATTAATATTTTAACACGGAGAATAATATTGGAGCCAACATGTAGACCGCTTATTTTCTCTCCCTCAAGATGGTGGAAGTGATTTCCAAACATGAACATTATGTTGTTTATTTTAAGGTTTGTAGTTATAAACCAAGACTAAGGTAGTCAAAATGGCGTGTCTATGTTGGGTGGGGGGTGTTGGGAATGACTATATGCTTTTCAAGCATTGTCCCACATTGCTTAGAAAACTAAGTTTTATCATGTTTATAATAAACTTTCCTTCTATGTGGTTTCAAAAAGTGCATGAGTGGGTTTTGAAAAAATGACCACACGCGCGCGCCGCCGGCCCGGGCCAGGCCGGTCTGGGCTGGGCTATTTCTTTGAATTTGATTTTTAACAAAATCATGTTTGAATTCGTCAGAAAAAGATAAAACGTGTTTTGAATCATTCAAACGAGCGGTTATTTTTTCCAATTTGAAAGGCACGATCTCCACGTTGTGCCCGGATTTTTCTCAACGTTCGTAACGTTTCAAAAACGGCTTTATATATACAGAAGGATGAGTCGTTCCGAATAACAATCGGTTTTTGTTTTCTTCTTCTCGTTTTTATTTTTCCTTTCGATTCTGGGCATTTGTAGTTGCTATTCCAACTCCATCTCGCGAGTGCACGTGCGACTGGAGTGGCTGTGTTAACCTTGGGGAAGCGAACGGCGTTGTCGATTGCACCACGGTCGTGCCGGAATTTCCCTTTCAGGGCAGTGGTTTCCACGACACAGCTTTTCAATACTATTATTTTTCTCTAACAATCTGAAAGCGAAAATGTCAACGATGGCTGTTTCTACTCCTAAATCACTCTCTGATCTCTCCAAACTTGAACCGTTGGACGGCAACAATTACAAGCGTTGGTCCCAGAAGCTTCTGATCTTCTTCGAACAACTTGAGGTTCATGAGATACATAACACTTCCTATAATCTTAGCATATTCAGCTTGTGAAACACTATCACCGTTATTCTTTTTAAGACTTATGCTAGGATCATAAGGAGTTCTCACAGGCATTTCATCAAAACATTCAAATTTCTTAAGTATCCTTTCAATATAGTGTGATTGACACAACGAAAAGCCATTTTCAGTTTTCCTTATTTTAACACCAAGAATAACATCAGCCTCCCCTAAATCTTTCATGTCAAAATGAGAAGACAAAAACGTCTTGGTATCGTTAATCACTTCCAAGTTTGAACCAAAAATGAGCATGTCATCAACATATAAACATATAATCACACAATCAGAACCAAACAATTTTGAGTAAACACAAGAATCAGATGCATTCACTACATATCCATTGTTTACTAAAGTACGATCAAATTTCTCATACCATTGTTTGGGTGCCTGTTTAAGACCATAGAGAGATTTTCTGAGCTTGCATACCTTGTTCTCTTGCCCAGTAACTACTAACCCTTCTGGTTGTTCCATGTAAATTTCTTCCTCCAGGTCTCCATTGAGAAAGGCCGTCTTTACATCCATCTGATGAATTATCAAGCCTCGAATCGCTGAAAGAGCAATCAAAGATCTAATGATAGCTATTTTAGTCACAGGAGAATAGGTATCAAAATAATCAATACCTTTCTTTTGAGTGTATCCCACCACTACTAGTCTAGCCTTGAATTTTTCTATTGACCCATCTGGTCTAATTTTCCTTTTAAAGATCCATTTGCATCTAATAGGTTTGCTGCCCACAGGTAAATCAACCAAATCCCAAGTATGATTCATCATGATAGAGTCTAGTTCACTTTTAATAGCTTCTTTCCAAAAACTAGAGTCTTTAGAGGTTAATGCCTCTTTATAGGATTTAGGATCATCATCAATTAAGAACACAGAAACAAATTGTTCATTGATTTTATCAGAATTTTCAGCTAGAAAGGCAGTTAAAAAATCAGGCCCGAAACTATTCTCAATTCTCTTCCTCTTACTCCTTCTAGGTTCAATCATATGTTCATTTGAAGCATATTCATTTATCAAATCATTCCTTGAAGGAGCAGCATGATCAACAATAGTTTTATTAAGAGGAAATACAAGTTCAAAGAATTCAACATCTCTAGATTCACAAATCGAATTATCATTCAAACACATAAATTTGTATGCAGCACTATTTTGAGCATAGCCAAAAATTATGTGTATAATGGAAAAAGAAGACATATTCGCATTAGGCATGGTGCGGTTAAACAACTCTTGAGGAATGGAGTAATTTCCTTAGAATTTGTGAGATCCAAAAGAAACCTAGCAGATCCTTTAACGAAAGGATTGACTAGGAGAGTTATTCAAGAGTCTTCCAAGGGAATGGGACTTAAATGTTTGGTTTGAATATTGTGTGATGCGCTACAGTCTATCCCTGTATTTGTGGTAGTGCTTAAATCCATAGCCCTGTGTTTGGGTGGTTCTGGAAAGGACTTGATGGATGATTGTGATAAAAAATGAGTCCAATGGACTCAGTGACTTCATAGCTCTGTTCATTGAGTGGTCTAAATGTGATAGACTTGATGAAGTTACCATTTAAATGAGTGTGAAGGTGGGCCGCCTTCTATAAAGGAATATAGGATTTTCTTTCTAGAGCACTCATAAAATCCAAGGTGTATGCACAGGGCCTTTAATAGTGCTTTTGTATCATCGCGGAATAGCAACATTAAGGAATTGATACGTGTTGTGGGGGTCTCAACTTGAGCTTTTGAAAGTTCAAGATTTATTTCACTTTCATTAGTAAAGTTGTTGCCTCATTTCACTATGCATTAATTCAATCGGAAGATATTAATGCTTAAATAAATAAAATTCCTTCCTTTGCCCAGAATATGTGTATAGTCATTCGTGGGGGATTGTTGGGAATGACTATATGCTTTTCAAGCATTGTCCCACATTGCTTAGAAAACTAAGTTTTATCATTTATAATAAACTTTCCTTCTATGTGGTTTCAAAAAGTGCATGAGTGGGTTTTGAAAAAATGACCACACGCGCGCGCCGCCGGCCCGGCCCGGTCTGGTCTGGGCTGGGCTATTTCTTTGAATTTGATTTTTAACAAAATCATGTTTGAATTCGTCAGAAAAAGATAAAACGTGTTTTGAATCATTCAAACGAGCGGTTATTTTTTCCAATTTGAAAGGCACGATCTCCACGTTGTGCCCGGATTTTTCTCAACGTTCGTAACGTTTCAAAAACAGTTTTATATATACAGAAGGATGAGTCGTTCCGAATAACAATCGGTTTTTGTTTTCTTCTTCTCGTTTTTATTTTTCCTTTCGATTCTGGGCATTTGTAGTTGCTATTCCAACTCCATCTCGCGAGTGCACGTGCGACTGGAGTGGCTGTGTTAACCTTGGGGAAGCGAACGGCGTTGTCGATTGCACCACGGTCGTGCCGGAATTTCGCTTTCAGGGCAGTGGTTTCTACAACACAGCTTTTCAATACTATTTTTTTTTTTTAACAGGGGGTAGGGGGTGGTAGGAATTACTTAAAAAGAGTCCATGATCTGATGTTGGTAATGTGGCTAACCACTATGCAGGCTTTAAAGAAATGAATCATTTTCCTAAATCCTGATTGTTAAGCATGGTTAATGGGAACCAACCATATCACGCGATGCCTCGGAGCAAATGCATGAAAAATCAATAAACATATCAATTTTTGTAGTCACTAAGTGCAAGAATCCAAGTAGCATGGCAAATTAGGAATTATAGGGCTCGTGCGTCTTAGGTTAAGCAATACACCCGGAATCGAAAAGCGACTTTTAAGGGGAAGGAAACACTTCCAGTAGTTATGTTTTAAATATGACCACTATGGACCTATTGGATCCCACAGGCCTAAGCTAAGGCCTTGGAGATTGAAAACAAGGTCCTGGCCTTCCATCGCTGCGCAACTTATGGCACCTTCGCCATGTTTAAATTCATTGCATTATCTAAATACATTTCTTATCCCCATGTCATTTCCAACTTATTGTTTCTTTTAATCTTCATTCAAATTCTCCCTCGTTGTTTTAATTGAAATAACCTTATAATAAAGAAAATAAAGAAGAAATTAGGATAAGGGTAAAGGGATCTTTTTATCAAGATCTAAATAACCTATAAGAAACTTCTCTCTCCCTCCCAAGGCACTTTCATCCTCTCAAACATACAACACATTGCCCTACAACACAATATATCCACAAATTGAATCGATAAGTATATTTCTCAATTTTCTAAAAATCTTGCGTGCAAGAAACAAATGAAAGATGCTTTTATTAATTTCTTTAGACCCATAGCGATAGCAAGAAAAAACAATGAGTTATTGGATGCACAATCTCATTTTTGGAAAGTTACTAATGTTTAAGAGAATGCTTATCGTAATTCTTGGCGAAATTGGATGTTTTGATGACATAGGATTGAATCATATTTGCAATTACTAGTATTAATAAGAGGTCATTCAAGAATCAAAGAACAAGAAAATTTGCGAGTAAATTTTGATAATGCCTCTTTTAGTTTGTGATTTGGTTGGAAAATCTTGTAAGGAATTGTTATTTTTGAGTGTCAAATGAATTTTGGTAGATAATTGTAAGTATATGATGTAAGGGATCGATTTTAAGTGTGTAGTAACGAAAGAAATTTTCAAAACTACTACTACATAGCTAACACAACCTTCAACAGTCGTGTTCCAGTTGTGTGAGCCTTCTGATCTCAACATAACGACCCATTTTCCCTATCCTCGGTATGGTCATATTGAGATCGTGTTCTATATATGACCCTTAACTTGGTCATGTTATGGTCGTATTCAACACAACTTCTCCAAAATTGGTAAAATTCTCCTCTAAAACTCACAAGATCTGTCCCAATCTTTTCTTTAAATTTGAATTACATTTTAAAACCTTAAAATCAAAATAAAAACCGAATTAGATACCAATTTCATGAGTTTATAAATCAAATTTCCAAAAAATAACCACAAGTTAGTTTATGTAGAATTATATAGAACTAGTTTGTAATAAGTTAAATTAGGGTATCAAATATGATTCTAAATATCTTTTAAATTACTTCTTATATCAGTATCTTGGAGTATTATAGTTTTAGTTTACATTCTAGGTATGCATATAACTTATTTTTGCATGTGCTTGCACAAAATAGAATTCTAAACTAATTAATTGACTACTCGGCTATAATAATTGATTATTGAGTGTGCTTGATTGTGGTTAGTAGACCAGAAGTACCAATGATGTTAATGCGACACCCCAACAATCCTTATGTAACATTTTCCATGTGTGAAGTCATGCTCGAAAATTATTATATGTGGATCTAGGGAATGTGAACTTATGGACCCACAAATGTTAAGGAGTCTCCAACATCGTATATGTATATATTATAATAATGTGTAGTGAGATAATGAGATATCCCTATGATGTTGGCTCAGAATAGAAAAAAATGTTAGTTGTTGTATTAGTTTTATGTTTGAATGTGAATGTATTATTACTTGATCGTGTGCATGTGGTTCTGACGTGTATGTAATAAGCTCCAAATCATTTCTTTTCTTTTTTAGGTTTGTAGATGGACTTTAAATATAAATATTATATTTTTATTTATTTGGGCTTAACTTGTGGGTAGAGTAATAAAGCCTAGCGAATCCAGTTCAGTTTGTTGGGATGGATCTAAGAGAATTGGCTTGGTAGGTTCAGAATAAGAATCGTTGCATCGGTCCGCCACATCCAACTCTTCTTAGGCAAGCTTATGCACATAAGAGATGACTATTGACCTTGACCTATGAGGAGCTCATTTAGGATAACCATGAATTGAGCTTAATCTATCTCATCCATCAATCACTGAGGTGATATGACGATCGCCATCCATGCCAAGTGCCTATAAAAACTCAGTCACTCTACCACATTTTCATCTTTTGGAGAGAAAAGACAAATAGAACTTTTATAGAGAAGGCTTGTTACTTAAACAAACCTCAAAATGTATAAAGGCAATCAAGTGATCATTACTCTAATTGCTCAAGAACTGTAAGGTCGACGTGCGAGGTCTAATTAAGCTTCCTTACATGTCACTTACGTATTCAAGACACTAAGACTGCCTATTCCACCTCTCTGTCATGCTTTTCAAGTCATCCTGTCATCAAGTGTCATTTCTTCAGCAGCACTTTGAAGTCACGTACCAAGCACAAGACCCATGCGACATGGTGTGACTATCTTAGGAAAGAACCCTGCATCTACAAGGTTCAGTGATGGTTCAACTTTGTTTTGACTTATTTAGTTATGACATCTCTTAACTTAATCCTCAAAGATTAAGTTTATTTCAAGATGTTGAAAAACTAGACATATAAAGAGAGTCTCTAAACTCTCATTATAAAGTCATAGGTGGTATTTCCTTAAAACATCAATAAGGGGGTAAGAGCAAGAACTATAAAAAGTATAGATCATAGATAAGTTTAAAAGTTGAAACGGTTATGGATATCTTAATTGTTATGTAATTCTAGTTGAAGATTCTTGTATATAGAATGGACTTACTTCTAGTTATGTGTATTACCCTATTTATGCTTGTGCTTGTTCAATATAGAAACTTAAAATGACTAAATGAATATCTAGCTATAAACTGGTTCATCGTGTGTGTTTAGCTGTGGTTAAAGGACCATAAGTACCGATGATGTTAACACGACGCCTGATGATCCTTATATGACATTGTCCTTGCATGGAGTCCTACTTAGAGATGATTATGGGTAGATATATGTTTTGGACTCATGGGTGTTGGAAAATACCCAACATCGTGTGTGTGTGTGTGTGTGTGTATGATCTATGTGTGCGGTTGAGATATTAATTTAACCCTATATTGTTTAATGGGCTTAAATTTAAAGATATAAAATAATGATTGTTGCATTAGCATACATTTGCATGTGGGATGTACTGATGCATGCTCCTGCACTTATGCTTGTGGTAGCATCATATTGGTTTCAACTCTCATGTGACACTTTATGTTGTATTGATCTTTTTTGTTAAAACTTAGTGGTAGACTATGAAGATGGCACTAGTTTAGACGACTTTCTAGCTAATCAATAAACTAGTATGTTTAAAATTAGGGATAGAAATTCCTTATGTTTACCTTATTATAGTAAAGGTACTTTGTATCAGGTTGCTAGTTAGGGAATTATCCCACTTTTTATGTGTATATTTTGTGGCATGCTTGATGGACTCCCTTGTAAGCCATCTCAGTTGTGACAAAAAAAATACTTTTATTGTGGTACTGGTGTGGTATTTTATGTTGATATTTATGTGATCCACACATGTGGTAATACCTGACTTATATGTGTAATTTTGGAGTTAATAGTATAAGATATTATGGTTTAGTAGTGGACTATGAGGTCCTAGCATGTTCTGCATCAATTATAGACATACCAGGGCAGTAAATGAGCATTTAAGGTGTTGTAGATGATATGAATGAAAAATAGGTAAAGTGCAATGGGTAAACTGTGTCATGTAAATATAGGAGTTTAAGAAAAGAGAAATAAAAAAAATTCATCCTGTACTTCTTTTTTTATCTAACGAGTTGATTAGCAATCAAATTGAATTAGGGATCATGGACCTGTCCAAGGAGTTCTGCAAAATATTTGTTTGATTGGTGGGCAGAGGGGACAGGCTCAAAGCTTAATATATGGGCCTATGACAAAAGAGACTATATTCTTAATTGTTCGAGATTGTTGGATTCATGAAACTGCTGGGATAAGGGAAAATTGGTTTTGAAATATTTAATCGTTTGTTAATGCATATGGCCCAATTGGATTAATCCAAGATTTTTTAAAAAAAAAAATTGCCATGAAATTTGTAATGAGGCAAGACTAAATTCGTCAATTAGAGGTATTTATAACATTTTCAACCTAAAGATGAAAATAATTCCCCACAGAGGCAATTGATTTGGAAATCATGCTTCCCTCTAAAGTTTAAATTGTTTAGTGGCATATATTGACAGATTCTTTACCTATTGTCGCTAATTTAAGGAAGAGAAACTTACGTGTGAATGCAGGATGTCTAGATGCAGGGAGAAAAATGAAACAGTGGAGCATGTTTTGCGAACCTATCATTGCTTATCCGACATAGTAAATAATTGGTCTTCTCTTAATTCATCAAATTTGGAAAAAAAAAAAAACAATACTCCACTAAAACCATTCATATTTGGTATAATGTAGTGGATTATATGAAATTCCATAATTAAATTGATTTATAATACAGTGGAACTGTGGAACAATTATTGGACAGTGTTCATGTGAAATTTCTCGAATTGTGGCCGCACTTGAAAAAACCAATAACAAATTCATATTATTGAACATGTAAATCTAAAAATACTATAAAGTATTGAATATATGTAGGGCACTGCAAAGAAATCATAATTGCAGCACTGCAGAATGGAAAACATCTTAGGAAGGCCAATAAGTTTATGTTTGCTTCGTTGGTTTTGGTCATTTCGGTATATGATATATATAAACAAAAATTGCAAACGTGGGCCCAATCAGTCTCTATTTGGCATCCCATAGATAATAGGTATTTTTAAAAAATTTTTTAATAAATTATTTATCAAGAAGTATATTAATAAAAAACATAATAATTCTTATGAAAACATTAAATAAATTAAATACAGATAAAATATAATTAAATATTAAATATTTATATATAAAAAATTTAAATACAGATAGAAATAAAAAAACTATTCACACCAATCCGATGTCATTTCTCAAGCTCGCCAGAAAATCTAAAAGTCCATTCCACGTCAGGATGTTGTTGGTAGAACAGTGCGAGTGCAGAGTGCATAATCAATTGCATTGGTTGTTATAGTCTTTCGATCTTTTGGTTTTTAAAGCTACAGTAACCCAAAAAAAAAAAAAAAGTTTCTCGGTACCAACGTTTATTGTCTTGTGTCATAAAAAGCATTGAAATTCTTTGTCAGTTTTGGCCTACTTGGTTACTCCATTTACCAATAAATGAAATTGGAGGCGTATTTCCAAACAATAATGATGTTATGCTTGAAAAGAAAAGAAAACCAATAACGATGTCAGATATATGGGCAAATAACACGTTTGGACCATGTTTGGTACTGGGGGAATAGTCTAAATTGAATGGAGTGAAACGAGTTTTTAAATGATAAATTTATTCTTATGATTACAAGTATATACATAATAAAATAGTTATAAAATGTATTTATTGAAAAAAAAATAATAAATGTAGCATTATTGATATATGAAAGAATAAAAAAGTAATTATACTATATATAATTAATGGAATTAAAATGAAATTGAGATTCCACTTTTTCAAAGACCAAATCAAATTCCTTCTATTATATTTAGTATGCAATGAATGGATTCGGAATGGAATCGTGATTTCGGGTTTCATTCCATTTCTCATTTTTTAATGCATCTTTAGAAGTTAGAATCGCGATTCCTTAGAATCAATAATTCGATTTTAAAAAGGAATTCGATTCTGCTTTCTCAAAGATGGAATCAAGATTCTATTCTAGTTTTATTAATTGTATGCAATATAATTATCTTTTATCTTATTGTATATTCATAACTTGTATTTATTACTAGGGACATTTCTGATAAATATATTCTATAACCATTCTATTCCATGTACACTTCCAAACATAGGAATGGATTTGTCATCTAGGAACATATTCTATTCCACTTAATTCCAAACCATTCCATTCTAAATTATTCAAATAATCATGATTCTCGCTTTTATAAGTGTATCCAAACATAGAAAATAAAATAAAATAAAACTCAAAATGATGATTTCATTCTAGATGTACCAAACATAACATTAATACTTGAGTTTTCATATTTTTTTCCTATTAATTAAATAGAGTTGTTTTAGAATTGGTATTTGCTACACATAATTATTCTTTTGTAATAGTTACACCTATGAGACCACTTTGCACAAAATTTAATTTGACAACTGAAATTTAAAATAATCAATCTAATACCTAGGCAAGCTTGGTTATCACCTTTTGTTGTGATTCTTGACTGAAAAGAGCAATCCATCTATGACAGTTTTATGAGAAATAGTAAAAATTCAACGATAAACTTTTTTTTTCACATTAACAAATATAACAATACTCTTAAAAGATAGTAAAGATGACTATAAAAAGTTTGATTTAGTATTAAATTGATCACTT
>JAMXBD010001836.1:0-283445 GCA_024138025.1 Combretum micranthum | reverse complement strand
AAAATGCGAGTAGTGTTAGCACAGATGGATTTGGATGATGTGTTGTTGGTTTGGCAAGAAGCTTGTGTCTTAGTCACACCGGAAAAAAAATTGCATAAGGATTGTAACGCCTTCTTCTCAGAATTCATCCATTTATCAAATCAATTTTGCAAGATGTGTTGAAGGAGAAGAAAGCTGTTGGGTTATGGTTAAAATTAGAAATACGCTATATATGAAGAAGAGTTTGACCATTAAATTACTATAAAGCAATGATTATACTCACTTAAGTTGATAGAAGGTGGATCTCTAAAAGATCACTACTAGAAAACTAGCCTTTAGAGACAGAAAATTTGCGACGGAAAATTTCTTCTCTAAAAAAAATGAATTAGAGACAGATTTGCGACGGATTTATGATGATATGAATGATGAATAATCTTCTAATTTTTATATGCTTTTTGCGACGGATTACACATTGATTTGCGACGAAAATTTTTCTGTTGCAAATTGTCTCTGATTTTAGAGGAAATAAATTATTTTAGCGCCAATTTTCTATTTTTAAAATTCTGTTGCAAATTTTGTCTCTAAACTAAATTATTACATATATGTAATATAAATAATTGTGTTTAAAATTATTTTAATTATACATATCTAATATATATATATAAATGTGCATTATATAAAAGGACATATATTATTTTGTAAATTAATTTTATTATATAATAACTATAATATGTATAATCATTTGTTATTTACAACAATTATATATTTTTATATATAATATATTTAACATACATTACATATTTATATAAATAAAGTATAAAATTAAAAATAGTACTTAAACATAAATATTATATTATATCTTATTAAATATTCTTTTCATAATAACTTATATAAAAAACTCAATTATACAACTTAATAAAATAGTGTATAAATAATAATATAATATGTTATATGCAAGTAATATCATAAAATACTAATTAAAAATAAAGTAATTTCATAATAATATATGTAAAATAAAATAATTAATATAAAATGTAAACTTAGTATATTTAAAACATATACAAATATATAAATAATATTTAATTCTAATAATATATTAATAAAAAAAATATATTCATATTATTTATAATTTTTTTATTATATATTTATTATGACTATTCATATATTTTTAATATAAAAAAATTATTATATATATCTTACATAATTTATATTACGTACTATATTTTATTTAAAATAATAACATATTTGGGAAAAAATAATATACTATGTAAAAATATAGTATATTTAAGTAATAAAATATGTAATAAATATAATAATTAGTTAAATATATTTAAATTGGTATTATATATTATTTTATTAATATAATAATGAAAAATATATTTTTATATTGTTTACATTATATTATAATTATTAAGTGCAACAAAAATGAAATGAAAAAATAAACACATTAATTAAAAATATACAATTTATTAATTTAATATAAAATATTAAATAACTAATGTAAAAGTATAATTATATATCATTAAATATATATATTTATATGTAAAACATTATTTATATTTACATAATATATAATATTTTTAATAATAATATCATATTGAAAAAAAATTATAATATACTACTGAAAATATTATATATTTATAATAATATATAATTTAAAATAATTATTAAAAAATGTAAACATTGTATATTAATATTATATATTATTTTAATAAAATATAAAAAATCCTTAATAAATATGTAAAGTGAAATTATAAAATAAAAATAAACTAAAAATATATATAAAATGTTTTATAGTTATAATATTGTAAATTGTGTATCCCATTAAATAAATAGTAGTGGAACTTTCTCATGAAGATACAATTGGTTTATCGGTTTAGTGTTGTGAAAACTTCAATGTTAAGTGTGCTAGTATGTAGCATTCTATGATGGGTGACCTCATGGAAGGATAAATAAGAGCAAATGTGTATTTTTTTTAATAATTGTCTTAGAATCAGAGACAAATTTGCGACGAATAATTTTATTTAATATTTACTAATTGGATATTTAAAAATAACTAATTATAAAACAGAGACAAATTTGCGACAGAAATTCCGTAGCAAATTGTGATGGAAAATAAATCTGTCTCTAAAAGAATTAGCGACGATGATTTTTGAAACAGAAATTTGCGACGAAATTCTGTCTCTGAAAGTCTTTAGAGACAGATTTTTCACTTTCAGAGACAGAATTTTTTGTCTTTAAAGCCAAAATTCTTGTAGTGGATCACTTGACTGTTTTTAAAGAAATTGTTTCTAATTTGGAAACTTTAGATGTTAAGTATGATGAGAAAGATTTGACTTTAATTATGTTGTGTTCCTTACCACTTTCATATTTGAATTTTAGAGACACAATCCTATATAGTCACGATTCTCTTACCATGGAAGAGGTGTAGATGCTTAGCATCTTTGAGAAGATGAAACACTTAGTAATTAGATCTGAGCCTAAAGCAGAGGTCTTGTTTCTCATGGTAGGAGTTAAGAACGCAGTTCTGGTAATTCAAGGAAAAGTCAAAGTCTTCAAATAGAGATAAGGTCTGCAGTATTGCAAAAAATCAGAAGAGAAACAATCAGAAAAATCTTATGAAGCTGATGTTGCTACAACCATAATGCAGGTGAGCTTCTTATTGCTTCTAATAATGATCCTAGACCAATGTGAGTGGATTTTTAGACTCTAGTTGTACTTTTCATATGTGTCCCAATCAGGACTAGTTTTCAATATATGAAAAGGTTTCCAAAGGTGTTGTCCTTTTAGAAAACAATGCTTCTGCAAGGTTGGAGGCATTGGCACTATAAATATCAAGATGTTTGATGGTGTTGTCAAGACACTTGGAGATGTGATACATATTCCTAACTCAAAGAGAAATTTAATTTCATTGAGTACTCTTAATACTAAAGGGTACAAATATACTGGTGAAGGTGGAGTCTTGAAGATCGGTAAAGGATCCCTTGTGGTAATGAAGGAGATGAAAAAGGTTGCTAACTTATGTGTTTTATAGGGTTCTGTTATTGCAGGTGATGTAGCCATCACTTCTTCTTCTTTATCAGATGAGGATGCTACCAAACTTTAGGATATGCATCTAAGGCATATGAGTGAAGACGGTATGGCTAAATTGAGTAAAAGAAGACTTTTTGATGGGCAGGGCATCAATAAGTTGAAGTTCTATGAACATTGTGCTTTTGGTAAGCAGAAAAGAGTCAAATTTACTACAGGTACTCATAACAGCAATGGTACTCTGGATTATATCCATTCTGACTATGGGGACCATCTAGAGTGCCTTCAAGTGGAGGTGATATTTACATGTTCACCATCATTGATGATTTCTTCAAACGAGTATAGGTATTTTTCTTAAAGTAGAAAAATGGTGTTTTAACCATATTCAAAGAATGGAAGATGATGATTGAGAAACAAACTAGAAAGCAGGTAAACCGTCTTCGTACTGATAATGGTCTTGAATTCCATTATAATGATTTCAATATTCT
Organism: Combretum micranthum; assembly: GCA_024138025.1. NCBI lineage: Eukaryota > Viridiplantae > Streptophyta > Magnoliopsida > Myrtales > Combretaceae > Combretum > Combretum micranthum. The sequence goes on along the minus strand of JAMXBD010001836.1, from coordinate 279,948 downwards.
ATGTAAGTTAGAGGGAATTGTGAGACATCTAACAATTTCTGATACACCTCAATAAAACGGAGTAACAGAATGGATAAACAGAACCATTATGGAGAAATTCAAGTGTACGTTGTCTAATGATCAATTAACGAAGTCATTCTGAGCTGAAGCAGCTTCTACGGCATGTTATTTAATCAACAATTCTCCATCTATAGCTATTGAGAAGAAGGCTCCACTAGAGGTATGGTATGATACTCCTGCTGATTATTCATAGTTAAAAGTTTTTTGTTGTCCTACATATGCTCATGCAAATAATGGGACGCTTGAGCCTAGATCTTTGAAGTACATATTCCTTGTTTTTAAACCTAGTGTGAAAGGATATAAATTGTGGTATCTTGATTTGAAGAAAGTCATTGTCAGTGGGGATGTGATTTTTGATGAAGCATCTATGTTATCTAACTTGTCTTCTACAACTTCATCTTATAAAGTACAACATAAATCAAGCATGCAAGTAGAGTATTAGATTGATTCAATGTCTACATTAGAGTCTACTTCTCAGCATATATCATAGAGACATGATAGTTTTGTCTCTACACCACCATGGCAGTAATATTCCATTACTAGAGACAAACCTAAAAGAGAAGTTAGACCTCCTTAAAAGTATGCAAAACAGACCTTATAGCTTGCACTCTTAATGTATCAGAGGAGATTGATTCTAAATAGGAGCCATTTACTTACTTAGAAGCTGTGAATTGTGATGATTCTAGCAAGAGGATGACTGCAATGTAGGAGGGATGGAATCCCTTTGCAAGAATGACACTTGGGATTTAGTGAAACTTCCTAAAGGAAAGAATTTGTTCATTTAAATGGGTATTCAAGAAAAAGAAGGAAAACTAGGAGTTGAAAAACCCATATACAAGGCAAGACTTGTTGCAAAGAGTTATAGTCAAATACCAGGTATTGATTTCAATGATATGTTTTCTCTTATTGTAAAACACAACTCAATTAGAGCTTTGTTGGGTATTGTAGCTTTACAAGATCTTAAGTTGGAACAATTAGATGTGAAAATTACTTTCCTGAATGAGAGCTTGATGAAGACATTTATATGCAACAGCCAGAAGGCTTTGTGGTCTTACGAAAGGATCATCTTTGCATGTTGAAGAAATCATTTTATGATTCAAAGCAATCATCTAGCTAGTAGTACAAGAGGTTTGACTATTCATTAGTTCTCATGATTTCAAGAGAAGTAATTTTGATAGTTGTGTGTATTTCAAGAAATGTGAAGATGAGTATTTTGTATATCTACTCTTCTATGTTGACGACTTGTTGGTTGCAGCCAAGGATAAGGAGAGATTGAGAAGGTTAAAATCAATTGAGCTAAGAGTTTGAAATAAAAGACTTAGGAGCATCAAAGAAGATAATTGAATGGAAACTCTGAGGATAGAAAAGCAGGTACGTTGTATCTCAATTAGAATGCGTACTTTAAGAATATTTTACAGGTTTAATATGATGAATGCTAAGCCTATTGGTACACCTTTAGCAGCACATTTCAACTATCATATGCTCCATCTCCATAGTCAGATGATGAAGTTGAATATATGTCAAGAGTTCCATATTCTAGTGCTGTAGGATCTCGTATGTATGCCACTATAAGAAAACTGGGATTTAGAGACAAAATTTTATTTCCCTAAATGTGAAATTCTGTCATGAAGACCATTTTCGCAGATTTTATTTGTAAAATTACAACTACATTTTCTAATTTTCATTATAGATTTTCTATCTCTAAATGCCTATTTTCTTAGTATGCTATGGTCTGTACACGTCCAGATTTATCATATGCTGTAAGTATAGTCAGCAGGTATATCATATATGGCAATTCCCGGTAAAGAACACTAGAGAGCAGTTTAGTGGATTTTCAAGTACTTAAGTACTTTTCGAGCTCGAATTTTGCTCCTTTTTTCCTAAGGGTTTCGATCCATATCAAACCTGACCCATTTGACACAGAATACTCGATAAGGAACCAATAGGTTTTTGTAAAAAGCCCGGTTTTCTAAAAGAAAACATTTGACTGGAGTTGCCATTGGCCTAAGCCAGAAAAAAGAGTGAACCAAAAACCAAATGGGTGGTTTGGTTTTTTATTCAGCCACTAGTCTGTGAAAGCCAGAAATTAATCGATCAAGGGCTACTATTTTAAAACCTAAATGGTTATCTAGCTTTTGGGGCTTTAGAAATCTTGAATATATTGGCCAAACAGATTAATTTTGATTTTTCAATTTTTAGTCTTTTTTGAAAAAGAGTTTATATATTAGAAAAAATTATTTTTTTTCGTTTTTGAAAAACTACCTAAGAGTTTTTAATATTGTGACCGCTTCACAGGTGCTTACGTATCCACTAATCGGAATCAGGTCCTCGTATTTCGTTTTGATTTTTTAAAATTTTTAATTTGTTTGTATTTTTTAATTGTGAAAATCTGCCAAGTTTAAGTGGTTAACCATTTGATTCTTGATTTTTGAAAAAAAAAAAAAACCTAAGACATCTAATTTTGATCTTTCTTGTTTTTCAAAAAGTCCTAAAAGAAACTATTTTTTGAAAAACCCCATTTATTTTTGTTTTTGGTAATCTAGAAAATAACTAAGTGATATTACATATAAGCTAGAAAACGCATTTTTATATAAATTATACTAAATATATATATAGAAAAAGGTAAAAAGAATTTTTTGTTGGTTTTTGTAATTTAATTAATAAATTTTTAATTAATTTGTTTTAATTTAATTTTTTTAATTTTAATAAAAGATCAAAATATCAAATCTAGCACACATCATCAAAAGGATAATAAACCTAAACCTATGCTCATATTTTTGTTGATTTTTGTAAATTTTTCCATTTTCAATATTATTTATTTATTTGTTTTTTATAAAATAGATATGATGATGATGATAATGATGATGATGATATTTACAAAGATGATTTGCTAAATAATAGATCATTAACACCATAAGCATGCATCAAATTCAACACATATTATCAAAGAAGACCTAAAAGATAAAAATCCTAAGACTATCATATACATTTTTTTTTGTTGATTTTCATGGTTTATATTCAAACTAAAACTTATCCTAAAATTCATTCATTATATTAATATCATCACATACATACACAAATATAAATTTGTTGATTTTTATAATTTAACCAAAAATCATATAAAAACTATATCCTAAATTTTTATTTATCTAAACATCATATTATACACTATTATTAATAAGATTGTGGCATGCATCTCAATTATCTATACATGTATTTTTTATTTTTTATTATTATTATATATTTTTTGTTTTCTATTCATTTTTCTTTTTTATTTCTTACGATTTTCTAGTTTATATATATATATATACACACACACATTATATTAATATCTTATAGAATAATAATAATAATACTAAACTAATCAAATGAAAATAAAAAAATAAAATAAATCTATTGGAACCTCGTCAAATGATTTGGATCAGCTTTGTAGGAGGCTGGGACGTGTGGTGGTGATGGTTGAAGCGGCTGGTAGCAATGGTTGAAATGGCTGGAGTGGTGGTCTAAAGCGGCTGGAGTGGTGATCTGAAGCAAAGATGGTGCGGTTTATGAAGTGGTCTGGGGGTGGCGACGGTTGATGGAGCTGAGTGATGGACTGAAGCAGCTAGAATGGCTTGGAGATGGTGGAAACTTTCAGATCTGTTTTTTTTTTTTTTAATTTTTTTCTTCTTCTTCTTGGAGGGGATCGGCATGGTTTTTATAGAGGAGAGGCGGATGACGGCCATTAATGGTCGTTACAATCTTTGAAAGGTCGGAAAATGGGAGTCGATGGGGGTTACGAAAGTGGATCACCGGCGGTTATGGAATTTGAAGGATCAGGAAGTTACAAATTTGAAATTGATTTGTTTTAAAAACACTTTAATGGTTAAATTTAAGAGGAATGCCCCTTTGATCTTCTAAATAGAAACAATGAAGCTCGAATGGAGTTCGTTCGAGCTCCGAACAATCAGAAATGGCGGATGATGAGTTGGGAAGACGACGCAAGTGTGGCACACGCGCACATCTCCCCAGGCGCATTTGAGGCTCGCTGGTAAATGCCTAATTGTAAGCTCACATAGAGTCAAACCCCGACCTCTCCTGTAACATTCCCACGCCTTAACAACAGTGCTGAATTTTTTCCTCGTTAATTATTCCATTTCAAATATATTTAACCTATCAAAACCAGGCTTAATATAATTCTAATTAAAATGAGCCAAATTTGAGATGGGTTCGGATCCAAATTAATTTCCAAATATAACCTAAATATGACAAGATCAATAATAAGCCCATAATTTTTTTATATTTTTTATTTTCTTGTTTTCCAATTTTTTTATTTTAATTCTAAAAGCTTATTTACTAAAAGATGGGGTTTTTTTAGATTTCTTAATTTCAAATTTTTATATTCTTTTTTCAATTTTGTAATTTTTTTTGGTTTTTAATTTAACTAATTTTCTCTCCTCTTTTTTTTTATTCTTTTCTTTTCCTTTTTTATGATTTTTATTATTTTTATTTTTAAAAAGGGCAAAAATGGAGTGTCAATAGTACTACTAATCTTTGTCTATAGTTTAGTACAACTAGAAATGGAATTGTTGGTTTTATAGACTCTGATTTTGCTAGAGATTTAAATAAGAGAAGATCCCTTACCGGTTATATTTTTACACTTGGTGGTTGTGCTATCAGTTGGAAAGATACTTTGCAAGCTGTAGTTGCTCTATCCACAACTGAAGCTGAGTACATGACTAGTATAAAAGCTTTTAATGAAGCTATTGGTTAAAGGGTTATTTGGTAAGATCAGTGATGACTTAAAGACTCCAAAAGTCTTTTGTGACAGACAGAGTGCAATTTACTCACTAAGGATCAGATGTATCATGAGAGGATGAAGCACATTGATGTTAGGTATCATTTCGTTCGTAATATTATTGCTGATAGTGACATTGCTGTAAGCAAGGTCAGTACTCATGATAACCCTACTGATATGATGATTAAGATACTTCCTACGGTCTAGTTTAGGCACTGTTTAGACTTGGTTGGTGTTGATTGTTGATTGTTCCCTTTTTTCTTGGTTTGTGGAAGAGGAAGATAATGATTGTTGTATGTGTTGAAGATTGAAGCTTGTGCTGTTTTTGCTTTTGAATTTATGTCATGGCTCAGATTGTTGAGGATATGTGATCTAAATTCTTCAAAGCTGCCAGTTCTAATATGTATGTTGCCTGCTCTGGAATTGACACCGCCGGCCTTTGAATTTTTCTTCCAATATGAATTATTTTCCAAGATAACAGTTTTTGGATAAGTTGGCTTAATGCCGCCAGCCTTTATAGGGTACACCACCGACGTTTGACACAAAAAGCTGGTGACTTTTCAGTTTTCCAACGTTTGTGTCGGTCCCACACTAAATATATGTTTTGTGTGTTATTTTTAGGGTTTACGAGTTTGGTGAGACTTGTGGTGACATGTACATATCCTCTGTAATTCCTTCTTCAATACTAGTGGATTTTTCTCTTCTCTACTTATGGTTTTTCTCACAAGAGTTTCCACGTAAAATCTTATGTTTTATTTTTTTTTTTTACTTTTTCATTTTATTTTTGCCATTGTTGTTCTTATAGAATTATAACAGTCAGCTGCTAAGATGAAGCTATTTCCCTCCTCCGGTCTAATTAGGTGATTTTTTTACTAATTGAGGCAAAAATGGATTGCCTAACTAGGCCTAATATGCACTAGTTTAATATATCGCAATTGGCGAAGCAAGAATCCTTGAGTAGCCTCACCCAACGTGCAACGCCATTGTGGTTTAACTAGACGGTAATTTCATAAGCATCATGCCTCTAACATGTAAGGAAACAACCATCATCCACAAATGTCATATCATCTTCTTTTTCTCAAGAATAAATATGTAATAGATTACAAATTCATTAGAAGAAGCAAGAAGTGGGCTTAAAATTGCTTATTGATACATGCATATTTTTATTTTAATGACACTTTTAGTCATTTTAGAATTACTAAAGTGATTCATATACCATGATTTGTTATAAAAAAAAAAAAAAAACGATTTGCAAGTTTTCAGATATATACCTATCAATTTGCATTTTTGTTTATTTCATTTGATTTCTTTTCCATTATTATTTATTTGTTTTTCTATTTATATATTATTAAGTATGTATTTACATATCAAATGTTATTTATAAGATATTAAAGATATATTATACATGCATACAAGTTATCATATATATTATATAATATCTTATATATAATAACATACTATATAAACAATATATAATATAAAATATATGGTATAGAAAGTAGAATTAGTTTATATACACATATATTATTAAATATATTACATATTATATATTATTTACAATAATGCATGCATTATTTATTAAAAATTCTTCGATATTATAGGTAAAATATACTTGTGGAATGAAGAGCTAGCCAATTAAGCTAATATTTATCAATGAATGTCAAGGCTTTGTGATAATAAAATTGTGGTTTCACTCGTATAAAAAGGTGGTGAAACTTTAATCATTAAAGTAATATTTGATATAATGTCTTAGAATTTATCAAAACTTTAAAATTAAGTATCCTTAATACAAAACAATTTCAAGATGATTAATCTCTTAGAAAGCAATTAGCATGAAAGGCAAAATCATGGGACGTGTTACGCCCAGGAGGATGATACATGGTGTCAAGAGTTCCAAGTCATTACTAGTGTTACTAAATTAATAAGAAATCTTATGGTTCTGTTATTAATTATTAAGAAATCTTATGTTATATTTAATAGTACTAACAACGATTATTAAAATAGAGATGAATGACTGCAAGTATTAATATTATATTAATTGGAATTATCATAGAATAAAGATAAACTAGTGATAAATTCTTTTTAATTAATATATATATTTTCCATAATTTTCAAAGAACCAGAGATAGAATTCATTAATATTGGAGGCAAAAATTCAGTTGCAAATCTGGTGACAAATCCGTTATTAAATGCATTAGCGATGATGGGGTTCGGTCTAAAAAAATTCTTGATAATAGTATTTTTATTTTCCAAAACAGAAAGTTCCCTAAATATCCCATATTGTAGACAAACTGAAGGGTGTTCAGTGTTCACGTTTACCTCGTGCCCATGCAGACAGACTATGCTAATTGCTAATCCCTGATTCTTCTTTTACATTCTTGCTTGAGTGAGTTATCATTTTTATTGAAAAATAAATATTAAATTTTTTTTTTATACTTTATGGATAAAAGCTGAAATGAAAATAATTCTAAAAATTTTAGGATGATGATCTATTTATTTTAATTATTTGCTATTATAGATTTAGATAAATTTATATTAGGGCTTTGATTTCACACTAAATGAACCCTCCTGTAACAGTTGATTAACGTTGTGATCTATTTAGATATTAAAATGGAACTTTTCGGCAGTTTTTAATAGCAAATTTGTATTATATATATATACACACACGCACACATAAAAAGAACAGATAGTCCAACAGTACATGGGCCATACAAAGGAACTTCGTGATTCCATTTAGGTGCAAGGCAAGATCGTAGCATCCTAGGTCAAATAATTGAAACAAGAATCCTAATAGATAATTCACAAGACCAACTAACGCGCTTTAGGTGAAATGCAGCCTCCGTAGGCTGTCCCTCTCCGAGGTTGCCCCCGAAACCTCTGTCGGCCAGCAATGCTTACCCCCATTGTACATTGCCAGGAAATTCTATTATCATTGCTGTCCCACAAAATTAGTGGGATACAATCTTACTACAATTATTAAATTGCCCGTCCATCTTAATACCTTATCCACAGTCAAAAAGAGAAAAATAAAAAGGAAAAAAGAAAAAAGAAAAGGTGGTTTACTCATAATGATTTGTCTTGTATGAATTAGTGATTTCACATGTAAAATAAAATGAAGATTTAACGTTGCTTTGGTTTATTGAAATAAAATTGATATTTTCTCTTTTATCATGAAATATATATTCTTTTTATTTGTAAAAGATTCTACCATAAGAATATCCATTCAAGTAATATGAAATAAATTAAGAATTTTCATTCATTTCTTTTATTGAAAAAAATGATTATTCCTGATAAAAAATATATTTTATTTAAAAATATCCCTTATTATAAAATAAATGAATTGTGTAAAAGAAGAAGTTACTTAAATGTTATATAAAACATGTTTTTCATTGGAGTTGTCAAAATTTTAGAGTATTAAATATATTCTTATCATAAACTTGAAGATGACGAGTTGCTATAATTTCTTCAAAAATAATATTTCTATGAAAAATTCTATGATCCCATAATTAATTTTGACGAGACAGTCTCCTCACCATGCAACGACTTATACCATATCTAACAATGATCGAATTACTGAAATAGTTAACATGCCATTTACTATATTTATTTTAAAAATTAGATTACTGGGAACATCCCATCATAAAACTATAGAAGCTCTCCATATATATATGTGTGTGTGTGTGTGTGTATGAGGTCATAACATAAACATTATTATAGTTATCATTGATATTTCTGGATAAAATCACAGCAAATGAAGAACATATACAAAAAAATTAAAAAGGAAATAAAATTAACAATAAATGAAAAATGAGATGAAAAAAAAGCATCATTAAGGATATATTGATTTTTAAGTTAGGCTTTTGTTGAAGTTCGCAACAAATATTAATTTATTTTCAATTAATTGAGTTTCACGACAGGCCCAAAGGGTTCATTGCATGATTTTCCTCAAATAGACGGGTTTGATTACCGAATCGAGCAAAACACCAACGATTTTTCTGTCTTTTTCCTTTTCCTTCTTGCCTCAAGACCATCTTATTAAAAGCAAACCTTTTTTATCACATGACGTGATTAAATAATAATGTCCTTTATATTCATGGCAAATTATAAATAAACTAGATGTGGATAGATGAGATCAATAGTTTTGGTGTGTAAATATTCAATTAAATCAACTTTTACAAATTTATTCATCTAATTCATACTTTAGTCTAAGCAAATGTACCTATGAATCAATTTAAGCAGGTATAATTAATACCATTATCAAATCCTCTTCTATTATCTACCCTAAAAATATCAAGGATACTAATAGCAATTTAAAAATGATATCAAAGAATTTATCCAAATTCAAAACACTTATAAAAACATCCCTAGGCATTTTGAATCATTAAGAGGTTACCTATGTGATCAATAAATAGAATTGCTTTGTTATTCCATTCTCCTACATCATTGAAATTCCTATTATAAACTATGGCAGAGATCACTCAGACTATACAATCCCTAATCATCCACCAATTAATTGAAAATTTTTAATTATTTACTTCATATAACATTACCTAATTCATTAATATACTAGTTAATTTATTAATTTCATCTACAAAATCCTCTATTAAATTTTATCATAATCCGGTAGATTTATATCGTTCCATACTCGAAATGACATATAATCCATTAAATCATGAGGATATGCTCATATGCATGAAACTTGCCATTATTTCTATCATCTAACATTGACTTTGTACGCATGCAAATATAGAAGAGACAAAATCGAAATCAAAACGACATGGCCAGATAGTAGAAGACTGGACGGGATGCAAACTACATGCATACCATCACATAGCTCCCCTAAGGTTATAACACCTACGCATTAGCAAATTACTTCTTCATACGCTTCATCAATAATAGTGCACAATAAAACAACAATGACATATGGGGGGGGAAAAAAACAAAGGAAAGATAAAAAGAATAAACCAAATAATATTTGTAATCCAGTAAAAAGTTTCCCCTCATCTTAACTCTTACTCTTCTGCCTCCTTCTTTGCCTAAATGAATAAATTTCCCAATTCTTCCTTCAGAACTATCTCTGAAGAGTCCTATACAACTTTATAAGCTTAAGGATATATTAAGGTTAAAAAAAAGTGTAGATAATATTTCCAAGACAGGCACGAATATGGACGTAGGCGTGCTTCAATCCATGCATGTCCTATGAATTAAATAATTTAAACACGCCTTCAATAAAAAGAAAATTTAGTTTTTTTTTTTTTTTTTTTTTTTTTTTTTTTTTTTGCTTAAACAATTCAACAATTTGCAAGATTCTTCTCCAAGTGTTAATTCAGGGCATAGAATTGATTAAATTTTCCCATAATCGTCAAACTTCAAAACTCGACCAGCCATCCATGATGTTTTAAATTATTCACTTAATGCCATGAAATAAAGATAATGTCGAATTATAGAGTAAAAACACTTAAAAAAACTTAAAATTGTATAAAAAAAAATGCAAATTATCCTGTATAAAATAGATATAAAAATAATTATTATGGATGCACTTTCTAATTTATCAAATATTACAGATAACCTCTTAAACTTTGATAAATTAGTCATACAAAGAGCATTCATTTTTTTAATTAAATAAAAGTATACTAAAATCGTAGTTTAGGAAATATTAAAATATATTTGATTAATATAAGAGGCATCCTTATACCAAGGTCAAGCTTTAGGATAATTTCTTTTAACTTTTGGATATTAATTGCCAATTTACTAAAATTCACCAGTTACGGTGATAGAGATACATTCACACTAAAATTAAAGTTGCGAAGGATTAGTTTTATTTTCCCATTTTGATTATTTACCTCTTCCCAGGTCAACGGTCCCAAAACCCTGGCGCACGCAATCTTATAGTAGAGAACCTTTTCCAGCTTACATGACCTGTTATATATGGTTCCTTTTTCGCCATACATAATACTCCGCTGCCGCATGAGACTCAAACCAAAACTAGCTTTTCTTTGACCTCAATATAATATAGTTATATCCTTAGCTTAACCTTAACAACTGATTTACTTCTTACGTGGCTTCCTTTCCTACACAAATAAAATAATTGCCAGCTTTAGCATGAACTTTGAGACCACCTTGGCAGTTGATATGTATCTACTTTACAAATTAATTACAGCTTCCTGTTACATTTCGAAACAAGTGCTACCCCATACTACTGTTTCTAGGATCAAGGTAAATTTGTTTCATGGTATCCTTACCATTTTGGTATAATATTTTTATTATTTTTAAAAAAATATTTATTAAAAAATAAATATTAATAAAAAAATTAATAATTTTACTTATAAACTAACTAAATAGAAAAATAAGTTAAAGATATTAATCTGATGGTGATACGATACATATATAAATCCCACGATCCAAACGGATGCCAAATATTTATGTATAATTAACTACTTATTTTGTTTGTTATTGCCAGTAAAATCTAATCTTAATAACTTTTATCTATTATAAATATATTTAAAATAATTAACTACTTATTTTGTTTGTTATTGCCAAATATAACCATTTTTTAATTTTTATGTGCTATTTTATGTTATTCCTTTTAGGCCATGTACAATGCAATATGCTCCCATAACATTCACATGGCCGCTTCATTCCATCCTCCGAAATATAATAATTAATTAACACTCAAGTAAAACAATATAATAAGTTATTATCACTAATATGGACTTATTTTCATCTAATTTTGAAAAAAGTAATTAATGAACCTAAGTAATTCCATAAATTATTATTACAGCATCATAAAAATATGTACATTCATTTAATAATATTAAATTATTAACTGAGACTTTTATCCATAACTTGCAAAATTACATATTTACTCTTAAATTGCATTAACTACAAAATTTCCAAAATTGTTCTAAAGATGATGCCCCACCACTCCTATAATCATAGTAATAATGCTCGAGAAATCATTAGATCACTAAAACAAAAATAAACTCATAACTAGGCATCTTGAACTCATCTCTTATGGAAACGAGTTAGTAAATGGACAAATTTATCTCTTCAAAAGGTGAGGCTAAATAGAATTATATCGACCACGTCTATTAACAAAAAGTTTGGTTTTAAAAAAAACGAAGAAATTTTAATAAGATACAATAAATAAAAAATAACATAAAAATTCAAAAAAGTAAAGATATTAAATGTTTATACTATAATCTATGCAAATAGAAATTAGTTATTATTTATTCACAATTTTGAAAGTGTCATTGATAACAACACATTACATAAATCTATTTTAAAAAATTGTCTATTTGCTTCATATAGAGTACTAGTAAAAGATCAATTTCATTTCTAAGTAATATGAAACTTCTTTTTCTTTCATAACATTTGAAGAAGAAAAGTCGCACATTATTTAAAAACGGAATTAGTTTTTTTTATCAATACTCTATATAAAACAAATATACATCTTTTTAAATTATATTTACTTTGCGTGTTATTATCAATAATATATGAAACGTTGTGAACAGATAATAACTAATTTCTATTCACGTGGAAAATAATATAAACATTTAATATCTTTACTTTTGTTCAATTTTTACGCTACTTTTTATTTATTTATATCTTATTATTATTATTTTTTTTTTTAACTAAACCCATCTCTTCAAAAGATGAGGTCAGTATAGTTTTACCAAACTCGTCTATTGAAGAGATGAGTTTGGTCACTTACTAACTCATCTCTTCAAAAGGTGAGTTTAAGTTGCCTAGATATGGATCTGTAGCATTTTTGTAATTATTTTTTTCCTTTTACCAACCCCGATACACATTTATCTATAATTTTTTTAAGATAGGTTAATATTTTTAATAAAGTAAACTGCTTAAGAGAGAAAACAAAAACTATGGGTTACTCGATCATTAGCCTCCGGCCCACCACCAGTGGAGTGATGTTGTCAAAACACTCATGAAGGCGGCAGATTTCGAGATCCCAAGCGTCGAGGAGGAGGGAGAGAATGCTAGTCCTAAGGGCTAAGTGTCACTTTGCTTTAATTTATTTATCTTGTCAAGGAGAGCACATGATGCTATCTCCATGGTAAACATAATTTTTTTTTAATTTTTTTTAATTATTTGTTAAACGTGTATATATAATATATATTATCCACTATATATGCACTTTTTTTTTTTTTTGGCCTGAACTATATATGCACTTAAAAAGCATAATTTCACCTATATATATCAATCTTATAAATAGATGAATATATCTCTAAAATCTTGAAATATTTCGAAACTTGTAAATCAAGTTACTTAGTAAATAACAAATATATAACTAATTAAATAAAGCCATTTCTTTTCTTAATTTGTAAAACTAACTTTACGGGAATATTTCAACTAACTTTTTATAGCAATATTATAAAATTTGAACTAAAACTGTCATTTTAAGCTTTAAATTAGCAAGTCAGAATTAGAAGTATCACGTTACCTAAATTCATATCTTGAAAGTTAGAAGAGTCTCAATTTAGGGACATAGGTATTTTCAAAAGTTACGGAGAGACAAAAGTATTTTCAAAGCATTAAGAATTATGGGTGTAACATGTCTATTAATCTTGTAATAAAAAATTATCAAAATATAATTTATAGAAAATTAATTACCATATTACCAATTAAAAATTAAATGAAATAAATGTGATATTTGAAAATAAAAAATCGCATTTATGACATTGGATTCAAAAAATATATATAGAAATTGTACGTAATAAATATTATTTGCAAAACAAATTTAAAATTACATTTACAACCTATGATTGCCAAAAGCATAAATCACATTTTAAACATACAAATTTATAAATTTTTTTGATATCCAATTTTACGATGTTATATATGCAATTTCTATTATATATATAAACATAATTGATATTTATCTATAATTCACAACATACACAAATATAATTGATAATTATCTCTATATCATCTATTAACATTATCATATACACAAACGCAATTAAAACTTTATTCATAATTTATAGTACACAATATTATAATCCCCAATAAATCTTTTTCCACTCATAAAGCCAAAGCAAAGTTTCTTGGTTTATACTTATTGGGTCTGTTTGTTTGTTGGTAGATTATAAATATAAATAATTTTTTCAAATGTTTTTCTTACAAATTATTTATAAAGAATTAGATATTGATAAAATAAAAGTTGACAGTTCTTATTAGAAGGTCTAATAGATAAAATATAAATATAAATTGAATATATCTATATATATTATTTTAAAAAAAAATATAAATATAGATAAAAAATAAAAGATACAAATACAAATAAAAAACAAATCATCCTAACAGACTTATTAATGAAGCGTGTATCAATAGTTGTCACCTTTGCATTCATGACCTCCCGAGTCCCGACCAACGACCCAACGCGCCTGAATTAATATTACGAATTCACTCAACCATCATTGTCAGTATCTTAGGGAAATCGATGGCTAGTCGTACCAGCTGCTTGCCGCTTTACAGCTATGCATGAACTGGTTTGTTTGGCTGCAACTTGGCTACTCAAAACATCATGAAAATCATGTGCAATATGCTTTTCTCTTAAACACTATTACGAAATTGGATTTTAAAGATAATTTTATCTTCATAAAGCTCTATCATGAAAACTTTGTTTTTGGTTGTATTTATAGAAATAGAATTATTTTTATCCATTTTTCATCATAGAATTTTTACCACTAAAGTTTAATTTTCTTGTACTAAGATAAAACATCAACCCCATGGTCACACCGCATTATTATAAGACTTGATGATGTAGAAACAGTGGTGAATAGTTACCTAGTGAAATGGGACAAAAGACTAGCCAATGTTGGTTTTATGATCTTATGATCTTATCTTCAAGGAAACGAGTCAATAGGAAGAAGTCCGGTTTTTAATAAAAATTCCTTTTTAGGCTTTTAAATGAACAGTTTTTATATCTTTAGCAAGCTTTAGCTTTATTATAACTTATTATAGATACCTTTATTTTTAATGTTTATGGCGTTACCTTTATCTTTTCATGTACTTTTTTCCTAATTATTCATATGCTTTTTGTTGTTAAGTTCTAGAATATTTCTATTTTTTACGGTTTTTATGCTTTCATTTTTTATAACTTTGAGCCTATTTAATTTATATGCCTTAAGGCAAATAGGATATTTAGTTATCATATCAAAAAAATAGAATTGAGCTGCCTTGCTCTACTCTTTTCAAAATTTAAATTTTACATCATTATATCAATTCTGGAGGTTAGTTATCTAATATATATTCGCAAAAATAACATATAGTTTTTTTTTTTTTTTGGACATTAAAAAAATAACATATAGTTGATAACCACTTTTTAGGTATTCTTAGAACCAATAGCGTGATATCATTAATTTATATACCCGCTCCCTCAGTCAAGACTCGTACCCAACTCAATCGCTAAGAAATTCGACCAACTTCGCATGCTTCCTACGTAATTTCCTACTCCTTGTATCATATATGTAATTCAAATTGATGCCAGCTTTACCTTACACTTTAAAACAACATTGCCAGCTGTTGCGACTTCCAATATTTCACCCTATATAAACTCTTCATAGTCCGAACCCTAGCATCAAACATTTTAGTTACTCAATATACGTAAATAAAATAGGACAACATCCTCTGTTTCGATTTAAATAAAAAAACCTGCTCCTTTCTTTTGCTAAGAGTTCATCAAATATGTTTACTGTCAGGGTTATGGTCCTGCTGGGACTTTCTATCATGGCCTCAGCTGCCAACTTCTTCCAAGACGTCGATGTTACCTTTGGTGAGCAACGTGTCAATATACTCAATGGTGGACAGCTTCTCAATCTGAATCTTGATCAAGCATCCGGCTGCGGTTTCAAGTCCAAGGATGAGTACTTGTTCGGCAGACTTGATATGCAAATTAAGCTTGTATCAGGGAACTCAGCCGGAACTGTCACCACGTTCTATGTAAGCTACACTTTCTTGGAGAACATGTGGTGAATAGAAATTTGTCCCAGAGTGTTTCTACTTACTTACTATTATTCCTTTTTTGGTATCAATGCAGTTGTCTTCGCTAGGTCCAACACATGATGAGATCGATTACGAATTCTTGGGAAATCTCTCAGGCAATCCATACACACTCCACACCAATGTGTTCTCACAAGGGAAAGGCAATCGTGAGCAGCAGTTTCATCTTTGGTTCGACCCCACATTGACCTTCCATACCTACTCAATTGTCTGGAATGCTCAAAAGATCATGTAAGGCTCTTAGACATTGATCCACATCAGTCATCAACATGTGACCTTTTGAAATCCCATGATTAATTTACTAGTTTCTGATAAGGATCTGCATATTTGTTGCTTGCTTTTTCCAGATTCTTGGTAGATAACATTCCTATTAGAGTATTCAACAACCTTGAATCAATCGGCGTACCTTTCCCCAAGAACCAACCAATGCGGATTTACTCTAGCCTCTGGAATGCTGACGATTGGGCAACCATGGGAGGACGTGTCAAGACGGACTGGACAAAAGCTCCCTTTACAGCCTCTTTTCGGAATTTCAATGCTAATGCTTGTGTAGTGGCATCTGCTGGCTCATCTTGCAACTCCAAGTCATCCACTGCTTTGCAGAACAGTGCCTGGCAAGACCAATCACTTGATGCCTCTGGTCGAAATAGGCTTCGATGGGTTCAACGGAAGTATATGATTTACAATTACTGCAACGACAAGCAAAGATTCCCTCAAGGCCTTCCATTAGAATGCAAACAATCACGGTTCTAAGCTTCGAGCACCATCCACAAATCTGCATCCTTTGTGTTCATTTTCTTTTTTTTTTTTTTTTAATTTTCTTTGAGTGTTTCAACTATATGAATTCGATATTCTTTTTGTATGTATGTGTTAAAATCAATGAATGAGGATTGTTCACATGTTCACTTACCTATCATCTCCTTAGTGCCTATTAAATATCTTCACAACAAGCATTTATGAACCTAAGTTTGTGCATAATTCTTAGGCTAAAATTTAGTCTCTAAATATAGTAATTACAGCTATATATAGTCATGTATATTAATTAGAATTTATGTATTATATTTTTTTCCAAATTAGGTTTATACAGTGACTATATATATTCTCATCATTCTTTAAAGGAATACAACCAAAAAAATTTGACTTGGTATCAAAGCCTCCCCTTCAAACTAATAAAAATAATGAATCACCTTTGAATCAAATTATCATCTTTGAATCATGTCAGAAACACTATCAACCCATTCTATACCAATCATACATGTATGATCTAAAAACACTATTTTAATGCTGGTGTGACCCTTACTAAATTTCATCATGATATCTGGTCTCAAATCATGGAGATGCAAATTGCTAGGTGTGAAAAACTTGAATATATTATGAGTGAATTGAAACTTCCTTAGGAAACTGATCCATCTTACAATAAATGGTATGTCGAAAATCAAAAGATCAAGGGATGGTTGTTGACGTCCATGTTGCCAAAGATCATGAAACAATATATTCGATTGCAAACTACACGAGAAATCTAGAGTGCTCTTGCCAAACATTCTATGATGGATCCGATGAAACACAACTATTTACTTCGAATCAATGTGCCTTCTCCACCAAACAAGGTGGTAGTTCTCTATCCACATATTATGGTGATCTTATTGTGATTTTTCAAGAATTGGATCATTATGATAAGATCATTAGGAAAGACCCTGATGATGTTGTTTGCACATAAGAAATCAACTTAACCAGTTAGCTTCAACCTTTATAAACAAAACTAATTGTTCGAATAATGAAATTTGGTTATCGTATAGGCGTCTCGGTCATATATCTTTTGGTTATTTAAAGAGATTGTTTCCAAAGTTATTTGTTGTTGTATCTATTTTAGATCTTAAATGTGAAATTTATGAACTGGCTAAAAGCCATCGTATTCCCTTTTCATTACGTATGAATAAGAGTTCTTTGCCTTTTATGGTGATTCGTTCTAATGTATGGGGTCCTGCACCTGTATGATCTTTGATTGGTGATAAATGGTTTGTTTCTTTTATTGATGATCATACCCGTATGACTTAGATTTGCCTAATGCAATCTAAGAATGAAGTTAGTTCATTATTTCAAAATTTTCATAGAATAGTACCTACGCAATATCAAGCCAATATAGAAGTTCTTCGTATTGATAATGGTGGCGAATTTGTAAACTAAGATCTCAAACACTTTTTGAACTCCCATGGTATTGCTCACCAAACAACTTATCCTTACTCACCTCAACCAAATGGGGTTGCTAAATGTAAGAATCGTCATCTTCTTGAGGTAGTACAAGGTTTGTTGTTTGAAGCTCGTATGCCCACTAGTTATTGGGGTTAAGCAATCACTGCTGCGACTTATCTAATTAATTGTACACCATCCAGTCCTTAGATTTTCAAACTCCTTTGCATATTCTTCATCAAGCTATTAGTATGCCCCCTGAACCTAATTTGCAACCAAAAGTATTTGGGTGTGTAGCTTTTTTTCATCTTCATAAATACTTGAGAAGTAACTTGAACCTAGAGCTCTTAAGTATATGCTTGTTGGATATGGTTTAAATCAAAAAGGTTATCAGTGTTACCATCCCCTTCTCAGAAGTTATATGTTACTCTTGATGTTGCATTTCATGAAAATAATGTCTACTATTATGCTATTGAGGCTTCACTTCCTGGGGAGAAGGGGCAAGAATTGCAGACACTGAAATATTCAGATTAAGATAAGATAGATACAGGTGATGTACCAATTGACCAATTATTCTCTTAAAATAGTTTAGAGGTCGAACAATTATAGGTAAATTATGAACCTGAGTCATCCTAAGAAAACCAATCAGAATCGTCAAAATCATCCTAAGAAAATCCTGAACGTAAATTGCTTAATGACAATTTTAAACTGTCTTAAGAAAATTTTAAACTAGTCTTTGCTATCCCAAATCAAAGCAATAGAGGAAACTTAAATTGAATTATGAACCTCTTTTGAATGCAAGAGCCAAATATCCCATGAGTCAGTATGTATCTTATCATAGACTGGCAAGGAAAATGAGCCATTTGTGAATCAATTATCTTCCATATCTATTCCTAACAGTGTGCAAGAAGCATTGAAGGATTCCAGGTGGAAAGTAGCAATGAATGAAGAAATGAACTCTCTACAAAAGAGTTCAACTCGGGAGATTGTAGACTTACCATAAGGAAAGAAGCCTATTGGTTGCAGATGGTATTTACTGTCAAAATAAGGTAGATTGACCAATCCAATGTTAAGCAAGACTTATAGCCAAGGAATATGCTCGAACTTATGGCATTGATTATATGGAGATATTTGCACTAGTAGCGAAAATTAATACTGTTAGAGTTTTGTTATCCTTAGTGGTGAACCTTGACTGGGACTTGCAACAATTTGATATAAAGAATGCATTTTTACATAGACATCTTCAAGAAGAAGTTTATATAGAGTTACCTCCTGGTTGTAACATGCAATTCGAAAATAACAAGAAAGTTTGTAGTCTGAGAAACGCGTTGTATGGCTTGAAACAATCCACTAAGGCGCGGTTTGGAAGATTCACAAGTTCCATGAAGTCATTTGGATATAAGAAAAGCAACTCTAATCATACTTTATTTTTAAAGCATAATAAAGGTAAAATCACTACTCTCATTATGTAGGTTGATTGTATGATAGTGATTGGAAATGATCCTAAAGAAGGAAAGGCATCACAAGATTATCTTGCTTGTGAATTTGAAATGAAGGACCCTGGTCAATACAAGTATTTTTTGCAAATTGAAGTATCAAGGTCAAAGAAAGGTATTTTCTTTCACAAAGAAAATATGCTCTAGATTTGTTGTATGAAGTTGGAATGACAACATGCAATCTGGTTAGTACTCTTATTGAAGAGAATTTGAAGATAGGTATGCATTCAGATCAGATTCCTACTAACAAGAAACATTATTAGAGATTTGTTAGGAGATTGATGTATCTTGCACACACCCGACCTGATTTAGCCTATGCATTAAGTGTTGTGAGTCAGTTTATGCATTCTTCTAGTGAGGAACATATGGATGCTGTAATGCATATCCTGTGTTACTTGAAATCCTCACCAGGTAAAGGAATTATATTTGTTAAAGGAGAGAGCTTAGATGTTGAAGGATATATTGATATTGATTCGGTTGGATCAATTGATGATAGATGTTTTACGTATGGATATTTTACCTTTATTGGAGAAAATTTAGTAACATGGTGGAGCAAGAAACAAGAGGTAGTCACTAAATCAAGGGTTGAGGCTAAATTTCAAGGAATGGCTAAGGCCACATTTGAATTATTATGGATAAAGAATTTGTTGCATGAATTATATGTTGATCAGAATAAGCCTATGAAGTTGTATTGTGATAACAAGGCAACTTGTGATATTGCTCATAGTCCAGTACAACATGATCAGACAAAACATGTTGAAGTTGATAGACATTTTATCAAAGAGAAGTTAGGAACAAAAATCATTGAAGTTCCACATGTTCATTCTCAAGATCAGCTCACTAATGTACTTACTAAGATAGTATCTAGTCAAGCGTTTCATAATTGTCTAAAGAAGTTAGGAATAGATGCATAAAAACTCAGGTTAATGTCACAAATAGTACTTGAATTTTAGCAAAATATGTAATTAGATACATAAACTTTAAAATTGATCAGTATGATACTTCAAAAAACTTTTATGCACGTCAACAATACATCTGTCAAGTTCTTTAAGGTAATAAATAAATCAATTTTAAAGTTTTTTATATATTAAATTAATTAATTTCAAAGTTTAGGTACCTAATAACATATTTTGACAAAGTTTAAGTACCATTTGTGATATTAACCAAAAAAACTTCTTGGTTCGAGTTGAGTCGTAAATATGCAATGGCCTACTTAAAGTCACTTTTAACTTATAAAGAATCTACCATTTCAATCTATTGACAACTTAATTAGATTTTTTGTGATTGAATCTTAAAATACTTTTCTTTACAATTATATAAAAACCTGACATGTATCCTCTTTGATGCTAATATGAGGTATTATAATATTTCTATATTGCATTATAGGTTGTAAATAACTCGAGTTAAGCTAATACAATAATGAGTTAGAGTTTAACATTTGTGAGAAGAAAGGATGCACTATATGACTAGAAGGTCAACCCTTAATTAAATTGATATTAGAATTATTTGTATGTACTTGCTCATATTACAATTAGAATTCATCCTATATATCTATAAAAATTTTGACAATAATTTCAACGTGATATTGTCTAAAACATCATAAGTATCTTTCAAGAAATAATTAAGGATATTTAGTTAATTTTGTAAAAGATTATATCTATTAATTGAAAAATTAATTATTAATTAATAAATAAAAATAATATATGAAATTTGCATAAGTTTTACTTTTAGCAAAAATATACAAAAAATATATCAGAGTGGCAAAGTTGTTTAATAATTCATGTTCATTTTCATAACATTAATTGCAAAAGAAAAACAAAATAGAGTTTGCTCAATCAAGTCATCTAATCAGCATCATTTAGTAATCATAAAAATATTTATAATACAAACAATGTAATTATTACTTATGGTATACAATGAATAAAAGATAGTTGCACAGAATAATTTTCTAGTTAAATATAATTTTATAATAAATGAATTTAATAGTATTAGTTATTGTGAAATAAAAAAGTTCAAAAAGAAAAAAAGAAAAAAACAATAAAAGGGATTTGAACCCAAGACCTCATGAGTGTAAAAACAAATATCTAACCACTAAGTATATAAATTATTATGTTCATATTTGCTCTTTATAATATGCAAATAATATTTTTTGCTTTAAAAATTAAAAAAAAAAAAAAAAGAAATTAATCTTTTTCGAACTTATAGGGGCCATGATGGCCCTCCCTTAAATCTACTTGTGATTGTTGTTATGTAAATAATGATGGAATTTGATAAAGGGAACAAAAAAGGGTAGAAATAGCTTATCAAAGACAATCATAATAGATCATCTAGAATATAATAACTACCATATTGACTCTTTTATGTAAATATCCTAACTGACATACTCTAAAAATTCTATCTAATGCAATCTAGAAATTTTACCTAACATCTCTTCTAAAATGTAGATAATGTAGAGGACTTAGGCTAAAACATTGGCCAAAATGGATCAACTTTAATACTCCTCCTTAATACACATTGGCATAACTCCAAACATATCATGTAGCATCTCGAGGCCTTCGTTGCTAGTTGCTTCTTATAGGAAGTGATACTTGATGCTAGTATGCTTTCTCCCATTGTATTATACTAAATTTTTAGCAATTGCAATTGCTAGCTTGTTATTACGGAAAATAATTGTGGGCTCTTTTTATTCTTCCCACAAATCTTCCAAAATCCTTTTTAGTCAAATTACTTGACTTGATGTTGCAGCAACTGCAATATATTATTCTTTTTTTGTGGTTACACTATAGTTGCTTACTTCTTTGAGCAACATGGAATGCTTTTAAACCAAGTGAAAAAAGTATAACGTGAGGTGCTTTTCATGTCCTCAATTGATCTTTCTCAATCACTGTCCATGTAACTAATTAATCTTGATTTTTTGACTCATATCAAATTCCATAACTTTTCATACCTTATAAGTATTCAAGAATTCAATTGGTAGCTCTATAGTATGCTTGACTTAAGCTCTACATGTATCTTGATAGTAAATTTATGGCAAGCATTATGTCTTGTCTTGTAGCTATTGGATATAGTAAGCTTCTATTGAGGCTTCAATAAATATAGCTATTAGTCTTTATTTGATCCATCTTCTTTCTTGTATTTTTCCCTGGGGATTAGCAGTGTAACAATTACCTTACAAGCTTCCATCTTGAATTTTTTTAGAGAGAGATCGCTTGTCTCGAATGTCTTTGCCATGTCTTTTTAGAAGTCTTCATCCATTTTCTCATTGTTTCCTATATATATGAATTCATCTATGTATAAGGATATAAGGGGAGTATTGAAGTTACTTTAATTTGTTTATGTAGATTATTGGCTCACTTAAGCTCTTACATAATCCTTGATCCATGAAATAATTTTCTATTCTACTGCATCAACTCTTAATGGTTGCTTTAAATCCACAAAATGATTTTCATAATCTCTTTTTTTTTTTATAAAAGATGTTTAGCTATGCATCCTTGAGGCTACTCCATATAGATTTCTTCATTTAATATATTTGTTAAGGAATGTTGATTTCACATTCGTATTATATATCCTCTAGCTCTTTTAAGCCACTAGTGCCACAAGTGCCCTTGTAATGTTTAATCATGCTACTAATGCAAATGTTTCCATATACTTGGAACTTAAGAATATCCTTTTGCTAGAGTTAAGCTTTGTGCTTCTTAATTGTACTACCCACATTCAACTTTTTCTTGTAGATCCATTTAACTCCACTAATTTTTTTATTGTTTTGCTAGTCAAATAATTCTCATATCCCCTCATTTTTTATCATCTTTATTCTTTTTCATTGCTTCAATTGCCTTGAAGTTTTTGGGTTTTCATCATGACAATTGCATGTTTATGTTATATAGGAGTCTTTTTTTTTAATTGATGACTTTATAATGAAGAGCTTGTCACTACTTAGACCTTTTTTCATACAATTTTTATCTCGAGTTCTTCTTTGCTTAAGTTTAGTAATTACAAAGTTAAAATTCCAAAAAAATAAAAGATACAAAGATAAGATTATATGATTTAGGTAAATTTTATAACATAGTTATATAATCTAAAGTATAGTTGAACTATTAAATCTTTAGTGTATATTAGGTAAATAATGATAGTTTAGAAAGAAATGCGAAATATAAAATACTAATATATTAATCGAAAATTAATGTTTATGATATTTAGAACCTAAATTTATCTTCAATTTTATTGTCTTGAAATAATTAATTTTTTTTTGTTTTTATTTAATATCTATCTAATATCATAAATTGTTGTCTTTAATACGCTATTACTTTAATTTCATGTTATGCTTAAATTTGTTTAAAAAATTTATCAAAAGGTCTTGCAAAATATGTTTTCCAAAATTACAGGGCAAGGGTAAACTTGTTCACTTTTCATAAAGTTTTCTATTAAATGCTAGAGATGATGTTTTTCAAATCAAGTTCTTTTACTTTTTCTTACTTGCAAAAGAAGCACCTGTAATTTGAAATTTACACCACTAAGCATTATTGACACAGAGGATAAATACAAAAATATTTTAAAATTTGCTAGTTAATATCATTCATATAGCTAAATGCAAATATATTTTATCAATTATAAAAACTAGATAAATAAAACTTTTTTGTTGTCATTTTTGTAAACGTCATTTTCATTTTACTTACATTTACAAGACAAAAACATTTCTTCAAGCCTCATTTCAAATCAATAAATCTTTAAGAATCATATCTCAAACTATACTTCCAGTATTTTTGAAGAAGTAGGTCAAACAATCACTTAAAAAAACATTAGTGAAGCTAAGTTATTTATCTTTAAAGTACAGTAAGTTCTTTTTTGTCAAATACATTAGTACCTACGTATTTTACTATTTAAAAATAAAATGCTAGTTTAGTAGGCATATAAGTTTAATTAACTAAAATTGGGCTTACTTAGAAAAATAATAAGAACATGTGTAATTATCCTGTAACCTTGATTATGTCAAGAGTTATAGTATATTTGTTGAAAACTTATGAGTATGTATAACCTTGCCTAACAAACCTAGATATGGCAATTATGAAATAAACTAAAGAAAAAAACTAAACTAAACACTCATATTTGAACCTTGGTTTTAAATGATAAAACTGATGGATTCTTAAGTTTAATTAGTAAGTGGAACGCCATATTCATAGCAACTTATAATTCTTATAGACAACAAACAAATGAAGTTAGACATAAGTTTATGACATTTAGGCACTAATAGAATTCTTGTTTAGTTACATGCTTAGTAATATAGGTTTGCTATTTATGATCCAGATCAAGGACTTTCCATAGACTATGACGATGGCTAAGGAAAGAATGCTCAAGTCAGTAACTTTGATCTTCTTATCGATTGTATAATGTAGATTGTTGATTGTTTTGAAAATTGTTGGTCACTAAATAATCTATTGTATAAATTTTAATTAACATTAAATAAAATAGAACTGTATTGACTACTACATAAAATTGCATTTACGTGGTGTTCACATCACGTAGTGTCTCAGTTTATAGTAATGTTGAATTTTTCTAGTGAATTGAATGAAATTCTAGTTTTATGGAAGGTCACCATTATGTTGTCAGCCTATAGAACTAAGCAGGCACCAAAGGGCGTTGTCGATTGGCATTGAAATGATATAGTTAATATTTGATGGAGTTCTAACTTTTAAGGTTTAGTTGGGTTATAATATTGTATGTATTTATAAAATAGTTAAATAAGTTTTAAAAACGATTTCTTCTTCCTAAGTCTTAGTCTCTCCTGGCAGAATTACTAGAGCTAGTCCTTTAAGTTTAACCCAAGTGAGAGAGTGTAAATCTGCATGTGTTTGGATTCGATCATCCAAATTGTAATCGTCACATAAGGTTGAGTATTTGTATTGTATTGTATATGTTTTTTTAAGTAAACTTGCTTGACATTGTTTTATTGTGTCAGATTGGTTATTCACTGAGTTATTGTTTGCTCACTCCTATAGATTATGTGGTTACAGGGGATCTTTAGAGTTGATCTATATATAAAAGTTGGAGCGTAGTTATATAGCAAAGAAGTCAAGACTTGGACTAAAAAAATTAGAATAGTTTTTGTGTAAAGAACAATCCAAAAACAATGTCTGTTTAGCTTGATATAATAGTTAAAAACTTCTTGTAAGAATTATTTAATGCTATTCCTATAAGTGATTTTATGTGTATGCAATGTATTTTTTTATTCTAAACAAACTTTCAATCCTGTTATAATTGTCCACGTCAGGGGGTATTCTAGTTATACATGCTCATGTGCCTTTCTAGAAGTCTTAAATGGTTTAATACAAATGCCTGTAACTCCATTATTACATGGTGCATCGATATGCTAGGATACCCTATGGTGGTATGACAGTAATTAGCTTGATTTTTTTTTTTAATATGTAATCTTTCTCAATATGATTGGTTCTTATGGATACGTGCATGGTGGATATTTTCCCTTCTTTTGATTCAGTGTTTAAGTACATTTTGTATTCTCCCTTTTCTTGAAATTAGATTTGTTAGACTTTTTATTAGTTTATATTGAAAAGCATTTTCAAGAGTTTTCTTCTTACCCTGCTTCATCTTTTTTTATAGGTTTCAATTGATCCAACCAAGTCTTTCATTGTCACAGTGGTGAAATATTTTCTTTCTTCACCAATGGTGATTATAGGGTCATCTATTTAGTAATACTTATGAAAAAATTTCCATCATAACCCTTTTCTATTAATTTCTTTCAATAAGCATTTGGTTAGTTTACTAGTTCACTTAGTCCTATGTAATATTCACTAATGGTTTTAGAATCCTTCATTTTCATATTTTCGATGTTTCTTCTAAAGTTTAATGTTTAAAAATATGCATTTTAGCACTCGCCTGAAATTCTACTACAAAATTCCCGATACTTTCTTTATAGATGTAACAACACTTCTTAAAAATATATGATCTACCACTATTATTTAACAAACCTTGAATCCTTCACCTTGTTGTCCTTTAATTAATTAATTTTTTTTAATAAAGGTTAACTTAGTAGTATCTTTCAACATAAACCCATTTCGATTATTTCCATAATTTTATAGATTGAAAATAAGTTCTCATTTTAATGGGTCATTAATAAAAATTTTGGCTTAGAAAGATAGCAATCAACATTTGTTTGTAAGCCTTTGTGTGGACTTGGTATGGGATTGGAGTAGAATCAAAAGTTTAAATTAAGTGTAAATGTGTTTAAAAATATTTGATAGAATAATGCCCAATAGATCACAAGACTTGGCTTAATACCAAGTATGTAGATGGAGATAGAATTTGTTTAGAAAAATACTTGAAGTAAAAATAGTCTATAAGAGTAATGAAAATAAAGAGTGCTTGAATTGGAGGAACATGGTGTAAGTCCTTTTTTTTTTCCTATTCATACAATTTTAATCTAATGGTCATAATTAGCTTGTTAGAACCGGACCAGGATTTGACTTGGTATGTTAAGTGGTAAAGGTCAAAGGTTTGAACCGAGTTGACCGAAGTCAATAAAAAGTAAATTACAAGGAATATTTTAATTATAATGAAATGTATATAGGATCACTTAATTAAATGTATATATTAATCAATTCATTAATTATCTATTAAATTTATAGAAGGTATATACTTTAAAAAGGGAAGAAAGCATAATGTAATTATTATATTTTATAATTTATAATATATTTTGGGCTTGTTTGGATTGTCAGTTTATTATCGATATTGGTTTAGTATTGGTTACATTGGTTCAGTATCGGTTCGATATTGATTTAACATTGATTTAGTTTTGTCAATTTATGAGTAAAACTTTCAATTTTCATCAATATTTTACCAGTATCAGTTCAGTATTTGTTTAGACCAAAACGATACCAAAATGACGAACCCAAAATGCTTAACAGATGTAATTATGTTTAAATTTCTAATAATTTTTTTTATCCATCAATTAGCTATTGAACACATACGAGGTATAGATCTTAAAACGGAAAAAACGCATAATATAATGATTATATTTCATAATGTTTATAATTTATAATGTGTTATTGTTAGTATTTCTTTTGATGTTTTGATGATAACAAAAAGATTAAGTATTACTAATGAATTTATTGAGTATGCAGAAACCTCAATTTAATGTGATAAGTGAAGTAAGAGTTTTCAAGAACTAAGCAGAAGTTATGAAAATTTAAAGATAAATCATAAGTAGTTCAGAGACAAATAGAAAGACAAAAGTATTCAGAAGGAAACTCAGAGAGTGAACAGCTTATCGACAAGACAAAACTACTCAGAAGGTAAACTGGGAACAAGAACAGAATTCACACAAAAAGATCACAGTTCGATCTTTCAAAATTATTTCATTATTTTGAAGACCCAGCTCCAAGGTTGAGTGTATTTGGGTAATACATTCAAAATGTTCACAAAGTTGGTTATTATATCCAAGGGGATTCGAATTTTTTCAACATATAAAAACTCAAGAGCTCATGACAGAAAAAATTGAATTAATCAAAGATCAGATATGTCTGATATTTAGATGGGTTTATATTCAATGATATTACAGAATTCATTTTATTTTATTATCAAGTTTGACAGTCAGATCAAGAAGGAAAGATTCTATCCTTTCTTTTGGGATTCAAAAGATATTTCACGAGAAAGTCTATCTTCAAGACGGTCAAACAACGATATGGATAAACATAACGTTTCATAGCAAGATAAGATTTGGATATCACAGAAGTATATGAAGCACAAAATCAGGAACTACTGGAGATTATCATCTATCCAATTGTTTTAATTCAAATTCGTAGCCGTTTTCAACCGAAGAAGAAGGAGATTTTAAATTTAAATATCTGGAAGACATGAAGACAGAGTGTGTGAAAAAGACGAGTATAATCAAAAGCCTTTGAGAATCTCTTGCAAAATTACTGTCATTCGGAATTTTCTTTGAGCTGAAATTTTAGAAACGTTTATTCCTTTGTTCCAAAGTATTGTATATCTTGAATGAGATTTTTGTAGAAGTGAGAATTACATTTAGTCTCTGTAGATCAGTAAATAGCTTGTGAAGCTAGATAGGCTGAGAGAGTGTTTGAAGTTCTTTGTTGAAGAACAAGCTTGTATTCTCATTTCTTTTGGATATAGTGGAACATACCGGTGTGGAATACCGGGTCCCGGCTTGGAGCTGGAAGAGAGGATTGACGCTCGAGGCGGAACCTCTATAAATCAATCTTGCAATCTCTTCTCTACTTATTTTTTAATTTCGTGCATATTTTATTGTTTATTCTTGCTGCATTATAAACTCAGAAGACCAGTCACAGAGTAACTGGAAATTTAAGTTCTACTGAACATTGAACTCAGAAGATCAGTCAGAGAGTAAGGGAGCAAAATAAATTTTTATTAACATATT
The DNA here is from genome assembly GCA_024138025.1 of Combretum micranthum. Classification (NCBI taxonomy): domain Eukaryota; kingdom Viridiplantae; phylum Streptophyta; class Magnoliopsida; order Myrtales; family Combretaceae; genus Combretum; species Combretum micranthum. The sequence continues at coordinate 250,997 of JAMXBD010001836.1, read as the reverse complement.
TTTTATTATTTGCGAACATTGATCTTGTCTGATATTATTCGAAATTTATCAATATATTTAAAATAGAGTTTTAGAAGCCATTAATTTGAGTAACTAAGTAGAGTGAATTTGGTTGAATTTTAAAAAGGGTAAATTTTATTAAATAACCAATTCACCCCCCTCTTGGTTATTCTTTCGGGACCAACAGTTATATATAAATATATATATAAATTTCTATGGAGTGTTTTATTTTTAATCTTTTTTTCGGTTGGGTAAAACCGATCCGGTTCTATCGGGTCAATTCGGAATGATGCAAATCCAAGCCAAACATGCAAGTCGAGCCTTTTTGGTTGGTTCCAATTAAACCAAGTCGAACTAGTTGCATTAGTCTAAGTCAACAACATTGATCATAATACATTGTCTAAAAGATTATAACTACTATTTAGGAAGTCCTATGTAAAAATCTCAGCTAACATGGTTTTGGGCTAAAACATATGCCAAATATGCTAAAGTGGATTGATTTTAATAAGAACAACTTAAAAGTGTAGAGCTAGATCCCGAGCTTACAAAGTATACATTTTTAAGATTGAAGTCAATTCATGGTACACTTTAGTAAACTCCAACTTGGCTAAATTAAACTATTTTGGAATTGATTTATCTAAAAATATTTTGTTTTTATCATAATAATATTACGATCTAAACTCAATTCATGCTTTATTAACTAAGAATGATGCCAATTAGTTAAACTAGATATTATAAAATTCAAGATTAAATCAATAAACTACTCAAATAGATAGAATTTAAACTAAATTTTAGTATTATAAAATTGAATTCAATAACTCAAGTTCAATTAAGAAAAACTCCTAAGTAGATTTTGCTTTATTAAGTTCTTGTATGGTGCTGCTGTGGCGTTTCATGGCATGTGTAACTCTAAAAGAACAAAAATAATTGATAAAAATTAAAAGGGTCTAAGAATGTGGTTCACACATTTCCTCTAGAAGAAGTAGGTAATCATTCAAAGAAGCCAATATAGTAATACTAACTAGATTTAATTCATTATAGTTCCAACAATAATTAGCATTAGGGATACTCGAAATAATTATATGATTATTCGAGTATTATTATAAAGTAACCATGTAAAGAATATAATAATAAATGTCTTTTTATTGATAAAGTATAAGGATGATAATATCTAATGATTGGCTTAGGACACAATCACTAAAAATCTCTATGACTATTACAAGTCTAGCCTATTATAGGATTAAAATAAAATCTAATTAAAAATTCGATATATATAAAAAGAGATACTAATCCTATTAAATATAGGAAAATAGTAAAATAACGAACCATATCTATCTAAAAGAAAAAAAAAATCTTCCAAAATAATAATATGTCCTTCTTGCACTTGTGCTAATAATTAGAGTTGTGCAAAAAAGTTGACGAACCATGAACTATATCAAACTAGACAAAAATTTTGGTTCTTTTTTTGAAACAATTCGATTTAAGATCGTGAACCAAATTGCATTACATTTTTTAAAAAAAAGAAATTCAAACGAATTATTTTTTCTTTTAATTGTTTTATTAAAAAAATTAATTATTTTTTACATTTGATTTTTTTTATTTAGATATGTATATTTCATGGAAATGAAATTAGAATGATCATATCATATTTCAATTATTGTGTGTGTCATCATATAAGAAAATTTTAGATTTTATTCCCAATTTTCGAATTTTTTTTTTCTTTTTCTCTTACTAATTAATCCACTATATTACAATTACCTATGGTTATATAATTGATGATATATTAAGTAGAAGTATACATTGAATTAAAATTTGTCTTATATTGGGATAGCATATTTTATTTTATTAAGTCTATATATCTTTATAATTTAATAAAGTTATAATTTTATAATGATGAAATCTCTTATTCACTATAAGTTTTACATATTTTTTTGGTAAATAATTAATTTTAAATATATGTTGTTATATATTGCATTAGTGATATGAGATACGTGATTGAAGTTTTTCGATAAAATGTATTTTAATTTTAAGAATAAAAAATAGTTCGAATCACAAGTCGAAGTTTACCAAACCATATTTTCTTTGATTAAAAAAATTACAAATTGAACCATATAGTTGGATTTGAATTTACAAGAAAAACCGAACCGTACCATACATGCCCCTCCCAATAATTTAACTCTATCATTTGTCTCACATCAACCCTAGTTGGACAAAATTTGCTATGGAATTTTGATCATCTAAAGAATCACCAATATAAGGAATAAGATGTTTAACACTAAACACATGCACAAATGGGAAAAAGTTTTGAATCTTGAATCTTCCACACATTGTTATTATTGCCTTCATGTTGGCATTTTCTCCAAGAACAAGTGCAACTCTAATATGAACTAACACAAGAGAAACGATTCGAGTTTAAAATAATTAATCAAAATCTATTCAATTGTGCACGATTACCAAATGATATTATTTTATATGTTTGTTGATTCTAAGAAAACCCAGTCAAATAGACATCAAAATTACTAATATGGACTTATTTTCATCTAATTTTGAAATAAATAATTAATGAACTTGAGTAATTTCATGAAAATTATTACAGCATCATAAAAATATGTGCATTCATTTTATATTATCAATTTATTAGCTAAGCCTTTTATCCATAACTTGCAAAACTACATATTTACTTTTAAATTGCATTAACCACATAAATCATTAAAATTTATTGAAAAGGTGGTGCTCAACCACTCTTATAATCATAGTAATGCTCTAGAAATCATTACATCACTAACTCATTGATTAATTTCATGAAAATGAAATTATAGACAAAATTCTCAGCTTTTCAATTCTTAAACATAACAAATAATAAACAACATAATTTGTAAAAAATTTGGGACATATATGCAAATTTGATGTAACTAGGAGTACTTTATACAAAATTCATCACAAAACAACATAATCAACAGTTTCGAAATATACCTAATATTTGATAGAGGTAGAGCATGATCTCAAGGACATGCTACGTAATGTCCTAAAATTTCATCGAAGCATATATCACACGTATAACATTTATATGTTATATGCTCAAACCTCCTTATATGATTTATTTATTGTAACATTTGCTATTCACTTTTAAGTTATAAAATCGATTAGTTAGATTCTCAAAACAACTGGATTTAAACTTACAAATAAACTTTTACAAAAACATTTAAATAACTACTTCATGAGTAAATCAATTTTTAAAAATAAAATCATACCATTAGGTATCTCATATACCCTTTCATGATGATAAACAAGCTTAAGACTTGTTACAAAGCATTGGGTTTCACTAGATCCTTAAAAGAATATTACAAATTCTCAAAAATAAATCCAATCCTTAATATAAAAATAAAACAAAATAAAATCCAATGAACCTAACTCATCTCACACTCCAACAAATCCTTCTCGAGACACCTCATACTCCCAAATCAAAGATATTATCAACACCAATTATCAACTTCATCATCATTTTCATCAAATAACACCTGGAAAAAAAATACAACAATATAATAATGAACCAAAGCCTATATACAGTAATACAACACACATAAAGTGACACACGAGCTTAAGTAAATGCAATGCAATGCAATATCTACAAATTATTATCTTTAATTAAATTAAACAAATCAACACTGTAGCACTCACACTTCGATTTTACTCATGGGGAATCTGGAGGTCTTGAGTAACAGCAGTTGTTTAGGGGGATGATATAAGCATCTGGTTCTCTATATCTCATATATCTAATCGAAAAGGAAATAGCCTCATCTAGGGTTCAAAGTTGTTACACATACTCTACCCATCACAGTACATAATATAATAGGGCTCAACTGGTCCCATAAATATAAGCCCTACTATACTACTTCTCATCGATTAAGATAAATATTATGCTGATACTATTTGCCCCATCAGTTACCTGCTGAGCCACTTATGAATCACCCTTGCATCATGGCATACCATTACGTCATTGTATTTGTCATTGCATCATGACATGGAGATGACCTAAGCACCTAACTACCATACTTGGCTCCAGATAAGGTATTAGTCCATTAATGTTGTGTTTTTATTTTATTTTATTTTGATAATTTTAGATTTTATAGACATTTTTTTTATTTTTGTTTATTATTAATTAAACAAGTATATATATATTATATTACATATACAGAATAATTTATCATACTTTAAAAGTATAATTTCACCTGTAAATATCAATCAGGTTGATGGATTTATTTTTAAAATCTTGAAATATTTGGAAATTTATAAATCAAGTTTCTAATAAATAACATATATTTTTTTAGTGCATACCAATAATTAAACTAAGCCATTTCTATTGTTTATTTTGCAAAACCTGCTTTACAGGAGTATCTCAACGAACTCTTTGTAGCAGTATTATAAAATAAAATTCGATCAAAAACTGTCATTTTAAGCTCTATACTGGTATCGGCCTAAAAAATAAAAGCTCCATACTAGTAACTTCGAGCTTGAAGTATCCGTTATTTCAAATTAATATCTTGAAAGTCCGAGTTTCAAAATTTATAAGAGATAAAAGTAGTCTTTAGCATATAAAGACTATAATATATATATATATATGTATATATAAACTATCGTATTATTAAATCAAAATCACATACTGTATATGTGATATTTGAAAAGTAAAAAATTACGCCATGTCAGAAAGAATAAAACACATAACTTATTAGTAATAAATAATTTCCAAAAGCAAATTTAAAATTGCATGTATTACTTGTGATTTCCAAAAGCTAAATGGTATTTAAACATACGTTTTTTTTTTCTTCTTTTAATTAAAAATTCCTTATCTACATATGATTTTATAATGGTATTTATGTAATTAAGTTGCCTAAATAAATTTGTGGCACATATCTCTACATATATGTATTGTGAAAGTAACTAAAATGCTCATTGACTTTTTAAATAGTCAAAGTAAAAAATAATTTAAGGGTTAATGTTATAGTACATAAATTTCATAAAATGTATAATCAATACAAATTTAAAATTGATCAATTTAATATCTTAAAGAACTTTTTGTACATGTTAACATTATTTCTATTAAGTTTTTTTAAGTACTAAATTGATCAATTTTAAAATTTAGGTATTAAATTGATTAATTTTAAAATTCAAGTACCTAATTTTATATTTTATCAAAATTCAGTACCATTCGTGACATTATCGCTTTATGAAATAGATCTCCTCTATTAACTTTCTTTAATTTTCTTTAAATTATCTTGTTATGTTTTGTCGTCACGTGCATTCAATGATTGAATTTATAAGGAAAAAGATGATATTATATCATTTAAGATAATAAAAAAATTGAGACAATTTAAATTATTAATCAAGAAAAATAAAATGAAAAGAAAGTAGTACAATAATAATAGACGGTACGAGGCAACAATAATGGCCTAGGGACGAAACCTCATAACTCCATATTTGCATTCATGAGCGGAGTCTTAAAATTTACTAAAGCAAAATGAACATGCCTTGTATGGACGAAACTAGCGGCCCAGGTGCAACAGCAGAATGATTCAAACGAAAAAATATTTAGGATATTCCAATTTACATGCATATTTACCGGTACCAATTAATTAAACATTAATTAAATTTTTATATAGGATAAATTAAACCAGAAGATCATAATATTTAAGGGTAAATTCATTTAAAATCACAATATTTCAAATGATTTATTAAGATCACAATGTTTAGTTAGGAAAGTGGATCAATTGTGGTTACATTAACATATGTTACAACGTGATGAATCTTTCCAGTTTTAATTAAATTTTCCGTATTGCATGTGTTTAGTTGATTCACTTCTTTAAGCCTTGTGACTTCAAATGAAACACTTGAAATATTGTAACCCCAAATGAACTTGCACTAAACGTTATGACCTTCTGATATAATTTACTCTTTTTATTTACCAAAATATTTATAAAATATAATAATTAATTTTTAATTAATTATCTATTATTACTATTTATATATAAACATAACTAATATTTATCTATAATTCACAGCATACACAAATATAATTAATATTTAACTATATTAATATTATCATTTACGTACACGAATGTAATTACAATTTATCCATAATTTACAATACATAACGAGAATAATACCCGATAAATCCTTTTCCACTAGAGCATCACTTTTGGTAAGTAGGGGTACAAGCAAATTGAGCTAAGCTAGGCTTTTGAGGGTTCGGTTTAACAGTTTAATAAATTAATGAGCTTGAGTCAAGCCAAGCTCTTAATGAGTTTAGAATGTACAAGCTCGAACTCGTGCCTATTAAGGATTTGTAATCTAAGTTTGGCTTTTTTTTATAAATAATTATATATAATTATATTTATAATATTACATTAATATAAATAATTATATATAATATTATATTATATATTTAGCAAGATCTTAACAAGTCTGTTCATAAGCCGGCTCATAACACAAAAGAAAAGCTCAAGCTTAGTTTAGTTAAACAAGCTTAAATTCGAGCTCCAGCTTGGCTAGTTTAGCTAAACAAGCTGGGTCTAAGACAGGCTAAGCTCAAATAACTAACGAGTAGCTTAGTTCATTCACAACCTACTCATAAACCGTTAAGAGATTCTCAAGGTGTCGCATCAGCATTTTAAGATTATATTCTTTTTAAAAGAATCTTAGTACATTGTCTAAAAGGATCATTACTTGATATCTTATATTTATATATTTATTATTTATTCTTTCTGTGGATCGCATAGACTTCTATGTAATACACTTGACAAATAATATAATGACATAATGAACTCCATCTCATTGTTAATTGGCATAGGGAAAGCCGAAGCCAAAGCCAAAAGCAAAAGCAAAAGCAAAGTTCCTTGGTTCATACTTATTAATGAAGCGCGTACCAACAGTCACCATTTGATTCATCACTACCGGACCCAACGCGCCTCAATTCATATTTGGACTATTAGAATTCACTCAACCATCATTGTTAATATCATAGGGAAATCGATGGCGGTGTTAATTGCCACTTTCCAGCTTTGCATGATCTGTTTCGTTGTTTGGCTGCAAGTTGACTATTCTTAGATCAGGAATATCGTGTGGTATTTGCTATTCTATTAAACAAAACGCAAACCCCACCACCACACTTGCATTATTATTTGACTTATAATCCAACGCAATGGCTAAGAAAGCTGACCAACTTTTCATGCTTCCTACGTAGTTTCCTATTCCTTGTATCGCATAATTTAATTCCAATTAATGCCAGCTTTACCTTACACTTTAAAACGACATTGCCAGCTCTTGCCGACCCCCAATTTATCACCCTATATAAACCATTCGAAGTCCGAAGCCTAACATCAAACATTTTTAGTTACTCAAAATACATAAATAACATTGGTCAACATCCTCTGTTTCGAATTAAACGAAACAACTTGCTCTTTTCTTTTGCTAAGAGTTCATCAAATATGTTTGCCGTCATGGTTATGGTCCTGCTGGGACTTTCTATCATGGCCTCAGCCGCCAACTTCTTCCAAGACGTTGATGTTACATTTGGTGACCATCGTGTTAACATACTCAATGGTGGACAGCTTCTCAATCTCAATCTTGATCAAGCATCCGGCTCTGGTTTCAAGTCCAAGGATGAGTACTTGTTCGGCAGACTTGATGTGCAAATTAAGCTTGTATCTGGGAACTCAGCAGGAACTGTCACTACGTTCTATGTAAGTTACACCTTCTTGGAGAACTTGAGCTGAATAGAAACTTGTCCTAGAGTGTTTCTACTAATTTACTTGCATTCCTTTTTTGGTATCATTGCAGTTGTCTTCGCTAGGTCCAACACATGATGAGATCGATCTCGAATTCTTGGGAAATCTCTCAGGCAATCCATACACACTTCACACCAATGTGTTCTCACAAGGGAAAGGCAACCGCGAGCAGCAGTTTCACCTTTGGTTCGACCCCACATCGACCTTCCATACCTACTCAATTGTCTGGAATGCTCAAAAGATAATGTAAGGCTCTTAAACATTGATCCACATCAGTCGTCATCATGTAACTTTTTCAAATCTTATAATTAATTTACTAGTTGCTGATAAGGTTCTGCATATTTCTTGCTTGCTCTTTCCAGATTCTTGGTAGACAACATTCCTATTAGAGTATTCAACAACCTTGAATCAATCGGCGTACCTTTCCCCAAGAACCAACCAATGCGGGTTTACTCTAGCCTCTGGAATGCTGACGATTGGGCAACCATGGGAGGGCGTGTCAAGACAGACTGGACAAAAGCGCCCTTTACAGCCTCTTTCCGGAATTTCAATGCTAATGCTTGCGTAGTGTCATCTGCTGGGTCATCTTGCAACTCCAAGTCATCAACTGCTTTGCAGAACACTGCTTGGCAAGACCAATCTCTTGATGCCTCTAGTCGAAATAGGCTTCGATGGGTTCAACAGAAGTATATGATTTACAATTACTGCGATGACAAGCAAAGATTCGCTCAAGGCCTTCCCTTAGAATGCAAACAATCACTATTCTAAGCTTCGAGCATCATCCACAAACCTGCAACCTTTGTGTTTATTTTTTGTTTTTCAAATATTTTTATGTGTTTCAACTATAATGAATTCAACATTCTTTTTGTATGTATATGTTAAAATCAATGAATGAAGACTGTTTACATGTTCACTTACCTGTCATCTCCATAATGCCTATTAAATTTTGAAGGGAGCTATTGGAAAGTGGAAACTGGGTTGAAAACACCAGTTGCAAAAGTTAAAAAGAGTAAAAACATCTTTATATGTATTTGTGATAGATCATTAGCTTCAAAAACTCTTGTTTGTAGTTAAGCCGTAATTCTGCAATTGTCTGCTTGAAGACACTTTAACTTATACGAAATCTGGTGTTTCAGTCCATTGACAACTTCATTAGATTTTCTGTGATTGAATCTTAAAATAATTCTGTTTACAATTATATAAAAACCTGACATGTATCCTATGAGGTGTTATAATATTTCTGTTATTGCATTCCAGTGGTAAATAACTCAAGAGTTAAGATAATACAATAATGAGTTAGGCTGAGATTTTCTGAGAAGGAACAGATCATCATATGACTAGAAGGTCAGCCCTTAATTAAATTTATTGTATGTATTGTTGATATTACAATTAGAATTGATGTTATGTATGTATAAAAATTTGTATGTAAATTTATTATGATATTTTCTATAACTCATAAATATCTTTCGAGAAATAATTAAGGATTTGGTTAATTTTTTAAGAGATTATATGTAATACACAACTAATCAAGTCAATAATATATATTAGGAATTTGATGAAAGTAAGACAGAGTAAATCCATAAAATTGAATATTTTAATTATGTTTGTTATTAAATAAAAAAGGAATCATGATGGAACTTTTATTCTAGAAATTTAGGATTATGGAGGGAAAAAAAGGGTAATACGTGACAACATAAGCTATAAGAAGCATTTATGTGAAATTGGATTTTTAAACGAATAAAAATTACAACTAATATTACTTTTAAACTAGAGTTTACTAGGTTAAACATTAAGTATTCTGAAATTAATAAGTGAGATTTGATGTTTTGATATTTAAAAATATATATACATGTTATATAATTTTTACAAATGATAAACAAGATATAATTATATTCAAAGTGTCGCATAAAAATAATACTGGGTGGAAATTTTTCATTTCATTTGTGTATATTAACATTGACGTCAAAATGCAAATGTCACTTCCATGTTAAATGCGGAATAGGGCTTCTGATGAAATTTCAACCTTGATTGGAAAGGTATAATTAATACCATTAATGCTTGGAAACTTGCACAACTCATATTTTTATCTAGACACGACTTGAGGGAGAATTTGTTTTGCTCAGACTTATCTAAACTGTCCACCTGCCGTATGTATAAATAAGAATGAAAATGTTTAGGCTACAGCAGAATAAAATATGTATTTCTCAATTTTTTTTTTGGGCCGAAATATATTTCTCAATTCGGTAGAGAGAATAATGTGCATGTTTTATTCTACTTTTCAGATGAATAGTTCGAAATGTTTTAAAAAATATCTAAAATTGTAAAAAAAAAATAATAAACGAAAAAAAAAATTTCGAAAAGCATTATCGGTATACTCTCCCACCTGAATTAGATGTTAATCATGTTAAATTATTTAACATTAGCGGTTCATGTAACTTATAGTATGACTTTCATATAAAAAGTCAAATATGATGGCCATTTGGACATAATGGTAATTTTGAGTCATAGGGTTTTAAAATCCCTCCACTCTTCCTATTTAAATATGACAATTAAAAAAGAAAAGTATCGTATCTTTTCATAAGTGTCATTTCATTTAAAGAAAAAAAGTATCGTATCTTTTCATAGTATCATTTCATTTTCTTCACCATCAAAGAAAATAGAAAAGTGAAAGAGAAGAGTAGGAGAAAATCATCAAGATAAAATCAATACAAAATCGAGACAAATTTTCTTCTCTTGGTTTGAACTCAAAAGGCTATGGACAATGGTATGTATCAAAACCATTAATTGATTGTTGCTATCATATTGAAAAGATTCGGTATTGGTAATTGGATTTACATAAAGATCCTGCATTAAAAAAAAATTAAAAATGTATATCAATTGGTATCAAAGCGGGTATGTAAATGCCTTAATTTACTATTATAATTATTGTTGGTTTTGTTCGTGTACCTGTTTCTGAAACGGAAAACGTAATGTGAATGTTTTTGTTTTCCTCAACTGGAAGCGAATGGAAAATAACTTTATAAGAATTAAAATGTTCTTGTTTTCTGAAACGAAATTAGTCGATATCCAAAATGTTATGTTCCGTCATTCATTGTGTAATATTAAATGTTCTTGTTTTCGAAATGGAATTCGTCGATATCAAAATGTTATGTTCTTCTTATTTTCCCAAATAAATTTTGGTCTGGATGATGCTTTACAAACGTGGATAACAACCGCTACAAATTTTCTGTGGAAGACATGTCAAGAATAAATTAGTTAAAATTAACGTTGTTTCTGTTCGTGAATTCATGGATTACATGTCGTTTAATATTTATTATTATAAGAAATGCTAGAATGATTTCCTGGTCAAAGCATATAATGGCAAATTCTTTCATGAATTCTGATAGTGAGATCCTTTCAATGACATCAAACAAAAAGTTTTCCTAATCTTTTTATTATTATAAGAAATGCTAGTATATTGCACAACCTTGAACGACATTGTTGAAAGAATCTTCATGTTCCATGGCAATGGATGAATATAACATGTATATATTTACAGATATTTGTTGAAATCATGTTAGTGTGAATGCTGACACTGAAAGTTTTCTTAATCAAATATTTATTATAACAAAAGCTTGTTAGTCACCAAAGTGGCTTAGCTTGGAAAGATTTAAAGATTTAAATTTTGTATTTTCAATTGTTCATGTTCATGTGATGCTAATAAATGACATAAAAGTTTGAAGTGAACAATTGTGATCATTAATTATAATGCTAGGAGATCATCCAAAGATGGATCATTGCTTATAATTAATGATACTAAAAGAGATTCATTGATATACTAGGTGAATATGATTGTATATCCAAAGATAACATACATATTGACTTAAGTATGATTGATTGATCTATCAAAGTATATTTATCTAAGCATCATTATTGATTAAAGTTATGCATTAAAGTATTACCCAAAGGTGATCTTAAATACATAGTTAAAGTTTATCATTTATTTGAATCTATTTAAGTTTACTCAAAGCATTAATATGTATATTTGGATTACATTTGCAGCTTCTAGCAATTTATTCGCTTTAGGCAATGGAATGATCAAGTTCAACAGACCGAACTATGTGGAATGGTCTGAACAGATCCAATTTCAACTAGGTATTTTGGATTTAGACCTAGCAATTATTTCTAATGAAGAGCCTATAGCCATTACTGAGACTAGTACTGAGTCAGACAAGTCCCTTTATGAAGCTTGGGAACGGTCTAATAGGCTAAGTTTGAACTTGATGCAAATGATGATGGCTGAACATGTTAAGCCATCGATGCTTAAGACGGAAATGCAAGGGAATTTATGATGAGAATTAAGGAATACTTAATCAGATATAGCTGACAAATCTATTGTAGGAAGCTTAATGAGTGAGCTGATAACCAAGAAATTGGATTGGTCACAACCTATTCATGATCATGTGACAAGTATGGCTAATCTATTGTAGGAAGCTTAATAAGTGAGTGAATCCTTTTGGTTCAATTCATCATCAACTCGCTTCCTCCTGAGTTTGGTCAGTTCCAGGTGAATTACAACACTATTAAAGAAAAATGGAACCTTTAGGAAATAAAGGCCATGTTGGTTCAGGAAGAAGGGAGATTAAAGAAGATGAAGGATCACTTTGTTCATCTCATTGTTCATAATGATGTTGGTAACAACAAGTCTAAACCATATAAGAAGAATAAGAAGAAAGACAAAGCCTCTATGAAAGTCACTTGAGGTCAGATCCATAAGGATCAGAAGTGCTTTTTCTGCAAGAAGACTGGTCACTTCAAGAAAGATTGTCCAAAAAGAAAGGCTTGGTTCAAAAAGAAAGATATGTACTGTATATCAGTATGTTTTGAATCAAATGTTATTGAAGTGCCTAATAACACTTGGTGGTTAGACTCTGGGGCTACTATTCATGTGTCACATATTATGCAGGGATTCCTTTCGATCCAGCCCATAAGAGGAACTAAAAAGTTCCTTTATATGGGAAACAGAATGAAGGCACGAATATAAGGAATCGAGACATACAGATTGATTTTGGATACTGGGTGTCGCCTGGATCTAGAAAAGTGTCTCTATATTCTGAATGTGCTAGGAATTTAGTTTCTGTTGCAAAGTTGGATGAAGTAGGATTTAACTTTAAGATTGGACATGGTGTATTTATTGTATAAACATTCGTACTATTATGGATCTGGTACTTTAGTTGATAATTTGTACTGTTTTAATCTTGATGTTATGTATGCTAATTCTTTATTTCTTGTTGAGCATAATATAGGTAACAAATGTAATGCACATAATGATAGTTCTGCTTTCTTATGGCATCAAAGATTAGGTCATATATCCAAAGAAAGGGTATTGAGATTGGTGAAAGGTAATATCTTGCCTCAATTGGATTTTACTAACTGGGAAGTATGTGTTGATTGTATAAAAGGAAAACAAATTAGACACACATCAAAGAACCCAGCCACAAGAAGTAATGAACTTCTTGAATTGATACACACTGATATTTGTGGTCCTTTTGACATTCCAACATGGGGTGGTGAAAAATATTTCATCACATTTATTGATGACTACTCACGATATTGTTACTTATATCTATTGCATGAAAAGTCACAATCAGTTGACATCCTAGAGGTGTTTGTTAATGAAGTGGAAAGGCAGTTAGATAGAAAGGTGAAAGTAGTAAGGTCAGACAGGTGGTGAATTATGGTAAATTCAATGAAAGTGGACAATGTCCTAGTCCATTTGCAAAATTCCTTGAAAGTCGAGGCATATGTGCACAGTATACAATGCTTGGTACAACAAAATGGTGTGGCTGAAAGGAATCGTACACTTATGGATATGGTTAAGAGTATGTTAAGTTAATACTATAACTTTATCCTTATGGATGCATGCATTAAAAACTACTGCATATTTGCTAAACAGGGTTCCTAGTAAGGTAGTCCCTAAGACTCCTTATGAATTATATAGGTAGGAAACCTAGTTTAAGGCACCTTCATGTTTGGGTTGTCCAGCTCACTGTGTGGATATATGATCCACACGAAAGAAAGCTTGATGCAAGAACCATTAGTGGTTACTTCATTGACTATCCTGAAAAATCAAAAAGGTATAGATTTTATTGTCCTAACCACAGTACAAGAATAGTTGAGTCTAGTAATCCTTGATTCATTGAAAATGGCAATTTAGTGGGAGTGGGGAATCACGAAAAGTGGATGTTAGAGAATTTCAAGAAGAGACCCCTACACCCAGTGTTTTTACTCAGGTTGTTGTTCTTTTTGTTGCATCACAGTCAAGCAATAAGCTAAAACGACCAGTTAATGTTCAAAACACACAAAGTGAACATATTAGAGGTAAGCTAAGCAATAATGTGCAAGTCACAAATGAGCAAGTGATATCACTAGAAATGGCATTACAGAGGTCTACTAGATAGAAAAGACCAGCTATATTGAATGACTATGTGGTTTACTCACTTGAATATGAAATTGACTTAAGCATTGATAAAGATCCAATCTCATTTAGGCAAGCCATGGAATGTAGTGATTCTGAAAAGTGGTTCAATGCCATGAAGGAAAAGATAAAATCAATGGATGTAAATAAAGTCTAGGAGCTAGTAGAGTTGCCTGAAGGATCAAAACGAGTTGGTTGTAAATGGGTCTTTAAGACCAAGCGAGACTCAAAAGGCAACATCGAAAGATACAAAGTCGGGCTTGTTACTAAAGGTTACACTCAAAAAGATGGTATTGACTATAAAGAGACCTTCTCTCCAGTTTCTAAGGACTCCTTAAGAATTATTATGGCTTTAGTGGCTCTTTATGACCTAGAGCTTCACCAAGTGGATGTAAAAACTGCCTTTTTAAATGGTAACTTATCAACCTGAAGGATTTATAACCACAGGACATGAAAATTTGGTATGTAAGTTAAAGAAATCGATATATGAATTAAAATAAGTTTCTCGACAATGGTAAGTTTAATAATACCATTACGTCATATGGTTTTGTAGAGAACACCATTGATTGGTGTATCTACATGAAGGTCAGTGGGAGAAAGTTTATTATATTAGTCTTATATGTCGATGATATTCTTTTGGCTGCTAATGATATAGGTTTGTTACATTATGTAAAGAAATTTCTCTCTAAAACTTTTAAAATGAAAGATATGGGTGAGGTATCCTATGTGATAGGAATAGAGGTATTTCGCAATAGATCACAAGGATTGTTATGATTGTCTCAGAAAGGCTATATCAATAAAGTATTAGAGAGATTTAGAATGGAAAATTGCTTTACAGGAATAGTTCCAATTCAAAAAGGGGACAAGTTCAATGAATTGCAATGTCCAAAGAATGATTTGGAACAAAAATCAATGGAATCCATTCCCTATGCATCACTGGTTGGAAGCTTGATGTATGCTCAGACATGCACTTGGCCGAATATTAGTTTCGCTGTAGGAATGTTAGGCCTATATCAAAGTAATCCTGGAATAGATCATTGGAAAGCTGCAAAGAAAATACTTAGGTACTTATAAGGCACCAAGGATTATATGCTTACTTATAAAAGGTCAAGTCATCTTGAAGTAGTAGCTGCTCAGATTCAGATTATGCTGGATATGTAGACTCGAGGAAATCTACATTTAGTTACATGTTTTTGTTAGCTAGAGGAGCGGTTTCATGGAAGAGTGGGAAGCAATCTGTTATTGCTACTTCCACTATGGAGGCTGAATTTGCGGCATGCTTTGAGGCCACTATACATGCAATGTGGTTGCGGAACTTTATCTTAAGGCTTGGTTTAGTCAATAATATAGCTAGGCCGTTAAGAATATATTGTGATAATTCTACAGCTGCTTTCTTCTCTAAGAATGATAGGTATTCTAAGGGTGTGAAACACATGGATTTGAAATACTTGTCTGTTAAAGAAGAAGTACAAAACCAAAGAGTGTCAATTAAGCATATTGGTACTAACCTGATGATAGCGGATCCATTAACTAGTTGCCACCGAAAACATTTACTGGACATGTTGAACGGATGGGCATTATAGACAGGTCGTCATTGATTTGATATTTAATGTATATGTATATATACATATGGTTGTATTGCTCGTATTGTTATGACACTTGTGCATTCAGTTAAAGTTATGGTTTTGCTTGGTCTTTTGTTATCTACATCAAATTGTGTACAATTATTATTCGTGAGATAACTAGTAGCATATTTGGAAATAATAATTTAAAGGTTTTAATGTTCCTCAGTTAAGTTATCATGAATGATGATGATCATGTAATACATGGAAGGAATCACATCGTTAAATGGTGTGTGACCACCATGATTCAGTCATTTTAATTCAATTAAGAATTATGACTTGACGCATTCTAAATATGGTGCACACTTAATTGTCATTGAATCATCAAGTCGTAACATGGACCAAGTGGGAGATTGTTAAATTATTTAACATTAGTGGTCCATGTGACTTATAGTATGAGTTTAATATAAAAGGTCAAATATGATGGTCATTTGGATATAATGGTAATTTTGAGTCATAGGGTTTTAAAATCCCTCCACTCTTCCTATTTAAATATGACAGTTAAAGAAGAAAAGTATCGTATCTTTTCATAAGTGTCATTTCATTTAAAGAAGAAAAGTATCGCATCTTTTCATAAGTTTCATTTCATTTAAAGAAGAAAAGTATCGTATCTTTTCATAGTATCATTTCATTTTCTTCACCATCAAAGAAAACAGAAAAGTGAAAGGGAAGAGTAGGAGAAAATCATCAAGATAAAATCGAGACAGATTTTCTTCTCTTGGTTTGAACTCAAAAGGCTATGGACAACGGTATGTATCAAAACCATTAATTGATTGTTGCTATCATATTGAAAAGATTCGGTATTGGTAATTGGATTTACATAAAGATCCTGCATAAAAGAAAATTAAAGAATGTATATCAAATCAAATTCATAGGATCCTTTTAACTCGATAACAATCCTGAAGATATTAAAAGATATCCAATTTTGTAAGTAAGTATATTTTATATACTATTATGTAATTATTATATTAGCTTTCAAAGGAAAAAATAAATAAATATCTTCTGGCTTTTGCATTATTTATAATAACAATTCATGACCTATTATAATTAAAAGCATTTTAATACATCGTACATGTATTGGTTAGGACTCAGGAAGTCCTGAGATTTAGTTACTTTTCATATCTAGTCTAGATCTGCCTATTTTAGTATTTCATCGCTTCTTATTTTTTGACAAGCCTCTACTATATTTTCAATGGAAAAATTTTAGATTTCATTATTTGATGGGGATCAAATTCCCTAGTCAAAATTATTAAATATTTTAGATGGCATGAAGTAGAAGCTTTATTTATGGATTAATAATTAGATATAAAAGTTCTTATGTTTATAGTTATTAGTCTTTATTGTCATTAATTAGGTCTAGTCTTTAATTACATATTTATTAGTCTTTATGTCATATTTATTAATTAGATATAGAAAGTTCTTATTAGTTCTTATTATTTTTTTAGTCTTTATTGTCATTAATTAGGTCATTTGGGGAACTATTATAAATACCTTCTTTGTATTGAGACTCATCAGATTTTGGTCATTTGATATTATATTATTGAGAGATTTTCTCTTGTGTACTCTTATCAATCTATTGCTTAGATTGTGGAATCATCGTATATATGGAGAATGTCCATTTCATTTGGATTCATTCACTATGTAGTATAATATAATGAATGAGATTTACTATTTTGGGTCATATTTGTCATGATTTTGAGAATTTATGACAATATTGTCATCGCATGTATATATGGGATCAGTGATAAACGGGTATCTATTCACTGTTTAGGATTTCTAATCTTGGTTTCTATTTTGTCATGATATTGATTTTTGA
Organism: Combretum micranthum; assembly: GCA_024138025.1. Taxonomy (NCBI): domain Eukaryota; kingdom Viridiplantae; phylum Streptophyta; class Magnoliopsida; order Myrtales; family Combretaceae; genus Combretum; species Combretum micranthum. The sequence continues at coordinate 233,321 of JAMXBD010001836.1, read as the reverse complement.
AAATTATTTGTGAATACTTTTTATTTTGATATATTTGAGACATCTCTTAAATTGTTTTATTCAATCATTATGTTGCTATGAACGATTTGTTCTTTGATTTCGGGAGAATCATGAATTGGAATTAGATTTTGATATTTAATTTAGAATTTCTATTTTAATAGTTCATTAGATTTCAGGTAGCATATTAGTAGAGTTGGATAGGTTGAAGTTTACCTTTCAATCCACTTGAAATTTTGAATTATTCTCTTTATTTTGAATTTTGACATTTCATTTGAATTTGGGGATGTGTGTATATATATATTGTAATATACAAAATAATTATAAGTGATAAGTGTTCACAAGCTACCAGATTTTAAGATGCCTTTTTGTTGATGTTAAAAATAGGTTAAGTTTGATCAATTTCGTGTTAGAACAAGATTGGCATCAATTAGATCAAGTTTTGTAATTTCTGTAATTTTTAACATTGTACATCGCCTCTTGGGGAATCTACGCTGTCTCTTGGGGAATCTACGCCACCGGCGTAGGATAAGAACAATAGCGTTTTTCTTAATGCTAGGAGGAACGTTGTCGACGTTCACTAGGGTTTTTTCTCAACACTGGCATGAAAGCCACAGGCGTAGGACATGAATTTGCCGGCGTATGAAGAAAGAAATTGAATTCTGGGAAATCAAAGCCCCGACGAACGCTGCCGGTGTTCGTGTAAATTTGCTAGCGTATGGTGTATGCTGGTAAGATCTACAAGTACGTCGCCGGCGTAGGGCCAGCGTATAACCAAATTTCTATAAATACGAGACGCAAAAAACATTTTGGACAGATTTCCTTTATATTATTTTCTCCTTCGTGTAAGAGAGTTTTGGAGTGTTCTTGGAGATTTATGCTTGGAGAAACATTAGGAGAGTATTTTTTATCCCAAGTAAGTAATCTTCACCTTCTTATTTGGATTTTATACAAATTTATACAAGTTTCTTAGGGTTTGGTTGAATTTTTACATGAAGGTTTTCGGAGGAAAACCCTAGTACGTGTGAAATCTATAAATTGGTGAATGCAAGACGGGTTTTAGTGATTCAAAATAGTAAGTAAATTTCCTTTATTATGGATTTAAACAAAATACGAGTTAAAAAATCCTTATATGTTCTTTATGTTATGAGAATTGGGGTTTAGTGAAAATATTTGATGATTATAGAGTTTGTGCAGTTCCTTGTTATTCTTGAGGATAATTGTGGAATTTGATCAGAATATACAGTGCAATAACAGAGATTTCTAAATCAGGTTAGTGTAGATAGGTTGTTTTATGTTAAGTTTGATTTATCTATGAATGTTGGTGATTTGATATATGTTGATATGTTACAGGTTGAGATTTGGAGTTGTTGTTTGGTATCGGGTTTGGGAGTTTAAGAGTTTGGTGGTAGTGGCTGATTGTGTTGTGGTTTGGTTTTCTAGTAGTTGTTGACGGTTGTCTTTGAATAGGTTAAGTTATCTCCTGAATATAAAAGGTACGACCAATCCATTGTTTAATGTATGTGCTTGTAGATTAGAATTTTGTGAATGGATATAGGAACAGAATTGCATAATAAACTTAATAAATATTCGGCTTAATAATTGTCTGTCTGGTTGTAGTTGGCTTTGACCAGTAGAGACCTGGCAGACAGTGATACTGGTGAAGCATCCTGATGATCTTAGTGTGAGGTTGTCCCAAGTAGACTCGTGCTAAGATATGATTCCGGTAGAATTTAGGTGTTCAGGAATTGGGATGTTTGGGGAGTACCAACTCATCTATATATGTATATGATTACTTATGTTCAAAATCAGTTGGTTGTTTTTAAAGTAGAGTCTGAGTTACTTTGAGTTCAGGATTTATGTATACTGGATTCTAAACTGTGTTGTTTTGCTGGATTGAAATAGATAATAAACTGTTGTATGCATTTAGTTTAGTTGCATTTATTTATACATGCTGTTTGTGCATAACCTTGTTTGAACTGGATTGGATATTATCGTACTGGGCTTCGCCGCTCATTCTGTTATATTTCAGTGCAGGTGATGATAGTGTGATATATGATCTATCGGGTTTTGATATCGTCTATGAGGATGGGGATGGCGTTAGCGGTCCTGACTACCCTGCTGATAACTAGTTGTATAGTCATAATGACATAGGATGATCAAAGAAGACTTTTTATGTCTGATTCATTTTGTTCATTGAATTTTTCAGTTGTATTTGGAGTTTTATATGTGGTAATAGTTTTAGAGTATGGTTTGACTTGTTGACCTGCAGTTATGTCAACATGTCTAGTTTTTTTATTATGGAGATTTTATTCTTATCAGAATGTTTATTTATGAGGACCATATGTCTTCTTCTATACCTTGTGAGTTATACATGTGTCATTCATGTTATTTGTGGAAATTAAAGCCTTAGGTGTCCTATTAAGAAAGAACATGTGGGGGTTGTAATGCCAACAGGTTAGGGCGTTACATATATATACACATGTAAACTTTAAGAAATTAATATCAATTGGAATATTGAGTTTTCTTTCATTTGCTTCCTTGAGTTTGTCAACATATCAACAAATTAGGCTTAAGAGAGGAAGAAAGAAAATTCCTATTATAGTCTATCAAATTTTATTGGAAACAAACACTTCAAAACATAACATACAAACACTTAGAGTCTACTTACAAATTTTAAAGGATATAAGGGGTAAATCCTAGTGTTTGTCTAAATCATTTGTGCTCTACTTATAATTAGTCAAAGTTGAATTAATTTTAATTTACAAACAAGCATTCACAATTAAATCATAAACAAACATATACATATATCACACAAAACACATACATATATAAGCAATACATAGCAATCATGTGATGTTCAATTATATTCATTTTCATATATCAACAAAAAATAAATTTGAGCTAAGTTGATTAATTTTAGTGAGACTAAATTAATTTTATTAACTATTAACTAATGATTTATCAAGCAACATAAAACAACAAACAAGGCAAATAAACAAATCGGATTTCCAAATTTTCCCGCACTCAACTCACCGACTCTAAACGAATCCTAATTCGTTATGTAAAGAGCAATGTCCAAGATAAACATTGCTCCGATACCATTCTGTAACGCCCCAAAAACTTAATTCGATTAATTAAATAACTTAAGGCGCTATTGCCACGTATAATACTCTAAAGTATTACATGCTAAGGCTTTCTTTAAAAGATTTTGTTTATGTTGGACATTGCTACTCATTTTTAGATTATGAAATCATTCAATTAGATTCTGGCAACAATTGAATTTAGCAGCAGAAAACAATTTATTAAAATCATCTATAAAACTCTACTCCCTATAGAGTAGGCTAATTTTCTAATAAACAAAACTTTAAAAAAACATTTATTAATCTACTCTTAGAGGTGGATCTTCATTTACAAAACATATGGACATTAACAAGCCCCATTAAAAGAATTACAATTTGTAAATAAATCCAGTTCTCACTAAATAAATAGAAAAAAAAAAGAAATAAAGTAACTAAACTACATCCATACTTCTACTTACTTCACTTATCCATAAATTCTCTCTGAATCATCACAATCACCCAAAACCCGAGTCAAGCATCATCAACATTTTCCATCATCATCAACAATAAGATCTATAAAAACAACAACAACAACAAGAATGAGCCGAAGCCCAGTACACAGTAACGCACTCACAAGCTATGTGGCACACAAATTTAACTAAATACAATGCAACAAACAACAGATTATTATGTTTTCTTTAAAGTAAACAATTAGCATGGGAGTATTCATACTCCGGACAACAAGGATCATGAGGAAACCTGACTAACGATCGTGACGCTCAGGGGGTTGATATAAGCAGTCCAGATACTCATATCTCCTAAATGATATATCCAAAAACAAAAAATAATAGTCTCATCTATGGTTCACAACAGTTACTCGACTCTACTTAAACTCAGTTCACAACATGAATATAGTTCATCGTTCCCATAAATTTTGAACTAAACCATGAGATTTCCCTCCAAGTTTAACAAATGTTACGCCTATACCAATTATCCCATCGACTATGCCATACCACTTATGAAAGTCATTGCCCCACCTCCTCAGTGACCATCTTAATCTCGTCTAGGTTCACCTTCGAAGGCTGCATCATGACAGGGGTGGTCTAAGCTTATAAACTACCCTGCCCCAATCGAGTAAGGTGTTGTTCCCCGAACTGGATACAAACTGCCATCTTAGTCAGAAACGATTTAAATGGCGGAATAGACGACCAATTCAAACAATTATTAAGCCGAGTTTAATTTCTTAGTATATTTAAGATTCCTATCTTATCAATCACCATGCAAGTACTACGTATCTTGAATATGAAATCTAAACATAGCCTAAAGGAATTTCAGAAGATAATCAGATAAATCAGATATCCACTTCTGTTAAGAAAAAACTTGTATAAGAAACTAAACTAAACTAATCATCCACTTCATCAAACTCATATAAGAACTTAAGCTATTTATCCATTCATCTCAAACTCATTTTATTGAACCTTATTTGGTCAGACACTAAATAGAACCCTACTATGGCTGCAAAGATCGCCTTGCCAAAATAGGACAGTTTTCCTTTTATCTGTCAAAGTATTTCTTTTCACTTTGATTATAGTTTCTTTTCACAAAAACATATACAAAGAAATTGTATATACAAAACATTAATAACTTATGCAAATAGACATTTAAAACAATATACTCCTCATGCTAATCAAAGATCATTCTAACTTGTTAATCTAATTCGGTTATTAACTATTAACTCTTTTTAACTAAATCCTAGCCAAATTTATTAGAGTTATTCATTTAAGTCATTTACTAAGTCAAGTTAATTAAACTTAAGCAATCTAATTCATTTTAGCTTAGTGAAGTTCATTAGGCCAAGTTGACTTAGATTAATTACTAATTCATTATATATCTAAGATTTAGGTAACTTAATCCTAAGTTAGCTTAAATCTAGCCAAATTCCATCAAAGTTAAACAATCTCATCCATTTAGTTCATTCAAGTTCATTTAGTCAAGTTAGACCTAGGTTTATTAACTAAGTTCATTTATAACTAACTTCTAGATTTAATCTAACTATTTGTTAAATTTATAATCTACTTAACCTATGTTTAATTACTTCAATTAACTCACATAACACATCAAATATCACTATCTATCTCATTTCATCCTAAAAAGATTCATTTATACCTAACAACAAACATTTAGAAAGCAAATACAAGTTTTGACTTTGTTTGAAAAATATATCAGCTGAAAAATGTAAAATTCAAGCATTGATAATTTTCAAATTTGTAAAAACTCAAAAAATAAAAATTATATATCTCTTTTTAAGATTTCCAATGCAAGTTGAATCACCTAAATCTGAGGTCGGATGAAAAAGTTATGAATAAATTACAAAATATCATCGCCGTAGGGAATTTCGTAGCTGAGGCTAACCAGACCTAGGTCACGACCGTGATTCTTAGAAAGCTGTTATAAAACGACTTCCATGCTATGAATCATGCCCGTGATTGTTGAGTTTCAAAGTTTTGTGACTAACCCGAGGATAGCAAGGCATGGATCACGACCGTGATTAATAGAAAATTTTCGAAAAATCACTTCTGAGTCAAAAATCACGCCCGTGATTGCCTCAAATTGTCTAACCTAAGCCTACCAAGGTCTTAATCATGCCTATGATTCATGGTTTCCCTTGAGTTATGAATTTTCTTGTTTTTTCAACTGCATTTTATCAAACTTTTACACATTTTACTTCAATCAAAACTTCATAAAAGCTACATACTACTCATATCAAGTTTAAACAACACTTCTACACTCATTCAACAACATCAAACAACTCCAACTACTTCAACAAAACTCAACTTCACTATTCATCATCTTCTTCTTCACAACTCAACTCCGAACAACATTAATCCAACATATACAAATGTAAACATCACTTCCAATTCAATTCAACATCAAAGCAATATATATAAACTCATAAACTACAAACAAAACAATATAAACCATACACTTAGCTTTTGAAAGACATGAAACTTCTCTTCTTTCTTCTTGTTGGAGCTACTTCTACTTGATTTCTCTTCTTCTATCTCACCTTTTAGTTTGATTCCTTCTTTTCTCTTCTTGAAATTGAGATTCATGTATGGAATTTTGAGAGAGAAAGAAGAAGAAGAAGAGAAGAAGAAGAAGAAGAAAGAAAGAAAGAAAGAAAGAAAAGAAGAGCAAGAAAACATAAATAATAAAAGAAAAGGAATGGTAGGAGAAGGAAAAAGTAAAAGGAAAAGATAGGGTTTATTTAGGATATTTTAGGATTTAGGTATAAGCTTAGAACTATCAGATTAATATCTTTAGTTCTAGAAATATTTAGGAAATGATTTTAGAACCATTAGGATAGAAATTAAGAACTTAAAATAAGAACATAATTTAGGAATTTTATTTTAGATAAAAAGGTATTTAATTTGAGTTTGGGTTTAAGAACTGATATTTTGATACAAGCAAATGAACTCAAATTTTACAAAGATTTAGGAATTGATATTTTGGTTATAGATTAAAGGTTTAGGAATCCTCTAAACATTTTAATGACATATTCAGAGATTTTAGGAATTTAAAATCTCAAATTCAACTTAATTATTTACTAATCTAATTATTTTAACTTCTTTAAGTATATCCTATGATTCATTTAACTTATCCAAATCTATCTAAACACAATTTCTAATGTATATATAGATTTTGGTCATTTCAAACATTGGGATCTGCTGCATGCTCGTTTCAGATCATTATGTCTAAGGTTTTAGTCACATCATCTTTTGGTATCAAAGCTTAGGATTCGTCTAGGGTTTTTTCGTTCTTCTTTGAGTCTGAGGTTTTTAGATTAGGGTTTTGAGTCTTATTGTCTTCTTAAAATTTATAAAAAAAAAAAAAAGAAGAAGAAGAAGAACCTATTTATTGTTGTGGATTAATAATGGTTCGTAGATACTGTTATGAACCATTTGATAGACATGGCGTTAATGAAATTGAAAAGAATTTGTCTGAATTTGATGATTATGGTTCTCTTGGTGATTACCTGGATTGGGAATTTAATGTTGACTAATGTATTGGAACCTTTCCACATTCTAGTTGTAAATTGGGGGCTAATATTAAGAAATTGACTGGTAATGCCAAGTTGTGGTGGCAAATCCATATGTTATGGCGAACAATGGAGGGATATCATGAAGGTGTGTCATGGAGCTATATTAAAAGATCCTGAGAAAATTTTCTTCCAACTAATTATCAGGATCAACAATTTGAGAAATTGTGATGCTAAAGCGAGGATGTATGAGTGTTAGAGAGTATGCTCAAGAGTTTGAAACGCTCGTTAGACGAAGTGAATTGAAAGAGTCTCCTATGTACACCATCGCTAGATTTGTTCATGGCTTAAACTATAACATCTCTAAGAGTAGTAGTCGTCTCGGTTCTTAGACATTACAGGAAGCTATCTAGGCAGCATTAGGGGAAGAAATTTCTTTTTCTGCTTCTAAAGTGGTAGAGAAGACTATGCAACTATGGGATTCAGTAATGACTACCTCACTATAGAATTACGATAAATAGGTTTCCTTGGTTGAGAAAGACAATGTTGGAATTCTTGAAGAGAATCCAAAAGATGACCATGTGAATCAGGTGGAAGACACTGGTGATATGAGTAATGAAAATGGGGAAGAATTATCTTCTTTAGTGATGGGAAGAGATGGAGTTGACATGTCCATGAGCCTATAGGTATTTGATTTGATACCGCCTATATTTGCATCTGGAGCTGCTGAGTCCTTCAGGTATTTTTATGTACGTCTCCCTAAGTTCTATCCCTTCTATTCTGATGAGTTGATGGGGTTGCCACGTGAAATAACCATAAAATTCCAACTTATATTTCATATGTGTGTTATTCAAATTATACATGCTTTTGATGTATATTGAATGTAATTTGTGTTCATGATGCATTATGTGTTTATTATTGTGTTAAATATTCAAATACTCTATAATTTATTAAATATTTAGTTCATAAAATTTAAATTGCATTAACATGTAAGAATTATATTTGGAATGCATTAAAATGAGTAAATAAATCCATGCACATAAGCCTCATTATAGCATAATTCTTATACCTTAAAGGAGCTAAATACAAGGTTAATTAACTAAAGACAAATTTATTAATTAGCCTTTGATAAGTCATTAATTTCCCTTAATTTCTTATGCCTCAAAAGTCAAACCTTAAGATAATATCAACTTTAATAATGCAAAATTCGTGCACCAATTTCAGACCTCCAAAACAAGCCTTCAAAAGTTTCAAAACCCCATTATCTTCTTCTCTAAAGCTCTCTCATGGATCTATATAGATAAGCCTTACATTTTCTACATTTTCCACCATCAAAAGCATGCTAGAGGATCACAAACCAAGGTCTAAAGTTCTATTGGTAAGTATGTGTTTCATGTCTTCAAAATATGCAAGTTTATTGTTTTTTTTAAGCAATAGATTTTAAGCTTAAATTGTGTTTGATGACTTATATACCTTGTTAGTTGTATGAGGAGTGTTATCTTGCTATAGGATTTAGTCGTATATGTAATATAAGGGATTGGAAGTGTTGAAAAAAAATGCATATGGTTGATGACTAAGTGTTGGGTGTAGTAAATTAGGGGTTGAAGTATGATTTGTGAATGATGATTTGTGGTGGAGAGTTTGATGTTGTGAGTTGGAGTTTATGTTTTTTGAATAATGTAATGGATATATAACAAGCTTTGGAAAGTTTAGACTAGGTTTGGGAAATTTGTGAAAGTGAAAAAAGTGTAATAAAACAGGGGAAATCAAACAACATTTTCGTATAGGTTAAATTTTGGTCGTATGCCGGCATCTAGGGTTTCTACGCCGCCGGCCTATAGGCAGTGTTGGAAGCCCACAGAATCAAATTTCTTAAGGCTGATCGAACGCCGCCGGCTTTCACTAGAAAAGTCAGCCGGCGTTCATCCTTTCATATTGTACGCTAGCTACTGGGAATCAAAGCCGCCGGCGTATGTGTTAAAGCTGCCAGCGTATCTGAGTAAGCGGACGGCTTGCACCTCTCTGGACATTTTGAAAAATTTTGGGTTTTCATTCTACACCGGCTTAAAGCCGCCAGAGTAGGATGAAGGCAGCCGGTGTACCCTTTGAGCGCTGTCAACGTTGGCAGTGTTATTTTTCATAGTGTTGAACACCGGCTCAAAGCCACGGCGTTGAGTGCCGGCGTGTCCCCTGCGCTTTTGATTCTTAAAAAACTTTTTCCAAAATTTTCCAAAGTTTGATATATGATCAATTAAGTATTTGTTAAGTGTTCCATGATATAATAGGATGTTTAAATGCTTTATTATGACTTTGTATTAATTTATTTGAATTTCTTTGATTAATTTTATTTTCAACTAGATAATTAGTACTTGAACTAAGTGTGAGTTTGTAATTACTTCTTTTACAGTGAGTGATCCCCTTTCGGTTATTTCCATTTATTCTCGAGCTAGTACAGGTACGCAGTGACTTGCTTATATGTTTGTTAGGGTAAGCATACTTAAATTTGATATGAATTCTAAGTGATTTAAATATTGCTTGAATTGATTGTGTTTTCACCGTTGAATCCGATTCGAGGAGCGGTAACATATCATGATGCAATGATATGTTAGTATAGGCACTTAGGCCAATAGTCATGATGCAATGATATATTAGTATAGGCGCTTAGGCCAATAGTCATGATGCAATGACTAGGCTCGGTGGATAATCGATAGGAAATGTAGTATCTGAGCAACATTTACTTATTCTTGAAAAGAAATAGTATAACTTAATTCAATGTTTATGGGAGCATGTGAATTAAATTATATTATGGATTGAGTTAAGTGAAGTCGGGCAATGGCTATATAACCTATATGAAATTATTCTTTTCAGTGTAACGTTATCTAGGAGATATAGATATTCGGGCTATCTATATCAACCCCCTAAGCGTCGTGAGCGTTACTCAGGATCCCCAAAATCCCATGGCTTGTTCCGGGGTTTGAATACTCCAATGATGATTTGATCAATGATTTCTAATGAAAGATAAATAAAACATTAATGTTGCATTGCATTAGTCTAGGTATGATTGCCACTACGCTTTTGAATGTTGTTGCTGTGTACTAGGCCTTTGGTTCACTGTTGCTATATTTCAGGTGATGACGATTGTTATGATGATATGGGCTATGGGTCGGATTAGGAGAAGTTTATGGATGAGTGGGGCTAGTAGGATCGAGTGCAAGATGACAAGGAAGGAAAATTTTTGATCAAGTTGTTGGTTTAAATATTGTATTTTGTATTTTGAATAGAGGCTTGTTAGTTAAGCCTTGTTTGTATATAAAGACTTAAATTTTATTTTTCTTGCTTTGTAAAACTCATGTAAGTTTTGTTGTGTCATATGTTTGACACAAGATTGTAAATTATTTCTTTAAAAGTTCTATATGAATAGATTACTCAAGTGAGTAATCCATTTGTAAAAAGTCTTTATATCAAGTTATAGTGGGATTAAACAAACAATTCACATAAATTGTTAGATTTAGGACAACCTTACATATAATATGAAAATATTATATGTGGTTGGAGACTTGACTTGCTAAATCTTAAGGATTAGTGGGTCGGGTCTTTACACCACGAGTTAGGGGTTACTATAATTTTATTTCCCCTATGAGATCATATGAATTGCTTTTTGGAATTCGTTAGAGCCTCTATGATGGCTACATATACCAGAGAAGTGTGAGATTTTTATGTGGTAGTATTATAGTACAGGTGGAGGCATATAAATGGTTTAATTTTAGGATGAGAACCATTGGGAAACTTGATGATTCTCTTCGATAAGGGTTGATTCCTTATCAAGATTCACCAAAGTATTCATGTAGGATCGAAACACTATTTCGATATGTGCAACATCGACTTGACATTTGTTGCTTCATTGTTCCTTAAAGTGGGTTGGAGATAATTGTGGCATTAATGAGTTAAAACCTTCTGGAGTCAATGCTGAGACACTCTAGGAGTTACTATTCTAGAGCGGATTTGTAGAGCAAGATGCGATTCATAAGCCTAACTTCACTAGGTGTGATTATTTAACATTATTTGGATTTTGTCGGCTAATTTTTTATACTGGAGGATATTCATTTGAGATTCGAGGACGAATCTTCTTTAGCCTAGGGGTGATGATGGGGATCAAATTCCCTAGTCAAAATTATTAAATATTTCAGATGGCATGAAGTAGGAGCTTTATTTATGGATTATTAATTAGATATAAAAAGTTTTTATTTTCATAGTTATTAGTCTTTATTATCTTTTTAGTCTTTATTGTCATTAATTAGGTCTAGTCTTTAATTTCATATTTATTAGTCTTTATGTCATGTTTACTAATTAGATATAAAAAGTTCTTATTTTCATAGTTATTAGTCTTTATTATCTTTTTTGTCTTTATTGTCATTAATTAGGTCCTTTGGAGAACTATTATAAATACCCCTTTTGTATTGGGACTCATCAGCTTTTGGTTATTTGATATTGTATTATTGAGAGATTTTCTCTTGTTTAGTCTTATCAATCTGTTGCTTAGATTGTGGCCAGTTTCTAATCTTATCAATCTTTTAGATTGTGGTGATCAAACTGATCTTATCAATCTCTTACAGATTGTGGCGATCAAACCACTTTTTCTTGTTGTGTGTAATATCAGCGAGAGTGAGTGTATTTCGAGTTGATTTAGTGCGTCATATCCTTATCAACGTCGATCATATCCATTTTATTTCCTTGCAGTCAAAATACAAAACCCAAAAAAAACACCATTTTTATTTTATTTGAGCATTTGACATTGGGATCCGCTGCGTGCCCTTTTGAGATCACTATATCTAAGGTTTTAGGCACATCATTATCCTACCGTAACAAGCATATTTATCCTAACCCAAAAAATCATCACTTGAATCCTAGTTCCCATGACAGATACAAAAGGGTTAGGAGGACATAGAAAATTAGAAAAGAATCTAATATATTTTTAAAATTGGACTTCTTACTCTTCTAATGTATGTGTAGGAAATTTAATGTGGCATTGCCATTTAAAGAAGAGAACAAGTTAATAAAAAAACACAAATAAATAGAAGAGGTTGATTCTAAACTTTTCTTGTCAATATGTTGCAAATTTTAGTAAATAAATTACCTTCCAGCTAAATTAGAAGATGACCAATTGAAGACGTGGCTTTGTGTTATTCTCTACAAAATGCAATTTCCCCCCATTTAATTGAATGAAAATATTGGAGAAAAATTATAGGTACTTAGACATCATGACTAGTCGAGTTGGAATCGAGAACTAACACGACTTGTCACTATCGATTCTTGAACCATGAATCGGCTTGTTAAGCACGGGTAGGAATCAGCTATAAACCCATCGGTTTTGGGGTTCTAGGCGGGTTGAGCTCAAGAACTGCCAGTTCATGTGGTTCAAGGAATCGTCTAATGGAGAACCAGTGGTGAACCGTGGAATCGGTGAGTATAACCCAGTTCCATTAAATCCAACTAATAAATAAATAAACTAACCACATCACAAAGCTTAGGTGATAGACGTGTACATTTGACCAGTTAATATGAATAGACACACAGTCATCTCCTGTCAGTGCACTAATGAAATAATTAATAACATGCTTATGCACTTGTTAATAATCAAAAGAACCAAATGAACTACATTATGATGTGGCCATAAATTTCTAGAGAATTAAGCATTACTTTTTGGTTCTTTACTGGGGCTTCTTCCAAAAGTTGTACAAGAATTTTTTTAGTCCTTCCTATCTTATCTCTAGTGTTGTAGGCTGACTCCTCTGATAGATTAAGTTTTTGTTGCATGATGCAACATTCTGTGGGTGTAGATCGGAATGCTTAGTTTTTGTATTTATAAGATAAGAAGAACACCAATTTATTTACACAGATCACTTGACGTGGGTGGTAAGTTATTTAGAGAATTTTTTAAGGTATTATATCAGCACTTCAAAAATTCTATTCTAATTGATTCTCCATTTTATACATAGATTATTGAATAGAGCTTTTTAATATATTTTTAAATTTTTTATGATATCTATTTAATAAACATTAGGGAAAAAGCCCTTTCGCTATCTAAATTTTAGCCAAGTGGACAATTAAGTACCTGAACTTTCAAGAAGACTAATTTTATACCTAGCCAAACTTTTCATGCCCTTTTTAACTACCTCATTCTTTTATTATCTCTTGAAGTAATTGACACGTATCAGGCAATGATTGGGTGATATGGTGAAAAGGGGCATGAAAAATTTGGCTAAGTATAAAATTGATCTTCTTAAAAGTTCAAGTACCTAATTGTCCACTTAGTTAAAGTTTAGGTACCAAAAGGGCTTTATCCTTAAACATTAATATCCAAGTTAACCTTTGATTCGGATCTAACAACATTACAGTTCCATTAGAGTTAACATAAAACATAAACTAAACTAAGAGCCTAGAATTTCTTCTCCATCATGTTGCACACATCACCTCCACACTTGGCCAACACTCACTAAAACACATTAACCGCTAATTGGATCCCTATCTAACGCTATAATCCTCAGAAAACCATGTAGTTTTACTAGAATATTGATAAATAGAGTAGCCACCTTAGAGTAGTAAAATGAGACTCAAAGCACTCAAATTACAATATTTTAAAGTCTATTGACTACTGTTGAAATAACTGAAAACCCTTATGACTTTGGAAGGCAAGTAATAAAATCTAAACTCATATCTTCCCAAATCTGATCTAGAATTGGAAGAGGATTCAATAATCTAGCTGGTGAACGTGTTTGATACTTCACTTGTTAAAAAATCAAACATTTTCTCACAAATTCTTCTACTTGTTGCTTCATGCCTTCCTAATAAAAGTCACTAACTAAGTGCTTGTAGGTTTCCAAAACACTAAAATGACCCAAACTTGAGGATGAGTGATATTCATGTAGTAATGATGGAATGAGTGAACTTTGAAGCACCAAAAATAGTCATGAACCAAAATATAATAAATTGTTACATCAATGAAGATCCTATTTCATTACTACCCCTTTGTTATGTTAGACAATAACTATTGAAACTCATTCAAAGTTTAGTCCTCTTGTTTCAATTTATCAATAAATTGGAAACAAATTGAAGAGATACCAAAATACTGGTAGCCATCATCAAATTTGCGAGATAAAGAATTTGCTACTTGATTCTTACATCATTGTTATATACAATAGAGCAACCATACCCTATTAATTTTGAAAGATACTTCTACTACTCTAGAGTTTAAATAACTTGAGTTAATACTTCCTTTAAACTCCTATGATATGTATGATTAAGAAAATAGCTTCCAATTATATATTAACACCATTTCTTGACAGCTTCCACTATGGCATATGACTTTCGCACATATGATAAACATTTCCTCAAATGTAATGGCATCTTTTTTGCTAAAAAAGCAACTAGATGGGTTCATTGTAACAAAATAGCACGTACTCTAGTTCCAGATGCATTAGTCTTAATGATGAATTGTTGATTGAAGTATAGTAATCTTAATATAGGAGCTGAGCATAAGGTTTTCTTTAAATTTTCAAAGGCATTAGTAGCCCCTTGAGTCCAATGAAACTGGCCATGTTATAACATGTTTGCAATTGGGAAAGCTATCATAGCATACCCCTTAATGAAATGTCGATAGTAGCTCGATAATCCTAAGAAAGCTCTTTCTTTCATAGTTTTAGGTAAAGGTCACTCCAATATAGCTTCTACTTTGCTAGCTTCTAATTTCATTCCTTCACGACGTACAATATGGCCTAAGTATTCAATACTTTCTTGGCCAAAGAAGTACTTACTCTCTTTCAAATAAAACTCATGTTCTAACAAAGTCTTCAACACTATAGACAAATGATCTATATGTTCCTCTAATGAAGTGTTGTCTATTAATATATTATCAAAGAAGACGATCACAAAACACCTCAAAAATAATTTAAACAATCTATTCATGATAGATTGAAATGTACCTGGTGCATTGCTTAGTCTAAAAGGCATCCCTACAAACTCGTAATACCCTTCATGTGTTCGAAATGTCATCTTTTCTATATCTAAAGGATGCATGCATATCTGATGCTACCTAGAATGCAAATCCAATTTTAAAAAAAAAAATAGATGCTCTATGTGATTTATCTATTGCTGGTATAGGAAACTGGTCCTTTAATGTCACCTTATTAAGGGCTCTATAATCAATGCAAAAGCTCCAATTCCTATCCTTTTCTTAACCAAAATACTAGTGAAGAATAAGGACTCATACTATGTTGAATGACACCTTGAGCTAATATATCAGCCACTTGCTTCTTAATCTCAAATTACTAGAAATGTAGGTAACGGTATGGTTTGACATTTACTTGTTCAGCCTTATTAATCAAATGAATCCTATCTTGCATATCTCTTAAAGGAGGTAATGATGAGGGTATATAAAAAATACAAGAAATATGCCTAACGTCTTCTTAAGTGAGTCTTTGTAGGTGGTATTCTTTGATGAATCTATAATCCCCTAAGCCTTTTGATTGAAAACAATAACCTACTACATCAATCTCTAATAGTCGTTGAAATTGATGATGTGATATAGGTTGCATTTTATTATCCATATATTCCTAAAAGCTGTACTAGAATGCCATTCATACAAAATTTCATTGTTAAGAATTGTAGTCCATAGTAATTGGACCAAGTTCCATTAACCATTGAACCCTTAACACTGCTTCAGCTCCTTGTATAGGTAAAATATAAAAGGTAGTGGTAAAATCCATACCTTGAATATGGAATTTAACATCCCTACACATACCTTCACATCTTAACTTGTATCCACTTCCCATTAACACCTAAAAATTAGTTGAGGGCTCTACTACTAAAGCCAAATATTTTGCAATTCTATTTTGCAAAAAATTGTGCGTACTACCTTAATCCATCAAAATGACAATGTCCTGAGTCTTAATATCGCCTTTGAATATAAGAGTACAAGGCACTTGCATTCCTGATAACGCATGAAAAACTAATGTTCCTTCATCATCTACAACATGCATGCAATTAGAATCCTCATTTACAACATCATTATCGCTGTCATCATCTAATAGCAGTAAGAATTTAGCTTTGCATTTGTAGTCTTTACTTTATTTCTCGTCATAGTTATAACATAATCCCTTTTCTTCTTGCTAACATCTAACCTGACTAAGTCTTTTAATGTCTAGTGATGTTTTATGTTTCTACAATGATGTAGCTAAAAATAATTTAAAAATTCTAGTAGATAACTAGAAAGTGGTCTGGTTGTTTGTGTTGGTGGTTTTGAAAATTGAAGTGGTTTTGAAAGTATATAAGCCGATGTAAAGGGTTGTTTCTGTACAAAGTATATGTCATGAAATTTGGATTCATGCATGCATGCTAGCCATATTACATGAGCTAAGTCTTTAGGCTAAGCTGTCCGTACTTCTCTTCTAATGTGATGCTTTAAGCCTGAAATGAAACAACTCAAAATGAAAGAATTAGGAATATCTTTCACTCTATTAGACAATGCTTTAAACTGTTTTTGATAATCTAGCATGGTGAAACT
Source organism: Combretum micranthum (assembly GCA_024138025.1). Lineage (NCBI taxonomy): Eukaryota > Viridiplantae > Streptophyta > Magnoliopsida > Myrtales > Combretaceae > Combretum > Combretum micranthum. The sequence goes on along the minus strand of JAMXBD010001836.1, from coordinate 216,664 downwards.
TGCATTAATTTTGATAGTATGCCTTGAACATCCTCATATTTCAAGGGTTCGAATCTTGCTTTCAAAGAATCCAAGAAAGATTTCCAAGCACTGATCTGCTTGTTATCTTCCATCCATTATAACCATTGCACAACTTCATTTTCTAAAGCAAAGGAGGCAATCTTTAAATTTTTAAATGTCAGGAATATTGTGGTAATTAAAGAGTTTCCTAGTTTTAAAGATCCATCCCAAAAAGTGAGGTGTTTTCCAACTTAATTCCTTTTAGCAAAGTATCTTCCAAGGAAGATGATGAGGGGACTATATGAATTTTGTGCTTACCTCATTCTAATTCCTAAAAGAATCCAATTTATCATTGAGTTGCTAGATTGATGATAGAATTATGCAAATTGCAAATCAAATCTTGAACTAATTTATGAGTATGCATAGATTCATGCATTTGTATTTTCATTTAGATCATTATATCTGTTAAAGAAAATACTAAAGATTGGAGTTTCACATACTCTTCTTATGATTAAGTACTCATCTTCTCAATTTCAAGCTACACAAACACAGAGCACCAATTATTAGTCGGCCCAGTGCACAATCAAGCCCACTTCTATTCAAACCACTACTCACCTCATACTATTCTAGATTACTCTTTTGCAACTTAATTGGTTTCCACCACTTAAATATAAGTCTTCCTTTCTCTCTCTTGTACTTTCTACACATTTGCAATTGCAAAGGTTAATATGACTTTGATGAATTTCTAACTATTTCCCAATTTGTATTTAGGTTTGTTTTACCTTTTCAAGCAAAGCTAGCTCCTAAAGAAACAAGGAAGAAGAGAATTCCATATTGTTTCAGGCTAAGGTGCTTTTTCCATTTGCACTGTCTTTTATTTAACTTTCTTCATGATTTAGTTACATTTTACTAATTTTTGTTACAATCTTGATCTGTTGTACCTAATTTCTATTCACAACAACTAATTATTTGTTGTGTAACTCTACTTATCGACAATAAAATCCAACATCTATCTAGTTTTATTTACAATCCTCTTTTGTGTTGCAATACTAACCCATTCACTAACTTACCAAGTCATCTCGAGTTACTCACCAATCCTTTAAGCCAAACCAACCTCAATCATCTTGAACCATTAATCCATAGCGCCATAGCATGTATTTGAAGCCCTCCATGTAACTTTCGTCATGAACTAACAAGTTTTTAATGACACACATGGTGAAAACACAACATGAACTAAATGGATAATCATTTCCCACAATTGGACTTTGTCACTAGTCTTCTTCTTCGACGTGAAAATTTCACATGTTGCATTGGCTTTCTTTTTTATATAATCATTATCTTTAAATTATTAGTTTATGTCAACTTTTCACGTCTTTTAGTTCTAGGCATCTTTTGTGGTTTTATGACATGGAATCTTTTACACATGAAATAAGCATCTTGTTGCAGGACTAGAACATGGCCCATTCCTTTACATAAATAGGCATTCATCCTAAACGAAAGTTGAATTTGAGTTTTAAAAGGAAGGAAACAAAAATAAAGTTTTATGTACATGTAAAATATATAAATGTATTATGTAAAATGAAGTTTGATGACTTTGGAGGAGCTACATGAGGAGGAGTCTAGAAAACATATTGTCCCACAAGGTTAAGCTCTTAATGCTTAACATTTTATATAAAATGCAATTGGTGAGCCCATTATTGCAATGAAAATTTTCATGACATAAGTGTAGGCTTAATGTAATCAACTTGAATCGGCTCGTTGTATATAAAGTCTTAAATAAGCCCATAGGTTTCTTATTATTATAAATAAATAAAATAACATTAATTATGATGATAATGACAAAAATGATGCTAATAGTAAGTATAATGGCAAAATACATAAAATAATAATAAATTGCCACATTAGCTGATCTATGACACGTTCTTTTTAGTTAATGGTGCCATATCAACTAATGGTGTTAGCTTAGGTAACATTGACAATATTTGGATAAAGTCAGTTGGTGTCCGTGACCTTAGCCCTTATAATTTTCCTTCCATTACCATTAAATATTTCCTACATAAATTAATAATCATTCCATTATCAATTCAATCAATCATAGGTAGAGTGCTATAGTCATTTATCATTCCTCTATAAAATATTATTACTTATAATATTTTGTAAGCTTTTCATAAAATTTCTTTTGTAACAAAACCTTGCCACCAAATTATTCTAGATATTTCATGATTCAATTTTTTTAAGGTCTAGCATGTATTTAAATAAAAATATATCTTTTATTATATAAACTCAAATTCAATTTTTGTAGTTCAACTTGGAATTTAAAATTCTTTGTATCGCAACAAATTTGCATATTTATTGATAAGAAAAAAATGTACTACATGCATATAAATATTTCTACTATAATGGTAAATTTTCATAGCTAATTGGATAAAACCATAAAATAAATAATTGATGAGGAATACTATTTATTAGTGAATGACACGAAGGATATATACACTACAAGGAATGAAAATATACTATTGCTAGACTTCAGGTCAATGGATTTTTGTTTTGATAACGAAATCTTATGTCTATTGATTTTGTGATTTGAGTTGTTATGTATGTTTTGTTATTTGAATAATTATGAGTGATTATGAGTGATTTCTTTATTGGTTTTGTTGTACTTGTGATTAATAATGACTCATTGGTGACTTGATAATTTTTTTAGGGATTAATCTTGTAAGATTTCACTTAAGAATAGTCCTATATATAGGTTAAAGTAGTAATAATGAAACATTAATTTAAGGATGACTTGGATAATATAATCTTTTGGTGATATGAAATTTGTGTTATCTTTTATTATTAAGGCATTCGTGGCATAGCACAAAAGGGGACCTATGGGTCATATTTTCAAATTTCTAATTACGTTAAGTTGGGTTTTTGACATATGAATTTGCATTGACAAATCAATTTTTGGCTACTACTATAATTAGCTAGGTTGGGTTTGCATTGGCAATTTAATTTCTAGCTTCTATTGTACTCAATTAGGCTAGGTTTATTGGGGGTTTTACTAATTGACTTATTATTGTAGCTTTAGATCCCTAAATTTCTGATCCAAATGATTGAGATGTTAACTAACTGGATGAAAGCTAGATTAGGTTAGGATATTGGTACCAATTAGAGCTGAGCAAACGGGTAATGTGAGCTAACCCGTCCTGCCCCGCTTCAGCCCCTAGGTTATGTAAGCTAGCCTACATTGGCCCGCATTGCTATATGGGCCAAAATTTTTAGCCTAACCTGCCCCGCACGGGTTGTGGGGTTACGTGGGCTAGCCTACGAACTCGTTAATATGTTTTTTTAATTGAAAAAAATTTATAAGAATTAAAATTTAAATTTAAAATTCTAATAATTTAAGTGTAGAATATATTTCTTTTATCTTACCAATTACCTATATATTAATCCTAAATGGTAATTGTATATGAAAAAATTGTAGACTTCTATTTTAAAAATTTTTATCTCAAGATAAAAAGATTTATTTTAACTAATAAAAATTAGAATCCATTCCAAAATTTTTCTTTGGTGTGATAAAGAAAATTACATCATGGAAATTATCAATGGATATTGGTTGCTTATTTTAAATAGAAGCATCTAAATATATAATAAATATAAAAAAAAAAGTATTGATAGAAGGACTAAGGATATAATAAACATAATAGTTGAAAGTTTAAAACATAACATCCATAAAAATTACATAATTAACATTCAACAACTAAATAATGGAAAAGTGAAGTGAAAAGGAAATAAAGAGGATAACATACTAGGGTTTTTTTTATAAGATTTATATTTCTTTTTTTTTTAATGTTTTTTGAGTACGGGTTCGCAGGACAATCCAACCTACAGTGGGTTGGCCAGCTTTAGCCTATAGATTATGCGGGGCGGGCCATTTTGGCTCCACATTAAACGGGCTAAAATTTTAGCCCAATCCACATTTTTTTTCGAGTTATGCTTGTTGGCCTAGCTCTAATATCAATGCATGTCACATACATTAGCATATCATGCATTTTTTGCGTAATTGTTTTGTTTATATATGTTTTCATGTTTATTTGTATTTCTATTATGTTGTGTGTGTGTGTGTGTGTGTGTTTTTTTTTTTATTAATCCACTCACTTAGCTCAACGTTGGGCTGAGGGCCTTAGGTATGATCAAAGGTAAGGGGAGACCATCACTACCGAGAGAATTTTGAGAGTAAAGTCTACAACAAATATAATTAAATATTTTATAGTTGTCTTTATGTAATGAAAAATATTAGGGACATTATGCATGTATAAAAATAAGTTTAAACAATTGCGGCTCATGTACTTATGAATGATATCCATCTGTCTCTTTCTACTTTTGAATCGAGGCCTACCCTAGGGTGGGTCCTAACATTATATATGTTAGTTGGAAGTTGATTATTATTTAATAAATAAAATTAATATGTGAACTTTGTATAAGTTTTATTTTCAGCAATATATAAACATATATGTGAGTAGGATAGTTGTTTAGTAGTCCATGATTATTTTCATAACATTAATTGCAACAAAAAAAAAAGAAGTTATTAAATGAAGTCATATAATCAGTGTTATTTAGTAATTATAAAATATTTATAATACGGATTACAATGTGTTGATTTGCGCCAAAATTCTAAAAAACAATTTGCTATCAACTTGTTGATTCCACCAAATACTAGGAAAGATAAGAAAGATAAAATGATATTATTATTCCATAACAAATCTCTAATAACTATTACAAGTTTAGTCTATTTATAGGATTAAAATAAAATCCAATTAATAGCTTTGATATATATAAAAAGATATACTAATCTTATTGAAAAGATACTATTCCTATTAAATCTAGAAAAAAATATATTAAAATAAAAGAAAATAAAATATAGTAGTTAACCATACCTATCCAAAATAAATGAACAATAACAACAATCTTCCTAAAATAATAATATATTTTTCTAATGCTTGGCTCTATAATCTTACTTTGTCATGCGTCTCGTAGCATTCTCTCCAGGTTAGACAAAATTCTCCCTTGAATTTCATCGTCAAAAGAATCATAAGTATAAGAATCTAGGTGTTTAACATTAAACATATCCATAGATGGGCAAACTTTTGAATTTTAAATCTCTACCACACATTGTTGTTGCCACTTTCATTGTGGCATCTTCTCCAACAACGATTGCAACTTTGATACCAACTGACAGAGCGAAAACTATTCGAAGATTAAAATAAAATTAAAATATATTGAATCGCACATGGTTATCATATAATAATCTTCTATATGTCTCTTGATTCTAATAGTATTTAGACAAATAGACATCGGAATTGAAAGACTCAATAAGAGTACAAATTTTCAAAAAGAGATAAAAATTGCAATATGTTGATTTGTGCATATATTTCAAAAAACAATATGCTATCAACATGTTAATTTCACATAATGCTAGAAAAAAATAGGAGAGACAAAATGATATTATGATTCCATAAAAATTCTCTAGTGACTATTACAAGTCTTAGTTAATTTATAGAATTAAAATAAAATCTAATTAAAAGATTTAGTATATATAAAAAGAGATACTACTCGTATTAAAATTATACTAATCCTATTAAATATATAAAAAAAAATCAAATCAAATCAAATATAATAGCTAGCTAATCGTACCTATCTAAAGAAAAAATAATAATCCTGCATCAATAATCTAATTGCGCCATGGATCGCGCACCAAGAAGTCGTTGTGAAAAATAGCAATTTTAATCTCTAGAAATCTAGTGCAATCAAGCATAATGGAAAAAGTAAATTTGTCTGTCCTCATTAGAAGAATCGGTCGTGCTGCTAGCTTAGAGTGCCTAAACATTACAATATAACATCCATAATCAGATTTCACAGACTGCCGTATAGACAATACTTATATATGGATGGAGTCTTCAAATGCAATGCCAGTTATGGATGCAATGAAAATGGGCCGTTGCAGGGCATTTGGCCTATTTAGATTCTATAAGATTTTCAAGCAAGTTCATGTATAATTTCAAAACCAAATATGATTTTAGAATTACAATAAGATAAATATATTATTCAACATTTAACATATTAATCTTTCGAATAGTGAAAAGAAGAATTCAACTTTTTGTAAATTCCTTTAAACAAGGGCCAAATAGTGTTTTTACGAGGTTTTAGATAACCTTGTAGAGCACCAAGGCATGATTGGGTCTTTCTGCCTCACTTTCATCCTCGATGCCAATGACTTTATTAACTTTAAAAATTGGTGATTTCCCTTTTAATTTAAGGGTTAATCTGTTGGTCTTAGAATAAATAAAGTACAAAGCGTAGACTTTACAAATGGAAATTTAGTGAAAATATTAATAAATCCTTGTGATTTGGGGCGGATCTAGCTGGCGATAGGGAACCCGGTTGGAAAAATTTTATTTTTTATGGAATTTTTTTTAAAATAGAAAAAGTATATATTATTAAGCATATGGTATAACATCCATAGGGTCATAGATTCAAATTACATGAGTATACTTTTACTTTTATCAACATTCAATTATTACACTAACACTCTTTTTTCTCTTCCTCTTTTTTTATTAATTTTATTTTTTTCATAATAACTAATAGAATCAAATTCATTTATTATAAAATTATATTCATAACTAAATAAATTCTTATGAACAATAATTTTCCATTTGTAGTAAACCACAAATAATAATTACATTTTTTGTATCACAAATATTTTGACTTTATCGCATAAGGTATTAATAAATGACGCTAATTATATATCTTGATATTTTATGTACTAATTCAATTTTTTTATTAGTAATTAATTTTCAAGTAATATATATCTATTACTTGATATACTAAACACTTATAATTATTTACTTAATGAATTTTATATATTTAATCATAGTGAAATCATTAATGAAATTCTTATAAATGTAAGCTACAATATAATTATAATAATAAGCAGATACATAAATAATATGAATATTAACTTAACTAAGGTCTCTTGCAATGGTGTACCATACTAAGTCCGTCCTCTAGTTGTAATTCATCTATCCTATCATATTGATTATTTAAATCAGATCACGACTGTTTATTTTTAAGACAAATTTATATGTATTATTCGGTTAGAATTCTAAATTGTTTAAATTTGTTTTAAAGCATGTTGTTTTAATTTTTATTTTTAATTGATTTGGAATACCAAGTATGATATCCATAAAACTCAATAACATGAAGAAAAATTATTTGAAAACTCATTTCATAATTTACGTGCTTTAAACTTCCATGGTAAAAAATTTAAACATTTGATGATTATAATAACTACCCTCAATAATTTTGAAAATTTCTCTATATCCACTAGTCCCTCTATTGTTTATTAATTCTTATTTTGAATATATTCTACCCTTATTTTAATTAGTTTTTCAATATTGTTAAGAGGGCTATAACACGGTAAAAAACATGTGTATCATTATTGAGAAAAAAAAATTACAAAAATACAAATTGGAGAAAAAAATACAAGATTACTATTGTTATATCAGATATTGAAGATTTGACACAAGAATTTGCACAAGTATCGTATTTCTAATATCCGATATAGCGATGTACTCTAGTAGACTTTTGAAAATAAGTATATTGCATGATAAACATGCATGCTAAATAACTATACGTGTGTTGCATTTTGAACATGTGATATGCAAAAAAACCTTATGCGATATAATAATGATAATTACGTAATTATTTTTACCTACAATTGTATTTATGTAATTTTTTTTAAATGCTGAGTAACATGTAATACCTCACATATGTACATGTATATTTTGAGAAGTCATAAAGAGGTGGAAACACTTCATATGTTGCAATTAGCTTTTCTGTATTTTGTAAGAGTAATTAGCCCAACTTGGCAACTTCTTATTTTATAGAAACGAAATCTCGTGTTTCCATATATGCCTTCACAAGAGCATTTTACGGACAAAACTCAACGCTTCTCAGGTGCAAACGCGGTAGGACTGAAAATACTATGCCGAAGCAAAACCAAGTCAATCTAGTAAAATAAGGATGATGTGTAACAACCTGGCTTGTTTAGTCTCTGCCAAGTAGAGAGTGACCTCGTCTTACTGGAACATCCTCAAACAGCGTATTGATAGTCACCTTTCCACTCATCACCACCTCACCAATCTCAGCGCGCCCGATTCGCTTTGGAATATTAGACTCATAAAACTATATAATTTGCTTCAGATCACATAAAACATAGAAAACCTTTTTTTGGCTATGTTTTCATCAAATATGTTTTCCACCATGGTATGGTCTTGCTGGGGCTTTCTATAATGGCCTCAGCTAGTAGCAACTTCTTCCAAGATGTCGACGTTTCATTTGGTGAACAACGTGCTAGGATGCTCAACGACGGACAGCTTCTCAATCTCAATCTTGATCAAGCATCTGGCTCCGGTTTCAAGTCCAAGAATGAGTACTTGTTTGGGAGAATTGATGTGCAAATTAAGCTTGTGCCTGACAATTCGGCCGGCACAGTTACTTCATTTTATGTAAGTAATAGCGTTTAATTTCCTCTAGAAAAATTTGGTAATCAGACATGTCCTAGGATGTTTTACCTGACTTGTACTCCTTTTGGTGTGTGGGTGTAGATGTCTTCTCAAGGTCCAGCACATGATGAGATTGATTTGGAATTCTTGGGCAATTTATCAGGCAACCCTTACACACTCCATACCAATGTGTTCACACAAGGGCAAGGGGACCGTGAACAACAGTTCCACCTCTGGTTTGATCCCACATCGGTATTCCACACCTACTCAATTGTCTGGAATACCCACAGGATCATGTAATGCTCTTAAACTTTGAACAACATAAACATGTGACCTTTTTAAAATCCCATGATATTACTATTATACTAGTTGCCAGTGAGGATCTGAATAACTCATGCTTGCTCTTTACAGATTCTTGGTGGATAACAGTCCCATTAGAGTGTTCAACAACCTTGAATCAATCGGTGTACGTTTCCCAAAGAACCAACCAATGCGGGTTTACTCTAGCCTCTGGAATGCTGACCAATGGGCAACCATGGGAGGGCGCGTCAAGACGGACTGGACGAAAGCTCCTTTTACAGCCTCTTTCAGGAAATCTCATTACTAATGCTTGTGTAGTGCCATCTGCTGGCTCATCTTGCAGTTCCATTCACCAACTGAGTTAAAGAACAGTGCCTGGCAGGACCAATCTCTTAATGCCTCGGATCGAAATTGGATTCGATGGGTTCAACAGAAGTATATGATTTATAATTACTGCAGTGACAGTCAAAGATTCCCTCAGGGTCTTCCACCAGAATGCAAGAGATCACAATTCTAATTCTAAACGCCGAGCATGCAAATTTTGGAACATTTTATGTTAGATTTTTTCAATTCTATATCAGTTTCGTATATCAGATGTTTAATATTCTTTTTCCAAGTAATTTCGTTAAAATCGATATGTGAGGATTGCTTTCATGTCCAGTTATATGGATCAATTCCTTGAGACAGATCATAGGTTTAGGTGGCAATCATTGACATATTAGATTTTGAAATGCATCAATACACCTCTATTTTTTATTATATGGGATGGATTCAGAGAATTTTCCTTCTCCGCAATTAAATACTCTACTGAATCATATAATCAATAAAATAATAAATATAATAAATGGCGTATTAAATATTTTAATAACATAATTACAATTAAACATGAATCTGAATTATTAAAAAATCTACCTTATGGTATTCTAGGTGAGCAAAAAATTTTCCAATTTTAAAATTAGGTGAAGTTACGTGTACTTTTGCTTGCCCCGGAGTAGGTGGCGGCCATCCCTCTTGTGGAACTTCTGGGGGCGAGCGTTTTTATTTTCTCTTACCTATTTTATTTTTTTCTTCAATTTTGTGATATTAATAATTTTCTCATTAAAAATAATTTTTTTACTTGTTAACCTCGCAGAAATTTTTGATGATAACAAAATATATCTTATAATAGCTTAGCTTTTTATATGAAATCTCTATATAATAAATACAATATGTTCGCATTACTGCTACGTGCTTTAATAAACAAAAATGTAATTCCTTCAATTAGTTTTGTAAAACAAATTCGACATGGTTTTGCTTTGTGAAATAAATTTGATATGCGTTGTTGATACATTTAATAAACAAATATAATGTCGTTTGTTACTTTGTGAAATAAATATATGATGTGTAATTAAAGAATATGAATATTTTTGCCTCTTGCTTTTATAATATAAATTTTAGTTCGTGTAATTACTTACTTTAATATATTACTTGATTGGTTGGTGAATTTAATACACATATACATATACATATTGTGCTTTATAAATCAATTAAGAAGATGAAGTGTTGATTATTTATTTTATATGAGTGATTGATAATAGCTAATTCATACTCATTTGACATCTATATGAAGAAATAGGTCTGCTGAAATTATTTATAGAAATGTTTAGCAACACATATATAATATTGTTGTAAAAAATATGATATTTATATGAAGAGTTAACTTTACTGGACATATATGTGTGTGTTCTCAGCGATCGATGTGGCTTTTATTTAACCTTTTCATATACGGTTGATGTTTTGTACATATAGGAAACAAACAAAGGTATTGACAAAATATGATCAATTATGTATGGTTTGGAATATTTGTTACGCGTATATATATGTTCCTGTCTAGAGCTATTTTTAATATTGATGTGCTTTATGTGGTGTAAATAACAGTTATTTCAAAGTATTTTTTATGGATTTTGAATTAACTTTAAAGTAAATATCATTTTCATAATAATTGCTCTTATTTTTCAATAACCGACAATACTATAAATAGCAATATTTAAAATTTTAAATAAGTCAAACCATATTTAATATTCATAAAATCTCAAGACAAACAATTTTTGTATTGAATAAGGATTTTAAATCATTTTCATCAATGCAATTAATATAAATTGAATTTTTTATAGTTGTAAATTCCTGCTACATATATATATATATATATTATGTATAATCTCTTAAGGAAAGTGCTCATCAGGGATGTAAATGAGTTAAGTCTAGATGACGGAATGTCAAACTCAAACTCAACTCGAATAAAAACCTTGAAGGTTAAGCTCAAACTCGAACTTGATTGAGCTTTATATTTTATGCTTGAACTTGACTAAAATTGATATTCGATAAGCTCAAGCTCGACTTAATTAGACTCAATTGCTCTAATCAATTAAACTAAAAAATAAGTTGAAATTTGAGAATTGAATAGATTTTTTAGACAAAAAGAGAGGAAAAATACACGAAAAATAGGCTTCAAAAAAAAATACAAGGTTATAATTTTTCAATAAATAAAAAAACTCGAACAGGCTACAACTTACTCGAATCAAATATTTTGAAACACAAACTCGATAGTTACTCAAGTAGCTTGAATTTGAACGCGAACTTGACTCAATTATGGTCGAGTTGAATTCAAGTTATTACTAAATCAAACTTGAGTAGCTTACGAGTTGTCTTGGCTCGCTTACAGCCTTAGTGCTCATGAGCATGGCTCAAGGTTTAATCATAAGAGATTCTTTAACATCCTCAAGAATTTCTTCTTCCTCTTTCTTAACACTATTAAGAAGTTATGGATCTAGAATTCTTCTAACAACACCACGACTAACAGTATTCCAAATATTATACCCAACAACATAAATCTTTCTGTTCACATAGTTGCCCCAATTGCAAAATCCTTTTTTGATTTATCAAGAATTAAAATCTTTGATGGTAAGAAATTTTTCAATTCTTTATATTCATGCCACTGCTTGGGATCTCAAAAAATCCAAAACTAAAGCTAACCCTAGACTCATGGTGACAAAGTGTGTAAACACACAATCATTAATACGTTATTTAATGACTTGTTTAGGTTTTACTACTCTTATGAAGCAAAAGAGATATGGAGCTCAAAATTGCTAGATATACTACAAAAGATGTTAGTAACAAAATTTTATGATTGGAAACTTTTACAAATGGTAGATAGACGGATGAAAAGGACATTAAGGTGCAATTAATGAATATCACAAGTCGATTGATGACCTAAAAGTAAAAAAAAAAAAAATATTTCTTAGGTTTGTTTATTGAAAAATTACTAGAGATTTGTCGTTAAAGCATAAACATAAGAAGCTTTCATTTCAAGATTTGATTACTCAAATCATAATTGAGAACATATTAGCTGCAACTAATAAGCCGAGAAATAAAAGCCCAGCCTACTACCCTTCCTTGACTTCGGATAAAACTAAAATTAGAATCACTCTTACACTGCCTCTCTCAACGCAAAAGCTAAGTTCTCTCTCTCTCACTTTCTTTACTTTTCTTTATCTTTCGGTTAGGACTTCAACTCACTAACGTATTTGATGTCTTCTTACAGGATGAGATGTGTAACTTGTAGATCTAAGAACATTTTGAGCTGTTTAAACTCCTATAGTTCTCATAGAGACTAGTATTGGTAAATTTTGGGATACCCCCGGTTCCATTCAACATTTCGTATTTATAGTAGTAGATCTACTATGTTTATTACAACAGTTTAACTACTTTGGCTGTTTCTTTACTGTTACAACCATCTATGTAGCAACTGATGTTTCTTGTTACTAGTATCTATGTAACTAATAATGTTTCCATCACCGATATCTATCTATGTAACTGATGATGTTTTCTCTTACAATCACATAGTTATTAGTTACTAAGGTTTACACTTGGTAATCCTTAAACCAGCTAGGTTTCCTTCAAACTTGTGTTGTAACATATGGCTCATCCTATTGAAAATCAACCTTGTCCTTAAGGTCGTAGCTAGATAAATCTATTTAAAAATGTCCCAATTTTCCAAATTGGTGTCTTCCTAAGGTAGACCATCCCACTGTATAAGAACTTGATGTTATGGAACACCTCAATTGGAAATAATCTGACCTCTTAAAATCTATTTCAGTCGTACAAGAAGTTTGTCTTGTGAAAAAATCCGTAAGTAAATCGAGGGCTTCTGGAATAGCACCCTAAGCTTTCTTAAGCTGTGCTATGTGAAACACAATGTGTATTCGAGCACAAGAAAGTAGATCCATCCAATAAGCACAAGAGCTAACATGCTCCAATACCCTATAGAGTTTATAAAATTTTCTTGAGAGCTTGTAAAATCTCTGGCCTAAAACAAAAATCTATTTATAAGGCTAAAGTTTGATAAAAGCTAAATCTCCAAGTAGCAACTCCATATCTCACCTGTGCTGATCAGCATAGTGTTTCATTCGTGATTGAGCCTTTAAAAAGTTCTCACACAATTCTTTCAAAAGTATATCCCTATATTAAATATCATAATCAACTACTTCAATAGTAGAATGCCCTTGATAAGATGGAGTAGTAGGTGGAGGCCTTCCATAAACGAACCCAAAGGGCGTTCAATGAGCACCTTCATGGTTGGAGGTATTATAGGCAAATTCAGCCCATGATAAATACCTATACCAATTGGAGGGATAGTCCATAACATAAGCTCTCAAATACTGTTGAATAGTGCGGTTTAATATTTATGTTTGACCATCCAATTGTGGATGATAAGCACTACTCTTCTTCAAGGTGGTACCCCTTAAAGCAAACAATTCTATCCAAAATTTACTCATAAAAATTGAGTCACTGTTAGACACTATGGACCGAGGAAACACATAAAGTTTGACCACCATGTTCACAAACAACTAAGCTACTTTGGTGGCTATGGAATGAATATCAAGTAGACCCAAATGACAATATTTTGTGAGTCTATCAACAACCACTAATATGATAATAAATCCATTGGATTTTGGTAGACATGTTATAAAGTCCATACTGACATCTATCCAAATTTGTTCTGGAATGGGAAGTGGATTAAGTAAGCCAGCTGGTGAATTAGTCTCATACTTTATCTGTTGACATATTGCACAATTACGAATATAAGATGTAATTTGTGCTCGCATCCCTTCCCAAAAAAATTCAGCTGTAATTCTCTTAAATATTTTCAAAAATCCAAAATGGTCTGCCTTTGGAGAATCATGAAATTCCTTCAGAATAATAGGAATTATGGATGATTGAGGCACCAAAAATAATTTTTCCTAATAAAATAGCAATCCATCTCTCCACCTCAAAGGCCATTTTGTTGGAGTACCTTGCTGGACTTGATCAATCATTTGCTTAAATTCAGCAAGCATAGTGTATTCTTGTTTAAGTGTATTAATAAAATGAAAACAAAGGGTTGAATATCTCAAATATTGCAATTCAACTGCCTCCCTCCTTGATAAAGCATCTGCAACTTGATTATCATGTCCAACTTTATAAACCACTGAATAATCATATCTGGCAACTTAACTAAGTATTTTTTTTATTCTAGAGTCTGAATTAATTGAGACAAAATCTCTTTAAGACTTCTATGATCAGTCTTAATAGTAAAATGGGCTCCCAATAGATACTGTCTCCATTTCTTCACCGCCTCCACCAAGGCAAATGATTCTCGTACATAAACTAAAGCCTTTTGTAAGTGTGGAGGTAATTTCTCACTAAAATAAGAAATTAGGTGATCATTCTGTAATAGCACTACTCCAATCCCACTTCTAGAAGCATCTGTTTCAATTACAAATAGCAGTATGAAATCTAGTAAAGCTAAAATTGGGGCTTAAATCAATATATTTTTTAGTCTCTCAAATGCTACCAAAGCATTATCATTCCATTAAAACTTATTTGTCTTTAACATGTCTGTTAAAGGACTGGCTATTGAAGCAAAGCCCTTGACAAAATGTCTATAATATCCTGCCAACCCTAGAAAAGCTCTAAGGTGTTTCACATTTTTATGTAAAGGCCATGCCTTTATTGCTTCAAGCTTTGACTGATCAAGAGCTACTCCTCCTTGTGAAACAATCTGGCCTAAATACTCAATAGTACTTTTGCCAAAAGAACACTTAGATTTCTTCAAATAGAAACTATTCTCTGCTAAAGTGCTTAAAACTTTGTCTAAATGAAACAAATGATCATTCGTAGAAGCACTGTAAACCAATATATCATAAAAAAAATACTATAACAAATTTACATAAGAAAAGCTAAAACATACAGTTCATAATGCTCTGAAATATTGCCGGTGCATTGCACAATCCAAACGGCATGACTGTGAACTCATAATGGCCTTGATGTGTTCAGAAAGTAGTCTTCTCTATGTCATCAGGATACATTCGTATTTAATGATGCCCAGCTCGTAGATCCAACTTTGAAAACACTCTAGCTCCTTTCAGTTCATCTAACAACTCATCAATTGTTGGTATTAGAAACTCATCCTTAACTGTAGCTTCGTTTAATGCCCTATAATCAATTCGGAACCTTCGAGTGCCGTCTTTCTTCTTTACTAATAATACAAGTGAAGAAAATGGGCTTGAACTGTGTTGTATTAGGCCAGTTTCAGCATGTCTTCCACTTGTTTTCTATCTCGCTCTTTTGAAAATGAGGATCGTAGGTTTCAAACATTAATAGGCTCCTATTACTTAAGATAAATCAGGTGTTGTACTTGTCTTAATGGTGGCAGTGATGAAGGAGCCTAAAATATATCAACAAATTTTCCAATAATTCATAAAGAATTATTGTTGGTAAATGCATAACATCAAAAACATGTAATGCTGAGCCACCAAATGATAGAAGATGTAACATCATCTGTTTCCATCAATCTTTAAACTGATGGTAAGAAATCTATGTCCCATTCTCTAAATTCGATCCCAACAAAGACACTTTTTTACCATCTTGCAAAAATTTTATAGTAAGCTTGCCATAATAAATTGTAATTGGTCCCAAGCTCTGTAACCATTGTATGCCTAACACTATTTCAGCCCCTTAGATTTGTAAAACATAAAATGTTTCACAAAACTTCTTGTCTTGAATCCTCAAAGGAACTTCAGTACATTGATCCTCACAATTCAATTTTTGACCATTTTCAATCATAACATTGAATTGTGGACTAGGAAAGACTGTTAAATTTAATTTTTTAATAGCTTATTCTATTGAAATTATGTGTACTTCCACTATTAACTAGTATACTAACACTTTTGCGATTAATAAAACCTTAAAATTTAAAGTTTTAGGAGTGACCATTCTAGCTACAGCATGATAAAATACTAAAGGATAGTACTATATCCTTGCCTACTTCATCAAAATGGCATACTCAACATCAGAACATTCATCTTCATATGACAGTAGCTAAAATTTATTTACATATATGGTTTTTTGAAAATTTTTTGTCACAATTATAATAAAGACCTTGCTCTCTACGTGTTGTAATTCTTGCAGTGACATTTTTCTTATGGGCAAAAATGGTTTATCTTGGTTTACAAAAATAAAGGTAGTGTTTGGGTTAGTGTTTAGGTTTGTGTTTGGTTCGTGTTTGGGTTTGTGTTTGAATTTGTGTTTGAATTTGTGTTTAAAGTTGTGTGGATGAGTAAAAGCTTTCAAAAAGAAGACGTTTTAAATTTTTTGTTTGGTCGAAATGTTTTCCTTCATATAATTTGGCTAAGGAAATAGCTTGAACAAGAGATTGTGGTCGGTTAATCCGAACATCACGTTTCAGATACGGCCGGAAATGAAACAACTGATAAGAAAACTCTAGGCCAACTACTCTATTTGAAATATTTTCAAAAGAAGATTGATACTCTACTACTAAACCAATTAACTAAGTTTTTCCAATTTACCTTGGAGATCATCAAATTCTGATGGCCCAAATCGTAGCTTTAAATCTGCTAAAAACTTTAGCTAATTTGTCAATAGGTTATTCGATTCATCCATTGCATCCATTCTGAGGCTTCCTCCTCCAAAGCAAATGAGGCTATTGTTAAGTTCTGCTTCATAGGTACTTGATGAAATTGAATTTTTTTTTTTTTTTTTTATATATTGATTGGATCTCACCTTGAAATTTTGGAATTTCGAGTTTGCCATTCTTCAATAAAGAATCTGAAGATTAAATGTGATGAACTGCCATTACATATGAATAGCATCTTGATTATTTTCTTGGAGTTCTGATTCTGCACATTTGATCTTTCAATCTTGTCATTCAATACTTAAACTGAATCTTGCAAGAAGAATTTAAAGATTGAATTAAATCTTGCATCGGTCCTTGCATTCCTTCCACTATTTTGGCTAATGTAGCCAGCACTGAACATAATCTGTCAAATTCTAATTGTTGCATAATTGTTTTCTTTGTTCTTGGCATGAAATGCGATGAGAGCACCAAATTATTAGCTATAACTAATAAAGGAATAAAAGCCCAGCCTACTACCCTTCGTCAACTTTGGATAACCTAAAATCAAAATCCACTCTTACACTGCTCTCACAACAAAAAAGCTAAGTTCTCTTCTCTCTCGCTTTCTTTACTTTTCTTTATCTCTCAGCTAGGGTTTCAACTCACTGATGTATTTGATGTTTTTTTGCATGATGAGATGTGTAACTTGTAGATCTAAGAATTTTCGAGCTGTTCAGACTCCTATAGTTCTCATAGAGACCAGTATTGGTAAATTTCGAGATATCTCAGTTCCATTCAACATTTCGTGTTTATGGCAGTAGATTTGCTATATTTGTTACAACAATTTAACTACTTTGGCTATTTCTTTACTATTATAACCATCTGTGTAACACTGATGTTTCTATTACTGAGACCTATCTATGTACTGATGATGTTTTCTGTTACAATCACATATTTATTACTTACTAAGTTTACACTTGGTAATCCTTAAACCAGCTAGGTTCTTCGAACTCGTGTTGTAATAGAACCAATCATAAGAAATTGCAAGCTACAAATATAAAGGAGATAAAAACAAAAGCTAATATATCCAAGCTAAGGCTTACAATAAAAGGTATGAGGTAAAATTAATCTCATAATCCTAATTATAAACCCAATGCTACTAGCTCAACACCTTTAGGGGGGAAAAAAAGGAGTTGTTTTGTTTGTGTAAGCCAGGTCACCATGCATCTTAATGTAGAAAGAGAGTAAGACATAACAATCCTTTTAAGGAAAAAGATAATTTGGTTGAGGGAAAGGACATTATTGCTGTTGTGCTCTCATATTAATTTTGTGGCCAATGTGAAAGAATTGGTGGTAGACTCCGATGCTACCAGACATATTTGTTCAACAAAGATGCCTTTACCTCTTACACACTAGAAGGGATAGCAACACCTTGGCTATTACTAGAATAAACTTAATTCCTAAGGTTCTATTAGGGAATGTTGGAGTTAAAGTGTCATTTGAATATGATAGATTGTAATAACAAAAATATATATTTGTGGGCAAGGATTATTTGTACTTGATCTATTTATTTATGATATGATGATTAAGACATGTAAATGCAAATTATATGAATAAAATGCAATCACTCATCCTAATTGCTAACAATAGTGATATAAATCTTGACAAATTCAAATATGTGTTCAAACTTTGTCATTCTATTCAAAGAGAAACTAAATTTTTAAATTTAATTCATACACATTTAAGTGATCTAAGCAAACTATGATTAGGCAAGAAAGTTTATGCCACTTACTAATGGTTTCCCTTTTCATTGATTTTTGTGAAAAAAAAAGAATAATTTCATGAAATTATTCCTCCATATTTACATAAATCAACTGGGTAATAGAAAAAAAATAGAACCTTAAAAAGTATAATAAGTGGTTATCATATTTAAATATTAACATTTGAAGAACTATTTCAAAAAATAAGTAAGTTAGAGATTATACTTTATTCTAAATTTTGGAAATGAAAATCTCATTATCATAAGTTAATTTATCCATGTTTTTTAAGGGAAATCTTCATTGTGGGATTCTTAGTACAAGAATCTAAATTATGAACCTCTTTGTGAAGGTTCATAATGAATAAAAAGAAAAAGGTACTTAAATGGCTTTTAAAATGAATAATCGATATTTAAAAGACTCTTTTCAAAACCTTACTAATAAAATAAAGTGGTTCCTAAAGGCAACAGTTCCTTGGGTTGCTTAAATGACATTTTATGGAAGCAATAAAGATCAATTAAAGAATTTCTTTAATATAATTTAAGATGAGAAAGACTTATTTTTAATGTTATATATAAGGCCACACCTTACAAGTGTCTACTATTCAAGCTACTGACATGTTTTCTGTATAGAAAAATCAAGAATGCTTATATTATTAAAATATGCATATATTATAAAAATTACTTTCACTCGTCATAACTACTAACAAGTGGTGTCTAAAGCATGTACACATAATAATATTTAATTCTTATACCTAGGTTTACATACTAGTAATATTAGTACATTTTATCAAACCAAAAACCACTAAACAACCACAAATCACCCATCAAACT
Organism: Combretum micranthum; assembly: GCA_024138025.1. NCBI lineage: Eukaryota > Viridiplantae > Streptophyta > Magnoliopsida > Myrtales > Combretaceae > Combretum > Combretum micranthum. The sequence goes on along the minus strand of JAMXBD010001836.1, from coordinate 197,292 downwards.
ATTCACATGTAAAACAATCAACCATCAATACCTTACTATATCCTTCTCTAATAACCATAATAAATGGTTACACAGGGTATTCCTAATTTCCAATTAAGTAGTCTACATCATTCACCGCAACTCGATGTAATATTATAAATGAAAGATGATGTACTTATTAGAGAATTAATTATAATAGATTTTCTTTAAGAGAATTAATTACAATAGATTTTCGTTCTATGTTTAAATTCCTATCATTAATTGTAATCTCCTAATTCTAGGATAGTTTCCTATTTTTGTAACCCATGACAATGCCCAATTTTGTGTATATATATCCATTCTTAATCAATGGAAAAATCAAGGCATTGTTTCTCAATATTTTTTTTCTCTATTTCAAAATGGTATCGGAGCCTGATCTTCTTAAGCATATTTTCTCCACCATGATCAGCATCATTTCTCCTCAATGGCCTCAGACGCTATCTTCTCTTCCACCAATGATTCTACTGTCATCCAAAATTCCTAAGATTCTCAACATCCCCTCTTTACAATCAATCTCTCCAATATCGCCAATTTGTCATCCACCAATTATCTCACATGGAACCTTCAAATCAAATCTCTTCTTGAAGGATATGATCTTCATCACTTTATTGATAGCACTCATACTCTACCACCACCTACCATCACCATCAGCGGTGTTGCATCTCCAAATCTGGCATACACAACCTAGAAGCACTAGGATCGTCTCATCTTTAGTGCTCTCCTTAGTGCTATCTCCATTTCACTGCGACCTCTTATTGCTTACACAATCACTTCCCTGATGCACGGCAAACCTTAGCTAATACCTATGACAAACCATCTCGTGGTTGTATTAAACAATTGAAGGAACAATTAAAGCGGTGTAACAAGGGCTCAAAATCGATTAATGAATATATGCAGGCGATTAAGACGCATGCTAATGAACTTGTTCTTCTGGGGAAGTGAGTTGATGATGAGGATCTTATTGACCGACTTCTTGAAGGACTCGGTGATGAGTAGAAATCCATCATTGATGCAATTAAGGCCCATTATACATCAATTTCTTTTACTAAGCTCCATAAGAAACTTCTCAACAGAGAAGCATCTCTTCAAACTACTCAATCATCCTCTCTATCACTACCAACAACGGTAAATCCCATAGCCTTATGGAATCGTCGAAATTGGCATCTGCCAGCTACTAATTCACAACAGTCAAGCCTTACCACTATGCTTTCTCATCATGCTCAATACCAATCCAAACCGTATTTAGGTCGTTGTTAAGCATGTGGTATTCAAGGACAAACTATCAAATGATGCCCGATGTTTCGGTTTGTCACTAATCAACAATACCTGACACCTCGTCCTTAAGGATCTTAGGGATATAGTACCTCCACACTTTGGCAACCTCGTGCTAATCATGTTGTTCTCGATAACAACACTACTCCTCTTGGCTACTAGATAATGAAACATCTCACCATGTTACAGCTAACTTTAGCAATCTCTCTCTTCATAGCCTATATTAAGGATCCCATGATGTCATGATTAGATGTCAGCACGGTTCGGGTCGGTTCTAGACCCGAATTGGAACTGCTGGTTCACGATTCCATATTTCGTGGAACCGGAACCGCTATAGCAGGGGCGATTCACGGTTTCACGGAACTGTTGGTTCTAGCGGTTCTGGTTTCGGTTCAACACAAACCGTAAACCAATTTTTTAAAAAAAATTAATCGAAAAATGAAAAGAAAACCTTAAAATCAACAAAAGTAATTACGACTTATTTATACCCAAAATAAACATTTAAAATTTTTCCAAATAAAATATAATGGTTAGCAAATAATAAACACAATTACGGAATACATAGTAATTGATTAACATACAGGCAAATGATGACGAGTAAATTTCATTGCGCGACATTACATATTACCTCCACAAACAACATGAACACACTAACTACTACAACAACAAATAACTAACTAGAATCACATAGTTCATTGACCCTAACTACAACACCAACACCCATGGTAAAATAATATCAAGCGATTAAAGTAAATTCAATGCTCATTGGCCTGGATAGTCCCTAGAGAGGTCGCAGTTGTGCTTCCCGCAAATGAGTTGAAGTCACTGAAATACTCGTCTCCCTCACTTGAGTAGTCCTTCAAGTCTTGTTACCGTCATTCATTCTGCATGAGTCCAATCATGGTTGCAAGCTAGTACCTCAACCGTCGCGGGACCATACTGGGACCTATGGCTCATCTAGCTGCTGCCCAGCAATGCCGAATGCTTGCTCAACTGCCACAGTTGAAGCAGGTGCAACCAATACTTGTCTAGCGATTCGAGATAGTATTGGAGACGTCTCCTGGAGATGTTTCCACCAGTCTATGATGTCAAAGTTGTATGCATCCACCATCTTACCAAACTCGAATGCTGTGTTCAAGTACTTATCAATCTTTGAATCTGATCCACTGCTACTTATGCCACGGTGCATTTTGAACCGCCGGTGCTGAAGCACCACTTCGGACTTCTCCACGGTGGTTAATATGGGGGCATTAATTGGGGTTGCTGGACTGGTAAATATTTGTCCACCATATGTGCTACTAAATTGAGAATATAAGTTCTACAACACATTACTTGTCTCTTTCACGAAATTATTAGCAGAAATTGCATAAATGTCTTGAGTGTCTAACAACTTGTTCACATGTTCATAATAGTAATCCAGGACTTCGCGAAGTCCCTCAACTTTGTTGCATGGGTCCAACAACCATGCCACGTTGTATATCATAGGAATTTCCTTATAATACTTCAACCACTTGCGAGTCATATCGTTAACACACATTTGCAAAATTGGATTAGATCTTACCTATCGGAGTGTCCCGATGATGTTGCAGGTCTCCAGTAAAAAGATATAGACACTGGGATTTTACACACGGGAGAAAACATTTGTGCAGACATAGAAGACCTTCAACAGCTCCAATAAGTTGCTACAGATGTTCCATTCATTGGGATGCAATGGTATGTTTGGTACATGTGCGATGGCGAAGCTACATAGTAATTCCTTATATGGTAGGTGCTAGTTAGAAGCTCGTACGTTGAATTTCATCGGTGTTGCATATCCTTTTTGAATTTTCTCGGCTTTTGGCCATGCACACCACACCATTTCCATCATAGCATTTTCGCTTGCATTAAAACCCAAATGCAACACGCTTATCATTTGCACCATAGCATCACGATACTGTTCTTCATTGAAATGCCATAGCCTTGCTTCTTTCTTAGAATCCGATCTTGATATTTGCTGTTGTGATGGATCTAAACCATACTCACTAGAATGCTTCGACTTGAGATGTTTGGAAAGACTACCACATCCATCTCCCTTGGAAAAGGCATAGTTTGCATTGCAATAATTGCAATGCGCCCTAATCTTCCCATATGGCCCTTCGACCTTCTTAATATGTTTAGTGAACATATTAGACTTATATGGTCGAGGTGGCTTTGTGGATGGGTTTGCCTCGATAGAGGGGTGTATTTCTTCACCCAAACCGCCATAATCCTCGGCTTCATATTATGGTAGTTGTTCATTTTCCGGATCTTGGGAATCATTATCATCATCTCCTTATTGATGGTAAACTGGATTGACTGTCTCGAAACCTGGTGGAACCGGAGGGAATTGGTCAGGTGTGAAATCAAAGTCGAACACCCGAGGCTCATTAAAGTCATAGCAGTCATCATCCTCGTCTATATTGATAGTAAGTTCTTGCTGGCACTCGGGTAGCTTCGCCTTTAATTTGTCTTTCTTTTGGATTTTTTTTATGAACCACCAAAGAAAAAGGAAGCTATTGATTTTTTCAACAATGAGTAGGTACTAATGTGAGGGGTAGTATTAGAAGAATTGAAAATTTAAGATCAAACACGATAAATAAATGTTACTGGGTAACCCTCTCGTACAAGATAGTCTACAAAATAACAAGCAATATCCAACATAGGAATGTCTGATATTTTTCAAACATGAAAATGGTTGATATTTTAACAAAACTCAATTTGTGAAGGTGATTGCAAGCTTTTGAAAGTTTGATAGTTTTTTGAATAAAACTCCTATATTTATAGAGCTCATTACGTGCGTAAAAAATTGTTAAAACAAGTTGTTTGATTCCTCACAGTCCAACAATTTGCAAAAACAGTGCAATGAAGTTGTCCGATTCAATTACTTTTCCAATTGTAAAACAATGCATAGACATTCCCCAGCCGTTCATTTTTTTAAACCCCCCCCCCCACATTTCCCATTTCCCATTTCCCTATGCATGCAGGCACCCCAACCACAATTTGCAAACATAAAGTTTGCTGACACACAAACGGTGAGATTGTATAACATTATTTTTTCGGTGGTTCTGTTGTTTTCCTTTTTTTTTCCCACCATTTCCTGCACGGTGCAGGCCCCCTTCCCTCTCCTCAATTTGCAATTCAAGATGGTCGATAGAATCTTGAAATTTTGGTTTTTTTTTTTTTAATAGCATTTGATATTACCTTGCAGACTGCAGAGGCCTTCCCTCCCAAATTGAATTCACTTCTGCTGTATATGTTTTGTTGTTTTTTTTTTTTTTTTTAATTTCTGGAGGAGCCAAGTTGGAACCAGTGGTTCCGGGTATGGAATAGCGAGTCCCGACCCGGTAGAACCGCTGCTTCATTTTGGACGAACCGCTAGGACCCGTCGGTTCCGGCGGGGGTCCTACGGCGGTTCATAACCATCCTCGACGGGATAGTTCTCGAGTACGGAACTGTCGGGGACGGTTCAAGATGGTTCGCGGTTCAAAAACGCCCCGTGTCGATATCTAGTCATGATCAGCGATGGATCGACCCTTCATATCACCCATACTGGTTCTACCACCATACCTACTTCTTTTCACTCCTTTACTTTACACAATATTCTTTGTGTCCCTTCCATGAAAAAGAATTTAATTTCAATTTATCAATTTTGCACTAATAACCATATTTCTATTGAACTCTCGCCCTTTGATTTTCAGGTAAATGATCTAAATACGAGAACAATCCTTTTGATGAGTGAACCTAAGGATTGCATATATGAGTGGCTGACTACATCCCCTTTAATTGTCTCTTCCCCATTGTTTTCTTTTTTTAGTGTCAAGACCACTTCATCCGAGTGGCATTTTAAACTATGTCATTCAATATTTACTATTGTAAATAATATTATTTCTAAGTTTTCTTTACCATTGTCTAGTTCGTTATCCTTCGCCACACATTGTAATGCATGTTCATGTAATAAAAGTCATAAAATTCCATTTTCTTCTTCTACCTTAACCTCATCACGTCTGTTTGAACTTCTCTTTTCCAATGTATGGACTTCTCTTATTTATTTTATTGATGGTTTTCAGTACTATGTTATTTTTTGTTGATCATTATACACGGTATATTTAGCATTATCCCCTTAAAAGAAAATCTCATGTGTATGATATCTTTGTGCGCTTCAAGGCATTAGTTGAAAACCAATTTAAACACCAAATTGCCACTCTTTATTTAGATAATGGTGGTGAATATCAAGCCCTTGATAGTTTTCTCTCCACCAATGACATATCCCATTTTACTACACTACCCCATACACCAAAACACAATGGTCTTTCCGAACGACATCATCGCCATATTGTTGAAACTAGTCTATCTCTTCTCACTCATGCTTTGATGCCTCTAACTTATTGGACTTATGCCTTTGCCACAACTGTATATCCCATCAACCTTATGCCCACACCTACACTACATCTTCCATCTCCTTCTAAAAATCTCTTTCAGTCTTAACCCAACTACACTAAACTTTAGGTGTTCGATTGCTTATGTTATCCGTGGCTTCATCCTTATTCCCAACATAAACTTGACTTTCGTTCCACTCCTTGTGTTTTTCTTGGTTGTTCTTCAACACAAAGTGCTTATATCTGTCTTGATCTATTTACTTCTAAAACATATGTATATCGTCATGTCAAATTTCGTAAAAAATTCCTTTCCTTTTAACGATCACCATGCCCATCTAGCTCGTCCTACCCCAGAGATCATTTCTAAATGGCTTCCTTCGGTCCAAATTCTACCCACTTCAAGTGGCTCACTCAATACGTCTCCATAAAGGGATTCCTCATGCCAACATCCATCACAACAAGCCCTAACCATGGACCATTCCTCCTTATCAACTGATCATTTACTACTAGAACTGCACAATTATGAAACCTCGTCTACTTCAACCACAGCTTATACCACCCATCAAAATACCCATCCCATGACCATTAGAGCAAAAAAGAAAAAAAAAACATCGACAAACCCCTAACCAAGATGAATCTCACTGCTGTTCTTTCTTTACTAACAAACATTGAGCCCTAAAAGATCCTAAATGGATACAAGCTACGAATGATAATTTTGATGCTCTTGTTTGAAATGGAACCTAGTAACTTATTCTATCTACTTCTCTACAAAATCTTGTTGGATGTAACTAGGTTTTTCATATTAAATAGCTTCCTGATGGTTCTATTTATAGGTACAAAGCCAGATTAGTTGCCAAAGGTTTTCATCAGTGACCTGGAGTGGATTATCATAACATCTTTAGTTCAGTTGTCAAGCCAACAACAATACGCCATATTCTTAGCTTGGTAGTCAGTCGAGGTTGGCCATTATGATAGTTGGATGTTAATAATGCTTTCCTTCAATGCCATCTTTTTGAAGATGTCTACATGGCCCAGCCTCTGGGCTTTGTTGATAAAGATCATCCAACACATGTATGTAAATTAAGGAAGGCAATATATAAACTCAAGCAAGCCCCATGGGCTTAGTACCTTAAACTTTGCCAGTTCCTCATTGAGTATAGGTTCACAAACTCACATGAAGACACTTCTCTATTCACTTTCTACTCAGGAGACATTACTATATATCTTATTGTTTATGTGGATGACATTATTATCACAGGTACCAATACTCATATTATTTAGCATTACATTGATCCCCTAGCACAAAGATTTTTAATCAAGGATCTTAGTGCCCTATCTTATTTTCTTGGCATTGAGGTTCTCACCACTCCATTTGGTATGTTGCTTACTCAAAGATGATACATCACTGATCTTCTCATCTGAACAAAAATGTCTGGTGCAAAGCCTGTTGCTACACCCCTTGTGATAGATGGAAAGCTCACACTTCATGCAAGAATAACTCTAAATGACTACACAAAATATAGAGCAATTGTTGGTAATCTATAATATCTTTGCCTCACTCGCCCAAACATAGCATATGTTGTTAACAAGCTGTCTTAGTTCATGCATTGCTCGACATCTAAACATTGGAACGCTACAAAATGATTGCTTCGACATCTGTATGGCACATTCACTCATGGATTGTTTCTTCATAAGGAAAATCCACTTTCTCTTCATGCCTTCTCTGATGTAGATTGAGTTGGCGACAAATATGACTATACATGTACGAGTGCCTATATTGTCTATCTTAGTCATCATCCTATTTCTTGGTCTCTAAGAAACAATGTACAGTTGCTCAATCATCCACAAAAGCTGAGTATCAATCAATTGCTGTTACCACTTTAGAAATCAATTGGATTATTTCCCTTCTCATAGAGCTTGGTGTCCATCTTCCTACACTGCCTATTATCTATTGTGACAATGTTGGTGCCACTTTTCTCTATTCTAATCCAGTTTTTCATTCACGCATGAAACATGTGGCTATTAACTATCACTTTATTCGAGATCAAGTCTAATCAGGTGCTCTTTGTCTTACTTATGTTTCCTCAGCAGATCAACTTGCCAATGCTCTTACCAAACCGCTTCCACGAAGCCGCTTTCAAGAATTAAGGATCAAGATTAGCGTCTCCTCCGAAGCTCCATCTTAAGGGGGCATATTAGAGAATTAATTACAATAGATTTTCTTTCTATATTTAAATTCCTATAATTAATTGTAATCACCTAATTCTAGGATAGTTTCTATTTTTGTAACCCACGACAATGCCTAATTTCGTGTTTATATATTCATTCTTAATTAATGAAAAAGTCAAGCCATTGTTTCTCAATATTCTTTTCTCTATTTCAACAGTACTCACTTGTAATGATAAAACTCAAATCTCAAATACAAAATCCCATGCACTAACATATTCAATCACATGTATGTGTATTATATTTAAATTTATCACAAAACTTAACATAACATAGAAGTCGGTATATCAAAGATTTACATCATACCATTAACTTCTAATCACTATATTTTTCTCGTTTCTTAACAAATTTTATATCTTTATTTACTTTTTGGTAGAACCAATTTAACGTTCAATAAACCATTATAGTGGTTGCTTCAAAAACTACATAATTAACCAACCATAATAACTTTGTCAATAATTTGTCGAGCAAGTTTATTGAACTTGCAATTCTACATTGAATCATATAAGAGTTTGTAGAATTAAAATGTGGAAACATAAGTTTACACAACATATGTAAAATAGCTTTGAAAAATATAGATATGCTAACAATATTTATAAAAAAACCTAAAATAAAATAATGGATATAAAAATGAAGAAATTAAGTTCCCTTTTCAATAAAACACTTAATCCATAATATAATATGCATAGAAGAATGATGTGTAGAGTAAAAAATAGTTCTTTTATATTATTTTGTTTGAAAGGAGTTTTGGATTCAAAGAAAATAAATTCTTTCAATATTTTGAAATCTTCATTACATAAATGAAATAAATAAGTTCACTTATAAGGTTTGCAACTAAAACTTGAACCTATACTTGAATGAAGGTTATAAATATTGAACATGGAAGAGAAAGAGTGTGTCTGAGAGCAAAATTGAAATCTGATACAAAGTTTGTATATAGACTTAGTTAAAAATAAAATTAGGTAAATTACACTAAAATGTATCGGTATTTGGGGTATGTTCATTTAAACGTATTAACATTTCAAATGGTTTAAAATAGAAATTAATATTTCACAAAGTGAATCAAATGAGGTATTAATATCTTGTGAAGTTTATTTAAAGTATCAATGTTTTAATTAGCTTTCAATTAAATTCCTTAATTTTTGTCAATAGTCAATTATCAATATCTTATTTAACTCACTTTGCGAAACGTTGATATCTTAAATGAATATAACCCTAAATGTTGATATCTTCAATGAATATAATCCTAAACGTTGATATTTTAATGAATATAACCCTAAATGTTGATACCTAAATGAACTTTGCAAAACATTAATATCTCAAATGAATTTATCTTTAAACGTTGATACCTTTCAATGTAATTTACCTAATTAAGTTATAAAATTCTATAAAATAAAAGTAATATAATAATTTTATACATGAGTTAACTCGAAAAAAAACCTCTTAAAATAATAAACTATATCATATATAAAAATAAAATTGTGATTTTAACGAATACATTATCGAGCATATGAAATCGACACATGAAGTTCACAAAAGTCTTAAGCACTTATGTAAAGAAGATGTGATTACATTAGACATTTGATATTGGTTTACTAAAGAGCTTAATTAGGCATATTGAAGATGCTATAAGCAGTAGTATTATAGCGTCTAGTTCCTTATTTCATAAGGATAATAGATATATATATATATATATATATATATATTTCGATATAACAAAATTTTACTCATCGGATAAGAATTACATCAATTGTGTAATTTGATTAAAAAAATTTGTCAAATGAAAAATTGAAAATACAAAAATTCAACAATATAAACGAAGACTTTTCTTCTACAGTTAAACTATCCATAGAAACGCCTAGTATCCTTTATTCTAATCCTAACAATAGCCTATATTTAAGTCCCATTTTATGGCTTCATAAGTATTTAGATCTTAATCAATTAGTGGCCATCATTCCGGGTCTACTAATCATATATAGATCTAAGCATATGTATATTTTTATCGCAGATGCATACTGTCTTGCTTTCACTAATTTTTAGATTTGCTTCTCAATTCAACCACGTTAATTTTCAAGATCATCCGTCAACACTTAAAAATAAAACAAAATAGGAAGGGAGGCCATCATATAGGCGAAAATTACAAAATAAAAAAACCAATTAGCATAGAGAATTTTATTTAACAGTACGGTGAGTACTTAAATTCTTGCATTGTGGAAGTAGGGGCTCGTGATAATTTTATTACTTCTTTTTAATCCATATTTCAACATCAAAAACATCATTGAAGTATACACTTATATCTGGACATGTAGATTCTTTTAAGATTTGTTGACATTTGAATTTACCGTTTGACCATTTTTGATCTGGATGGGGTAACAGATGTTTATTTGAACAAATGGAGGCGTCCAAGAAGGAACTAAAAAAGATGAAGATAGCTTGTTGAAAGTAGTCGAAGGCCATCGGTATTAACATAAGCTGCCTGCATTTCTAGAAAGGCGCCGACGTAGAATGAAGATTAGTTGCCCAGATTCTTCCACGGGTCTAGGCATGACCGCAGTGTTTACATACGCTATCCACATATATCTTAAAGCCGTCAGCGTTTAGCCGGCATACAGTCTGTTTCGTCTATTTTGATTTAGATCATCCGATGATGACATTCCAAGGCTACTAATCTTCTATCAGTTTTTATTTTAACGAATTATTTTTTTGCTTTATCTTTTAGGGTTTTTATGTATTGGTATATATAGTCTCAAAAACCATTGTTAGAGGATTAGACATTATTATTACTCTTTGAAACTCTAATTATGATGTTTTTTTTATAAAATTTGTATCTTTATTACAAATCTTGATTATCTACGCTTTTTGTTGTATTAATTTTGACCTGAGTTTTCGCTATCAGTGGACGTTATGATATGGTTTGTGTCCCATGGTCGATTCACGCGAGCACTCGGACACGCCAAAGCATCATGACCAGTAAGGTTTTTCTCTTAAATCCAGGTTTTGTCTTAATAATTTAGTACAGTTCTTATTTTTCAAAATTTAAATGGACATAGATAGTTCAGTTTATAAGATCAAAATCGAATTATTTCATATGCAATTTTGTTAAATTTGATCATTAAGGGTATGTTTGGTTCATTTTATTCTAATTATTTAATATAATATTTTTATTATTTTCAAATAGATTATTTATTAAAAATAAATATAGATGAAAAATACTTATTTTCAATCATAAATAAATCAAATAGAATAGATATAGATATAAGATAACTCAAACCCACCAGCACCCATCCTTTGGATTATCCTAATGGCAATGCCGATCAAATATGATTGCCTTATCATGAGACAATTTTCTTAAAAAAAATTAATTATTTTTCAATTGTTAACATTAAGTTTTTTTTTTTTTTTTCCACTTCTTCTTCTTCCTTTTTTTTATATGTTGGTTCAGGTGATCGATACGTGCCAAGTCCTTCAAAAGGCACATCAATAAAAATTTTCAATTTAATATTTAATTTATATAAAGTGTCTTTTTTTAATATCTTTTACCATAAATAAAGTTAAATTGGTGATTATAGAAAGACGGTTGAATAGTAGAGATTAGCATAATTTGAAGGGAAAAAGTTTAGAAAATATCTTATTTCACTGGAAAACAAAAATTTTATTTAATTTTTCTGCAAATCTAAATAATATAGATGATAAATACATCTAATGTTATAAGAATTTTATAGACATTTAATTTTATAAAAAAATACATACTCTCGTCTTTTTAATATGTTATATCTATAAATACACATTTTTTGAAATCGGAATGAGAAAATATTAATATAATTATAGAATGAGAAAAGGAGGTGCGCGTAGGCGAACAAAGGCTGGGGACTTTGTTTAGTTCTTCTTTTATTTTCCACGACGACTTTGTTCAACTTTTATTTCATCTTATCGATGGTTCTTATCCAGTAGAGGTCAGATAATAAATCGTCAAACGGGATTTGTAAGTGAATCGGACCCATGAAACAGATTACGGTTAGCGGGATATCGAGGGTAGATATAGCATGATCATTCTAACACTTAAATCAGCATGATTGTTAATACATGGGTAATTAATGAATATGAAACAAAACTAGGTGAAATTACCATTCCTATTGAGTGGAATGAGATGTTTATAGTGATGAGATACTCGACGACGAATGAGTATATCGTGAGATCATAAATGAGTAAGTAATTGGTGATAATTTCAGTGGACATAAGCCCGCCCACTAATCTATATTCATTCGTGCCTAGCTCAAATGAAGAGTGATGCTGGATGATGATAAGGAGGTCCGGTTTGAATGCCATTATGGCAGTTAGTACTCCAACCCAAGGTGACAAACTACCTCAGCAAGACTTTGGGCTGTGTTAACAGCAGATAGGCCCATACTATCAATGGACAGTCAACAGTGACTTTTGCCACAAAGAAACTTCGTGGTTCCACATTCCCATTTGACAAGACACCCATAAAATTGAGAGATAAAAATCTGAAATCGTCTAAATAACAAATATACCTTTAAGTCTAAACTCTAAACTTTTAAAGATTATTAGAAAGAAATTAAATTTTTAAGAAATTGATAAAATAGATAAAAAAAATTTATCAGTTAAAAATTCATTACGGTTAATATTTAGATAGAACTAAAGTGTGTGTGTGTGTATTTATATATATATATATATATATATATAAGTTTGATACATGTTTTCATATTAAGATCAAGATTAAAGGGTTATTTGTAATCTTCGTAGTTATTGTGCCGATTTTAAAATTTTGGGAATTATAATACTGTTTAAAAATTTAAAAAAATATATATCTATAACAAGATAAAAGTTGGACCAATTATTTCCAATTAATCTTAAATCTATCTTAAAGATATTAAATAAAACTCAAGCATCTCATCACGTGCAAAGAGCATAGACTGCATAGTCCCCGGGGGGCTAAACCAAGGTGCGTCGTACGTGGCCCACACCTTCCGAGCTTACCCATAAAGATTTAAAATAACAAATTTTTTTTAATTTTTTTGGCTCCTTTCAAAACCAGCACCCTTTTATCCAGCTCAACGCGCATACATCACTTTGTTTGGACCATTTACACAACCCATCGATATCTTGTTGGTTCTTTCCAGCTTCTAAAGGATAAAAGGTGGCTGGATAATCCTTGCCAGCTTTCCATGACCTGGATCGACGCTGTTTTGTTATTCGTGCTGATTACACCAAAGGACACTGGTAGAAACTTACCGCTACTTACTTGCCATGAATAGGGTTATGGACGTAGTGATGCAATCAGGGCGGGTTTGGGACGGATCGTATAAGATCCGAACCCGTCCAGCTTCCTAATAGGGTTTCCCATACCCGTCTCACGACCGTACAGGATTTTCTATTCAATACCCAAATCCGCCCATGTAAGGTTTTGATCCTGACCCGCTCCGCCCCGTGATCTGCTTAATTTTTTTTTCCCCTTCTCAACACTTAGTTAAATTATAAAATTTAACGATAATTTTATCCTATAGGAGCACAATAATTAGTTACAACTATGCTTGAATGAATATTACAAGATATGTCATAACTTTATTAAGAAATATAAAGGTTTAAAACTATCATAAGAAGATTTTCAAATGTAGATGAAAAGACATTACTTCACTTAGATAAATATACATAATACATATGTAGGAACCGTGCCTTGTGAAGACTCAAGAATAGAAAAACATGTTTTCAAAAATGTCAATAGTGAGAGGGAAAGCGAAGAAGTAACAATGTCAGTATGTAATGTGTTTATTGTGTTAGCTCAACGAGAAAATTCGTAAGGGCTTTTATATCTTAAATACAATGGAGGTACAGATCAAGATGTTAAAAGTCAAGAAATAAAAAATATACATAATTGTGATTTTAAAATTTCAGATTTAATTTTTTTAATTATTTATATTATGACGGGTTCAGGTTACCCATCGGGTTTTTTTAATGACCCGAACCCGCCGAAACCCTATAGGGTCAGCAAGTAATTTTCTAAACTCGTCCCGTGACCTTATAGGTCTAATCTTATAGGGTTTTTAATGGTTCAAGTAGGCCGGGTATCCTATAATGATCCGCCCTTGTTGCATCCCTATATGGATGTACCAAGCTCAAAGGACTTTAGGATCTTACGTGAAATACATTACCTTTTAAGATCTTCCGAGATGGTAAGATTTTTAAAATGTTGATTCTAAGGATCTGGTGAAGGCCCTTCGGAATGTGGATGTACTAAGCTCAAATTATCAATAAATTACTTAATATTCTACATCAATATTTCAAACAACTCTTTTTAAAAAGGAATTCTTCATTTTATACATAGGTTTCTTTAATAAGGTATTTTAATAATTTTTTTTAAAATTTCTACGAGTTCCATATTATATAAGATTATATAAAATTAACACAAAAAAAAAATAACTTTTTGTGTTATCAGTAAAGCAACCTATCAAAATTAAGCAAATTTCTTAATTAATTAAACAACTCATAAAAGGATTGCACGTAGATTTTCATGCCAAACAACTCCGTTAAAGTTGCTCAAGGGACTCACAAGTTTGGTAGACGAGAAGCTTTATCCAATGGATGGCTATAGACTTACCAAAAATTTTATGTGCTTCGTAGTTGCTACTAGCCTTCGTATTTTGTAACCTTCCTTTAAAAGAAGTTTCAAAATTTGCCAGCTTTCGCTTACGCTTTGAAACCACATTGCCAGCTTTTATGTCTCGACTTTACAGCCCATAGTGCAGCCTATATAAACCCTTCAAAGTCCTATCCCTTAGCACCAGACAAAGTCAGTTTACTCAACTCATCACATAAAACTTAGAACAACTTCCTCAATCATATATTCATTTCTTTTGCTATGTTTTCATCAAATATGTTTCCTGTCATGGTTATAGTCCTGCTAGGCCTGTCTATCACGGCCTCAGCAGGAAACTTCTTCCAAGATGTCGATGTTACATTCGGCGACAATCGTGCCAAGGTACTCAATGGTGGTCAACTTCTAACTCTTACTCTTGACAGGGCCTCCGGCTCCGGTTTCAAGTCTAAGAATGAGTACTTGCTCGGGAGGATTGACATGCAAATTAAACTTGTGCCCGGGAACTCAGCAGGCACTGTCACTACGTTCTATGTAAGTTAAACCTTCTTGAAGACTATGTGGTAATTAGAAATTTGTACTAGAATGTTTCTGCTGACTAACCTGCCTCCTTTTGTATCTGTGCAGTTGTCTTCGCAAGGTCCAACACATGACGAGATCGATTTCGAATTCTTGGGAAATTTGTCTGGCAATCCGTACACACTCCACACCAATGTGTTTTCACAAGGGAAAGGCAACCGAGAGCAACAATTTCACCTTTGGTTCGATCCTACATTGACCTTCCACACCTACCCATAGTTTGGAATGCCAAAAGGATCATGTAAGGCTCTTAAATTTTGACTAATATTCACAAAAACACCATAATTTATCAGTTGCTCATAAATGCTCTGCTTGCTCTTTTCAGATTCTTGGTAGATAACATTCCCATTCGAGTGTTCAACAACCTCGAATCGATCGGTGTACCTTTTCCCAAGAGCCAACCAATGCGGGTTTACTCTAGCCTCTGGAATGCAGATGACTGGGCGACCATGGGAGGGCGTGTGAAGACGGATTGGACAAAAGCTCCATTCGGTGCCTCTTTCAGGAACTTCAATGCCAATGCTTGTGTAGTGTCTTCTGCCGGCTCCTCTTGCAACTCTAAGTCATCCACTGCATTGCAGAACGGTGCTTGGCAAGATCAATCCCTTGATGCCTCAGGCCGCAATCGGCTTCGTTGGGTTCAACGGAAGTACATGATCTACAATTACTGCAATGATCCGCAGAGGTTCCCTCAAGGTCTTCCACCGGAGTGCAAGCGATCTCGATTCCTTTAAAGATGATCAAACATTAAACATCACTCACAAGTCCTCCTATTAGTCCTGAAATTCTTTTATACTTATGTTTCAATATATACATTCATTATTCTTTTTGTAAGTATTATATATTTATGACAATTATTAAGGATTCATTAAATTTATTTGTGTCATTTTCCTTACAAGCGTCCTATTCAACTGGAAGATTCACATTTCATACCATATTGAATGTAGCAAAGCATAATTATACCGTAAGTTACTCCTGACAGACAAGTGAATGAAAAACAGTTACTGTTATGGTTAACCACTCATCCATTTGATTCAAAAGCTAAAATTTATAGATATGTTGCAGAATATTATATTTATTATGTAACTTTTTTTATTTGTAGATCAGCATTTTAACTAATGCCAACCTATTAAGTAGATGACTTATAATATGAGGTTGTAACGAATGCATAATGATATACAGATTCACGATCTATAGTTCTAGTATCATGTTAAGGTAGAGCCACATCCATATCGATATAAAAGTTTTGAGTTGTAGTGTGGGTTGTTATATATTTGATAAATTACATCAAAATGTATCAACATTCGAAGGCAAGTTTATTTGAGGTATTAACGTTTTACAAAATTCATTTAAGATATTAACATTTAGGTTTAGGTTCAATTTAGATTCATTTAAGATATCAATATTTAAAATAGTTAAAAAGAGAAATCAATTTTTTACAAAGTAAATTAAATAAGGTATTATAATTGACCATTAAAAAAATTAAGGAAACCTATTTAAAAATCAATCTAAATATTGATACCTTAAATAAATTTTGCAAAGCATTAATCTCGTTTTTTAACTACTTGAAATATTGATACTTTAAATGAATTTACTCCAAATATTAATACTTTCTTATATAATTTACGTGAAATTGAATTTACTCCAAACATTAATAATTTTGCAAACATTATTGTCGTATCAATTTTAACTTGAAATTGAATTTTTATCACGGACACATCAGTTGTACCTATTTACTTTAACTAGATGAAGAGATATTAGGATATTTGACTTTGAATGCATTCAGGAAGGGACGAAGAGTTGTAATTATAATCTGCAATGTGCAAATTTAGAAAGTTGGCAGCCAAAACAAATTTGTGCAGCTACTTTAAATTGTTTAATTTCCATCTATATCTGATCTATTTACTATGTTTACAAATAAAAATATTTATTTTTTATTTATTTTTATTTCTTGAACAATATCAATTTAAAATAATAAAAATAAAATATCAAAATAATCATCCCATTTAAAGTTTCTTTTATTTCCTCAAAAATTGAAATTCGATCATTGTATCGGACAATCGTCAGATGATCCTTCCTTTGTCGTTGTATTATTGTCTGGCTGACTAAATTACTCTGTCGAACTTTGACGCGTCCAGATGTTATGTTTCTTACTTTCTTGTCCAACAGCCTTAAGCAATCTGTGCCCCGATAGTAATCTGATCATCTTCAAGTTGCAATGCATGTATTCAAATTTTACAGATGGAGGGTCCAGTCGTGAAAAAGCGCTCCTTGGTTATTGTTCAGTTTTTTGGAAATTTAAAAGACTTAAAAGCCCCTGTTGACATCTTCCGATGAGGCTGTTTATCGAAGTAATGCAACCATAGTTAAAATTTTACTTTTGGGAATTGCAGTTCCATTCCGTTTGAAGTTGATGAGTGATAGCAAATGTACCCAACCAATTTACCTTCATGGCTATATTAATTGTATCATTTTAGAGGTGTTATTCTTAATAAAATTGCTTTTTTTTACTATTTTGTCAATTCATCTATAGATTCCATAGTTTATAAAACATCCTAATTAAAGAACATTGTCTATGATTGTAACTTATTGATATGAAAGTTGGTCTCTTAATAAAACGAATCATATTTGAATCTCTCATTTCTTAAAGTTGTGATATCTATCAGCCAAAAACAATTTTAAAAGATAAATTAATAAAAAGAAAAGAGTATAATTAATGTAAATTACTTTTAGTCTAAGCCACAAGCCAAATTGAGTGTGACTCAATTCAATGCCAATAAGCTCTATATGAAAAATGGACACGTCGAATAATATAAATAAGCAATAAATGATAAATGTAGGTCTATAAAGAAAATTTCTTCCATATACATGTCATTGATGCCATATTTTTTTTAAATTCTTAAAATTGTGGAAAGATGTTATATTACACATATTCAATTTTCTAGACCATGTGATCCATGGTAGAATCTGTTTAGAATCAAGAATGGCTTCTCTGGCGTATTCTTTGACCATCCGAAAGCCAAAAATGATGGTCAACCACTATTATTTAATTATTGGGAATTTATAAATTTAATTCTATCAAATTCTAAATCAATTTTAAAGGTATTGAATTTTCTTTAAATGAGGAAAATAGGTAGTACACACTACCTGTAATGTCCCAAGAATTTTCCTTAAATGAGACTCACGCGTCAAGGGTGCAAGTGCAACCAGTGTAGTTGTAGGCCCTAAAAGTTGTTAATCACTTGTTGACTCAACGCCACCCAACTCAACGCGCCTACATCACCTGGGACCATTGCCATTCGCTCGAGCCATCATTATCTTATTAGTTACTTCCAGCTTGAAAAAGTTCAAAAAAAAAATAGTAGATACCTAGCCCTTGCCAGCTTTGCATGAATTGGATTCGCCAGGTATTTTTGTCTTCTAGAGATTATTGTGTGCTGATTGCACCAAGAAGGAGGGGAAAATTACCACTTGACTTGCTATAAATTTAGATGAGTTATAAGTGTTAACAATTTTATATCTAATAGTTATATTTGGCAATAAAACAGATAACTATTTATCTTTCACAAAAAACAGTTATAAAGTCGAGATTGAATTAGTATTTAATAGATTAATTCACCTATTGTATTAGTCAATAATCTAATCATTAAAAAAAATTGATAAGTGATATATTAGATATTTTAGTACTACATTATGATCCTATTAAAAAACATTACGAGACTATAGAATTTTTTATAACACATTTATCCGTACTCGAGTATTTTGTTGGACTTGAACTTTATCCAATGCATGTCTAGTGCTAGAGTTACTAAATTTATGAGCTTCCTAGCTACTACGTACCTTCCATTAAATGATTCCAAAATTTGCCAGCTTTAGCTCGCTCTTTGAACCACATTGCCAGCTCTTACGGTTCCACTTTCCAGCTCCATACTACACCGTTTATAAACCCTTCAAGTTCTTAACCCCTAGCATCAACCAAATTCATTTTACTCAAATCATCACATAGAACGCAGAACAACTTCATTTCATTTGTTCACTTCATTTTCTAAGCTTTTCATAAAATATGTTTCATGTTATGGTCATAGTCCTGCTGGGGCTTTCATTTAGGGCCTCAGCCGGGAACTTCTTCCAAGATGTAGATATTACATTTGGCGAACAACGTGCCAAGGTAGCCAATGGTGGGCAGCTTCTCACTCTCACTCTTGACCAGGCCTCTGGCTCCGGTTTCAAGTCCAAGAATGAGTACTTGCTCGGACGAATTGATTTACAAATTAAGCTTGTAGCTGGGAACTCAGCAGGAACTGTCACTACATTCTATGTAAGTCCCACGTTCTTGGAGAGATGTGGTAATTAGATACTTGTCCTAAAACGTTTCTGCCGACTTACTTGCATTCCTTTATGGTACCTATGCAGTTGTCTTCACTAGGTCCAACACATGATGAGATCGATTTTGAATTCCTGGGAAATTTATCTGGCAATCCATACACACTCCATACTAATGTGTTTGCACGAGGGAAAGGCAACCGTGAGCAACAGTTTCACCTTTGGTTCGACCCAACATTGACTTTCCACACCTACTCCATTGTCTGGAATGCTAAAAGGATCATGTAAGCCTCTTAAACTTCAAAATGCATCTCTTTGTTTACCTTTTCTCAACTTTCCTAAAAATCCCATTTCAACATGAAAAAAAAGAAAGAAACGAAGGGTATTTCAACAGTCTAGGCAATAAATCTTTGACCATTAATTTCTCCAATGATGAAAATTGAATTCAATCTTAGCTTATGGAATGCCATAACATATTGGTTGCTCATAATTGCTCTTCTTGCTCTTTCACAGATTCTTGGTGGATAACATTCCCATTAGAGTGTTCAGCAACCTTGAATCGATCGGTGTACCTTTTCCCAAGAGTCAACCTATGCGGGTTTACTCTAGCCTCTGGAATGCAGATGACTGGGCAACAATGGGAGGGCGTGTGAAAACAGATTGGACAAAAGCTCCTTTCAGTGCTTCTTTCAGGAACTTCAATGCCAATGCTTGCGTAGTGTCATCTACTGGCTCCACTTGCAACTCTAAGTCATCCACTGCATTGCAGAACAGTGCCTGGCAAGATCAATCTCTTGACGCCTCAGGCCGCAATCGGCTTCGTTGGGTTCAAAAAAATACATGATTTACAATTATTGCAATGATCGGCAGAGGTACCCTCAAGGTCTTCCACTGGAATGCAAGCAATCCCGATTCCTCTAAAGATGATCAACCTTTACCCACAAGTCCTCTATATTAATTCCTAGATTCTTGCGTTATTCACTAGTCCAATTTACATAATTCATTATTCTTTTTGTAAGTAAGAATGTATTCATATCATTATTGAAAATTTATTTCAACTTTTATGTGTCATTTTCTTTGGAAACATCATAATCAACTGGAAGATTCACGTCATACTATATTTGAATGTGAGAAAGCAGAACTTTACAATATTTTATTTTGGATGAACAAGAATAAGCTTATAATATGGACTACTATACTTATTATATAACACTTCTTTCATTTGTGGACTGAGACCTAGACTGAAGCTGATCAACTAAACTTAATTACTTGAGGTTTAAATGAGTCAAAACTTTCTGCTCTAATACCATGTTCATGTTACTAACATGACTTTTAAATCTAAAAAGTTAAGCATATAAATATGGTATGTATTATTATATTTATCATATAATAACAATCTCATGTGGTGCTTAAAAAACGAGAAACAGATTATCCAAGGCAATCCATGGTGATCCAGCTAAAAGCCTAAAACCGCAGAATCAAAAAGACAATGACCAGTAAAATGGCATACAAAAAAAACAAAAAAATAATAAAGAGGATGAGAGGAGATACAATTTGACATTTTCACATCCTGTAAACTCATTAGACTATTAGGAGCAGAAAACCTTGTTGGAAGAATTGTCTGAGGCATCTGTTAAAATGCTCGACGGACCGATGGCTTCATTCCCTCGTACTTGAATATATTACAAGGAGTTACATGTTTACGGGCAACCGCAATCAGGGACTTTGCACCGAACTTGTAGCCGGGTAGCTTAAACATTGCTGGTGGGTGAATTAACTGTGTGTCTAAACCTGGAGTGAAGAAAAACTGAATTAATAGCAAGTAGCAAAAAACAGCAGAAGCAAATTAAATGGCATCCTCATGACACACTACGCGGTAGAATGTCAAACAGGTGCATTGCCATCAACAACATCAGTACTACTAATTTAAATGGGGAAAAGAGTTCTCAATGAAATTTCAGAGGAAGAATGAAGTGAAGTGACACATGGTTAAACATTCAAAACCAACGGCAAAGTGAAAGAACATGGGAAAGAGAGAAAGAAACAAGACAAAAATTTTCAAAATTTGATAAGGGTAGAGCCTCAAATTTTTCAAAATAACCCTTAAGTGTGCCGATAAGTTTATTGAAGTTCTTCTTATACCTTTTTTAAGAAAAAGTCTATTTGGAAAGGATAATACACGTGATTTTAGAAGATTGCTTGGATTATTAGTAACATAATTGAAATTGGAACATACTTTGCCAAGTTTCATTAAACCCCACACACAGCTATCTCGTCTAAAAATTAAACTAACTGCTCCGCAAGTGTTTTCATCCATTAATATACACTAAGACCGTGGAAAATTATTGATTTCATATGGGTATTATCTGCTGAAATCTTTCTTGATAGATACAATGACTAGACCTCCATTTTCGAGATTATTAGATTTCGAATTAAATGACTACTGACCATTTGAGTGCACCATAAGAAAATAATCTACTCTGACTTTTTAATCTGGCTCAGCTATAGAACTATACCTATGTTTGGAATAAAGGGGCCAAAATCGAAAATAGAAAAGAAAAGGGAAGTTTGAAAGAATTTATTTTTCCATGATATCTCTTTCTTTTTAAAAAATAAGAAACCTTGAAGAGGCCGGTCCACCTTTTTGGTTCGCTTGTTTTTAACCCCTCCGTAAAGACTATCATCTAGACTGTACCATAAAAATGTTGTTTTTAAAGTCTTTAACAAATGGTTTCTAGACAATATAACTCTTAGAAAAACTAAAAATAAAATGTGGACAAGATGTAACCACTGTCTGATTTTAGTCCACTACAAGAAATTGCCAAATGTTACAACATTCATGTAAGATCCAACCAGAGGTGACCACGGACCCGTGAATGCATTACCTGGTTCATAAAAACCTAGAACGAACACCTACACCCACAAACTACGCCTCCACCTATAATTATCCTGATTTCATAACCAGCCGAAAATCAGTAACATATCAAATCAACCTTTTTACGCAAAACACAATATCCAAGAAAGCTTTCATTAAAATATACACCAAAGAAAAACTGCTCTATATGCTGCCAAAAGAAAATATAATAACATAGCGTTGGCTGCGTTGCTCGTGCGTTAAGTCCCATCTTGGACAAAAAAAATTGATGTAACATATACTTAACATATTTTTTATTTAAAACAAATATACTGGGACAAATACATAGAATTAATATTTTTTAATTAAAATAAAAATATACTAAATCTAGAACAAAATATATCATCTGCATACTTCGAATTTTATACAAATCGCCATAAAGGACCTAATAATTTCCCAATAACAACAAGGAAATACCTAAAAAGGAAAAAAATCATGTCCAGATGTTAGAAATGAATAAATAAATAAGGTTTCACCTATTAATCCATAACATCCATTAACGCAACCAAGAAAAAAACCTGCCTTTTAGGTGATGTTTACGCCCATTTCATTCACGATACATGCACGTTTTTTCTTCATAGATACTTAAGAAGCCAAAACAAGCCCATAGAAAGACATTGGAGAATATTTACCCAGAAGAAGAACCACCATTGTAACTTGTTGAAATTTTATCTTCTAGGATGAGTCTTTTTTGCGCGGAGAAGAAAGGGTATACATGCAATTAAGGTTTATATACTAGAAAGACAAGAAATTAATTATAGGATTTTACCTAGCCTAGGTTATATCACGCTTGGACCAATCTTTTACTTTCTTTCTCACCCTCTTCATGTTTTTTGGATCAGGCAGGAGGGGTTAATGATGTGTAGTGGCTTTTGACCAGGTAGGTTCATAGCTTAAAAGAGGATTTGGGAGTTGGGAGCACGAAGAAACGTAACAGTAGCCACACAGATATGCCTTTGCAATTTTTTCTATTTGTCCTTTTAAACTTCAACCTTACAGTGCTCTGCTCTGGTCTCTTACCTGACTGAGTCCAGAGTCTGATGATCCCTGACGAGAGGGGGTACAAAGAAAAAAGGTTGCTGCATGGCCCGACTTACGAGATTCATATGGACGACTGTTTCAATTTGATCAACTTTCTAAGTTTCAAGCCCAATTCATCAATAAAAATAATAATATTTCTTTTCATTTTCCCTGTAGGGTTCAAATTTGACTGGCTTACAAACATACCTGTGCATTATCTGGTTTTGTCGGATTAGTTGTTTTTATTTAGATCTATATATATGATAATTCAGATTTAAACACGATCTATTGAAGATAGGCTTACCCATTAGATCAAATCCAATTATAAATTGCGAACTTGTTTAGTATTTTATATTTTAAGTAGATACTAACCGTACCTAGAAGAAAAGAGTGAGATAATTTCAAATCCATCAAAAAAAAAAAAAAAAACACATATATCAATTGGAGAAATCTAATTACCAAAATATCATCACATTATTGCACATAATAAATACAATATAGCAACATAGTATTTTCAAAATATGTGACATTTATTGAATGTAATATAGCAAAGTAGTATAATTCCTATATCGCTTTTAATAAATACAATATACGTTTCAAATGTAGTATGGCAGTAATAAATGCAACACTTTGATAGTATTGATATGATTTTTTGCATTAATATTGTAGTGTTTTTTTTAAATAATTGTAGACATGAGATCCAAAAACAAAAAGTTATTAAAAATAGACGATTGGAAAAATATCTTTGGAAGTAAGAACCTACAACAATTAGACTAATCTCAACTTCAATTTGAAAAATGCAGAATAAAAACAATACAAATGACTCTAATTTTAAATGTGAGGTCATCTTTATTACTAGGTTATTAAGGAATTGTTTAAAATGTCTCGTTAGTATATGAAGTAAATTTCCCTATTAAGTAACTCTTTATTTTATGCATGGTTACTTTAAGGGAGTAACTTATTTACTTTTTTTTAATTTTTTTATCATTTATTTTATTACCTTAATGAAATATTTATATTTTTTTATAAAAGTTAAATAAGTGTGCAAGAATCAATAAGACGAGAAGTGAGATGGTTGTTTTTGTAAAATTTAAATGAGTGTGAAATGACCAATGGGTGGAGAAGTCAGAGACTTGCTTAACGAAGCAACTTTAGTTGCTAAGCAGCCCATTTTATTGCATAAGTAAGTACCATATTACCCATATCTATTGAAATTTCTACCAATTATCCAAGATAAAGATGTTCTAAGTAATTTATTATTCAAAACTTTTACTTTTTACAATTAAATACTTATACTTTGAAACAAAGTTTATCTTAATGTCTTAAGAATACTTAATGGAATTTTATTTTAAAGTAGGACCATTAAATTATAAAGTATAGATACATTAAATTGAATATTGTTTAAAAATAAGAGTATGAAATTGTAAAAAAGAAAAAAGAAATTCAGTCACTAAATTACTAAAATTTAAAAAATAAATGCACATCTTGCCTTTTATTTATGAAAATTTCCATTCATTTCTTTTTCCTTTTACTTTATCTTAAATTAATGCAAAGGAAAAAGTTTTGAATTAAATTAATAGGACAAATTACATTAGAAGGTCTTAACATTTGGGAGTAAGTTGATTTGAGGTTTCAATATTTCGATTAGTTCAAAGAGCTCTCAACGTTTGAAGAAGTGGTTCAATTAAGGTCTCGACTGATACATGTCATAATATGATGGATTTTTTAAATTTTAATTAAATATTTCTTCTGTTGACACATGTTAATATAGTCCTCAATTGAGCCACTTCTCTAAACGTTATGACTTCTTTTGAATTACTCAAAATATTAAGATCTCAAATGAATTTAATCTCAAATATTAAAACATTCCAATATATAATTTATCCTCAATTAATATATATAAGAAAACCCGCATTATATTCATGGTATCTTCATGTCACTTGTGCCACATGTGCACATGCAGCAATTATATGCTCCTACAAAGAAAATGATCCAGCAATCCGTTTGCAAAAAAGTGACAAAAAGATTGAATAACGAATTAAAGGTCCATCAAACTAATAACAATTTGAGAATAAACAACAAGGAAGGAAAGAATCTATTTCCTTAGGATATTTTAGTTATTATGTCCACTTTTTTGTAATAACAATATTTTATTATAATCTTATTCTTTATGTAAGAATTATTTCTGGTATTTAGTTTTATTTTTAATTGTTAATAATAATTTTATAATCATATCATAAAAATTTTGTTTTTAAAACTCAATTTTCTTATAATGGTAAATTTCTTAATAACAATATTTATATTATAATTTTAGTCCATTTTACAAAGGGAATGGATAATTATTGTATTTTTCTTTTAATTGGACTATAATGAACCTAATAATGTTAGGTGAAATTCTTTTCTTCTTTAAAGGAGGGAAAAGAAGGATGGTGGAAATGAAGAAAAAACATCCAATGATTCAATGGAATTGATATACTACGTGTTCAGATTAGTAGGAGTAGGTACCGAGATATAAGCAATAATAAAAACATAACTATTACCTATCATATTTTATAAATATTTATGCACTACTAAATAAATTCACATGACATATTGGTAGAAGGCAACTTTTACGGTAATATCAGTTTTCACTTAACAGTTAACATTGAAAAACTCCATTAAGAAATTGGAAGAAAATAAAGTCAGCTCACTAGTTCTGTTGTTGACAACAGAACAAACAAATGAATTAAGACTTGGCTGGAAGTTATTGAGTTTTGGCCGTTGTACGTATATACATACATATATCAGAAAACAACAATAGAAAAACAAATTCGAATTCAATATTGCATGATACATTGAGCTATGTCCTTGATTTCATTTTCCTCCGCTTCTGACCTTTACCACCTTATCTCAATGCACACCCACCGTCTAGTTATTTTCTGTCAAAATCAGTGCCAGAAATGGTAAAAGCATGTCGTATTAATTAAGTTGAAAAATCAGCTTTTGCATGTTAACCACATTTCCTTATCAGACTAGAGAGTTTTTTGGGCATCCATTGACACCATTCACGAAAAGGCAAACGATTTTCCTATTTCAAACCCGGCAAAAAGAGATTATCAGAGGAATTAGCTGGATTTCTGACACTACTGTTCTTGAATTTCTCGCTCAAGGTATTATCGTGGTCTTGAAATATTATGCATGAAACCCTACTGCCTGCAATTTTACAGTGAAACAATGATATTTGACTGTAGATTTTAGGAAAATGTATATATGTAATTAATTATATACACGTTTTTGGAGCATCCAAATATCATTTTTTCAGTTTAGAGACATGAATAAGAACATGCGGAACCTGTATTAACCGAATAACGAAACCTCAAGGCAACAATGAGTCGCCAAGAAGATTACGGCTTGGACAAACTCTATGTGGTGGGTTGTTATTCGTAAAAGTTTGCAAGATAGAAGTATTTAATACTATTCCTTAAACTAAGAAATGAGAATTCAAATTTTCAAAGGTTTTTTTTCATTATGGATAGAGTCTTACAAAATTTTTAGTGTTCATGGAGGATTCACAAAAGGTTTATATTGTTTTTTGTTTTTTTTTTTTCCTTTTTGACAAGTAATTTAATAAATTATAGAAAAAATAGAGAACAAGTTGGTATAACACCAATTAACCTTAAATGAAGAGCATTATATGTTAAGGGGGTTCATAAATGATACACTACAACAAATACGTTTTATGGCGAAAATATAGATGGGGTTCTCATTTTCGTCTCTATAAAATAATAGTTTCTTTTGTAATAGTATATAGAGGTGTTTTATTAATTCACCTCCACATAGAGGCTATTGATAAAGGCAAAACTTAAAACCAACTCTATATTGGCATATTTGAATAGTAAAATTAAAAAAATGGAGGGGAAAGTAAAACTAAAAATTTTGGAAAAATGAAAAAAAAAAAAAAAAAAGAAAGAAAGAAAGAAAGAAAAGAGAACATAACTTAAAGGCAAAACCCTACTTTTATCTTTAACTTGCCGATCTTTCATCACTACCTCTCTCATTCTTCATCCTCCCACTCTCCATTTCTCTTATGCTAAATATATTATTAAAAGAAAGGAAGTTGAAATCCGTCAAAATGTGATGTCCAATAAGTTCATTTGATTATAAGTTCTTTAATGGACATCTTATTATGTTATTAAGAAATTGCAATCCATATTTTTTACTAATCACAGGGATTTTGGAACTTTTGTTGTGCTATTGTGAAGCTCAAAGGAAATCTATGCTTTTAAATGTGAGAAGAAGTTGAAAATCAACTTGGAGGAGAAGTCACAATTTATAGATCCTTTTACTTGTTTTGCAAGTAAATATTGTTGCTTGATAATTGTTTTGTTATCTTTTCAAAGCATTCTATCATGCTCTATGGAACAGCTGTGAAAGTTTGTGTACTCACAGTTCCTAATTTTAAAAACAAGGAAAAAAACTTTATCTTGAAATTCCTCAGTTTGTGTTCTTTAAGGTTAAAGATTATTGGGTTTGATTATTTTGTTGTTTTCTTCAATTGTACCATTGAGAATTTTTCTTTTCGATGTTATAATGGTGAAAATTGTACTTAGATATGTACTGTTTACATTTCTTTGCTATAATTGTTGTGTTATGAAAGAAGTAACTATTTCTACTGTAAAAGGTAAAAGATTTATCAAAAATGCTTGATTTTTGTAGTTTTCGATTTCGATTTCGATTGTGATGCTTGTTTTTCTTAACTAGTTCATCATATTTTCCTACTATTAGATTAGGTTAGCGGCAATTTATTTATTTATTTTCCAATTGCATTCCTTATAGATTTAACTTTACTCCCTTCTAATTGCATTCCATATAAGAGACGGAAATTGTTTCTATTGTTATGTTGTGTGCCTTTTTTTTTATAAGATGAATGAAACAAACAATGGTAAAAACAAGAAAGCACACACACAAATCTACGTGAAAAACCCAAATAAAAAAAAACCACGCCCAGAGGAGAGAGAATTCACTATATATCAAAAAAGAAGTACAATAGTGATGTATGGATGAACTGAGTAAAGAGGATTTCTTGATAGGCAAGGCATTAGTAAATTGAAGTTTTGTAAACATTATGTGTTTGAGAAGTAGAAAAGAGTCAGATTCACCATGTGTACTCACAATACTAAGGGTATTATAGATTATATCCATTCTGATCTATAGGGATTGTCCAAAGTGCCTTCAAGTGGAGATGCCATTTACATGCTGACTATTATTGATGTTTTCTGCAGAAGAGTACGAGTATTTTTCTTGAAGCAGAAAAATGATGTTTTGCCCACATTTAAAGAGTGGCAGACAATGAGTGAGAAACAAACTGATAATAGCCTTAAGTTTTGTTCTAATGATTTCAATATCATGTGTAAGTCTGAAGGAATTGTGAGACATCTTATAGTTCCTCGTAAACCTAAACAAAACAAGGTAGTAGAATAGATGAACAGAACCATTATGAAGAAAGTTAGGTGTATGTTGTCTAATACTCAGTTACCGAAGTCATTCTAGGCTGAAGCAGCTTCTACTGCATGTTTTTTTATCAACAGGTCTCCATCTACAGCTATTGAGAAGAAGACTCCATTAGAGGTATGGTTTAGTACTCCTATTGATTATTCAAAGTTGAAAATTTTTTGCTGTCGTGCATATCCTCATGTAAATAGGAGGAAGCTTGAGCCTTGATCTCTAAAATGCATATTCCTTAGGTTTAAACCTAGTGTCAAGGGATATAAATTATGGTATCTTCATTTAAAGAAAGTGGGATGTGATCATTGATGAAATGCATAGATTATCTTACTTGTCTTCTACAACTTTATCTGATAAAGAACAGCAGAAATTAAGCATGCATGTGGAATTTTAGATTGATTCAGGTTATACATCGAAAACTGCTTCTCATCCTATATTACAGATACAAGGTAATTCTTTCTCTACACCACCACAACAGTAGTATTCTATTGCTAGAGACAAACTTAGGAGAGAAGTGAGGCTTCCTTAGAGATATGCAAAGGCAAATCTTGTGGCTTATGCACTAAATGTTGCAAAAGAGATTGATTCAAATCAAGAGCCATCTACTTACTTAGAAGCTGTAACTTTGTGATGATTCTAGTAAGTGAATGATTGCAATGCAGAAGAAATGGAATCACTTCATAAGAACCATACTTAGGATTTAGTGAAGCTTCCTAAAGGGAAGACTGTTCATTGTAAATGGATATTCAAGAGAAGAGAAGGAACACCATGTGTTGACGAGCTCAATACAAAGCAAGACTTGTTACAAAAAGCTATAGTCAAATACCAGGTATTGATTTCACTGATGTGTTTTCTCCTATTGTAAAACATAGCTCTATTAGAGCATTACTTGGTATTGTAGCTTTGCACAATCTTGAGCTTGAACAGTTAGATGTGAAGAGTGTTTTCTTATATGGAGAGCTTGATGAAGATATTACATGCAACAGCCAAAAGGCTTTGTGGTCTTAGGAAAGAAGGATCATGTTTGCACGTTAAAGAAAATACTTTATGGCTTGAAGCAATTACCCAGGTAGTGTTACAAGAGGTTTGACTCGTTCATTACTTCTCATGATTTTATGAGAAGTAATTTTGACAGCTGTGTGTATTTTAAGAAATGTGTAGATGGTCTTATGTTTATCTACTCCTTTACGTTGATGATATAAAGATTGTAGCAAATAATAGAGGAGAAATAATTCACTATATGTCGAAAAAGAAGTACAAGAGTGACGTTACATCAAACTAATTCACTCTAACAATTACAAACCCTAACAAAACACATACATGTGTGTGTGTGTGTAAAGATAGCCAACATTAAAGGTCGAAATTATGATCCTTAAATTTATAATGAATGAATAATAAATGTATAGTCAAATATTTATTCATTACATTTGACTACGAAAATCGGCTACAAAAATCGGTCACAAATTTCAATAATATTCTAGAGTAAAAAACACAAACTCCAATCTTCGACATAAAAACAAAATATTCTCCACCTCTTCCACAAAACCCCTAAAGGGCATAAATTAGCAGCAAACACCAATCTTTGACATAAAACATTCATAATCTAGTGTTGTGATCCAACAGTAGAATATCAAATTTCACGGTTGCCATTGTAGAGAAAACAAAACAAAACCTTTGGCTCGATACCACTTGTTTTAATCTAAATAAGACAAACAATGGCAAAAACAAAAAAGCACACACACATATTTGTGTGGAAAACCCAAATCAGGAAAAACCACGGGCAGAGGAGAGCGAATTCACTATATGTCAAAAAAGGAGTATAAGAGCGAAGTTACATTAAACTGATCCACCCTCACAATTACAAACCCTAACAAAACATATATATGTGTATAAAAATAGCCAACGTTAAATGCCTCTATTATGATCCTTAAATGTATAATGAATGAATAATAAATGTATATTAAAATATTTATTCATTGACATTTGACTATCGACTACAAAAATTAGGTCACAAACTCCAATATTTTTCTTTTTTTTTATGAATTTTGGTTGACCCTTTTATCTATAAGAAAATATAAGGTTTGAAATTAATAAAATTTGATTCTTTTGAGGATTTAAGACATGGGTTTGTTTAAAATCTAGTTTGAATGATCACAGTGAAGGAAAGTTTTCATCTTTTAATGAACATTACCTGTTAGGTGTGTCCTTAAGCAATGGGAACTTGAATGGCTTGGATGATTGAAATTTTTCTAAAACTTTAGGTTTTTATGTGTTTTGCGGTGCTAGAATTTGTTCCTGAATTGGTGTTAAGACTTGTATATCTTTGTCCAGTTTGATTATTCATTGAAGTGGTTTGTGCTCTTCAATTCGCAATTATGTAGGGAATCATCCATAATGGGATAGTTGTAGTTTGCGATGTTGATCTTTTAAATGATCAAGTTGGTTTGTGTAGCCTAAATTTCTTTTTATCTGGGGTTATGGAAATAGTGATGTTCGTTATACATATGAGGGATTTTTAAATGAATATTAGATATGTAGTTCTACCTATTGAAGAGGGACATGGAAGGAAATGTAGTTAAGATTTCAGATAAAAATTGGAAATTCAGGGGATTTTTAATCCTAGAAATCAGGAAATTTAGTCCCATTTAAAGTTCTATTTCTAAAATATCCACTCATTCACTTAAATCCATTCGGCAAGCCCTTTAGTATTTAGTGAAGTATAAATTTATGATAGAGGTATTTAAGCTTATGTTAAAATGTATGGTGCTGTACTACTATAGGAGCAAATACAAACCATAGGTATAAATAAAAATATAAAAGGAAAAGAAAAAGGAATAAGACATGTGGAATATGAGAACAGCATCTATCCTACAAAAACACACGTAGAGCAAGACATGTGGAATATGGAAATCTCCTCTGGTAACTAATAAAACACTTAAAGATAATGAATTAGCCCTTACCATTACATACACTCTTTCTACCTTTTTAAAATAAATAAATGTGCACAATCCACCTAAGATGGTGAGAGGTGGCCATTACCACCATAATTATATATATATATATAATATATTATTTATGTGTGTATTGATTTTTGATAGCCCATTTGTGAAGCAAACCACTAACCACCTATGGAGGTAGGTGGTAACTTATTTATAAATTCTAGCATTAGGCCTCTACAAGGCTGCGTTAGCTTTGAAAAAGGGCTTAAATTATGCTAACTAGTAGTGATAGGACACATGGAGTCAAGTTTTATATTATGAGATTCTTTAAGGGGATTTGACATGGTATTCTTAGAATAGAAACCATTAGGATTAGTTTTTTTGTTCTTTATCTCTCACTTAAGCCTAAGCACTTTGTAGAAGTTTTCATGAACTTTGACTTATTAAGATAAGCCCATGTAAGGATGCATATGGAAGAAGAGAGTTCATCTCGTCATTGTCCATCAACTGTTAAGATAGGCTAATGGATGGTGTCAAGCTCAAAACTTTATAAATATTTAGCTATTCATCTTTATCTAACAATAACTCATTTAGGAAAAGAAATAGTATAGTGCTATATTATTTTAATCTTAAAGATTAAATAAGACTAGAATAAAAGAATAAGCTACTTCTACTTAAGAATTGTAATCCCCTATATTTTATGCTACGGTTATATTCAAACCCTAAACTAAAAGTCAAATGGAAACCTTAAGGTCAATATATACACATCAAACCCTAATAGATTAGATCCGGCAATCCCATGTTTCTAATTCTGAAACAATGAAGTTGAGATAGTAGTGGATAATCGTTCGTAATAATATAAAGATGCATAAAAATATCAAATTCTTGTGTCTTTTGGATCTGAACGGGATCAGTTTTCGAAAATCGTGCCCCGGTACCCCCACGAAAAAATATTCCGATAATACCAATAAACTCGTCAAAATACAAGAATGTCAAAAATTTCAGTTTTATAATTTTTCGGTATATAAAAATATCATATATTGCTTAATTACACATATTTTCTTTACTGTCGGTATTAATTTGTCTTATTTTCTACACTATTCATTACTATTCGCCTATCTCTACTTTTTTTACACCTATTTCTACACTCTACCATACATATTATCTACTTTTTATTTTCCTATACATCTTCATTCACATCAAACTTTACATCTTATTACTTTTAATTAACAAAAATATAAAACAAATCAAAATCGCTTCCTCTCTCCTCTTTCCATATTCACGCCGATCATGCCCTCCACACGCATATTTTTATTTTTTTTTCTTTTTCAATTTATTTCACACAATTTTCACTCCAAATATTCTATAAATACCTCTTCTCTGTCCAATTCTTTTACACACTCATTCACCTTACTAAAACTCTCCCAAATTCTCTTCTCAAACACTCTCTATCAAAAATCTCTCTTTTCTTTCTTTCACTTCCCAAATTTTTCTACACAATTCCTACACTCATAAACACTATTCAAGCTTTTTTTTCTACTACCACTTCCATATTATTTTCTTAGGTAAAAGTTTTTACTCATTTCTTTCTACCATGTCATGTAACTTAACTTGACCATGGTGTATTTTCTTAAACATTCCAATGTTATAGAAGCAACACTATATTCATGTTTTATTCTTGTTCATGAATAAATTTCATATTATGTTATTTGCTATTATGTTGTATTATGACCTTATTATTGTTATTATCATGATTCTAACCTAACTTTATATATGTTACTATCTATCTATATATATATATATCTATATATATTTTAGAGCCTAAATGTTCACTAACTTACTAACAAGCTTATTACTATATTTACTCTTATTATTGCTTTTTCTTTTCTTTCTTTTTGTTTTTTTTGGGACATAGTCCCGGGTTATCTTGATGAAGCTAAGGCTCCCAATACTTGACCGGGTTGCCTTGATGAAGCTAAGACTCCCAATACATGACGGGGTTACCTTGATAAAGTTAAGGTTCCCAATACTTGACTATAATATCTTGCTTATTATTGTTATATTGCTTCTTAATATTATCTTGCTTCTTATCTTATATTTTCATCATCTACATACTACATGCTCATAATACATATATCTACATAATGATATTGTGTCAATTAAATTTAAAGTAGAATTTTTCTTTAATAAAAGAACTTGAAACTAAATTTTCTATTATGTAACTTGTCGCTAAATAAAGGAGTTATCATCAACAACATAAAATTGGATTTTTACAACATTTTCTCAAGTTTCTCAAAGTCTTCTCAACTAACAACAAAAATAGTTTTACCAAGGAAATAAAAGAAATAAACATCTTTTTTTCATAATATAGTAACATAAGTCTTAGTAAAATAATTTGTTAGTATTCAAAATTTTCACAAAAAGCCTAAGATTTAAAGTCTTTTCAACTCCATAACAAAACCAGAAAACAAACTAATTTTTAAAATAAGACAAAATCAACCTAATAACTTATAAACCAAGTTAGAGAAATAATGATTTTCAAGTTTCTAAAGAAGGAGTCTATTTTCAAAGAAATAACGAAAATATAAATATGATAAGATAAAAAACAAAGGATTTTATCAATAAAGATGATTTTTTTCAAATAAAATTTGTAGAGAAAAAAATACCAAGTTTTAAAAACAAAAATTTATTTTTAAGGAGTTAGTAAACAAGAATAAAGAGGAAATGATTCATTTGCAATAACCATTCTAAAGGCAAATTTATAAATAAGTTATCAATAACTTAATAAACTTTTTGATAACTTTGTTCTTTTATCACTAGAAGTAAAAATTGTGAAAGACCAAAGTTAAGAGAAAAATTTATTTTTTTTGAAAACAAAATAAGAATATACTCAAGCATAATAACCTAAGAAAAATATAAAGTTTCTTCGAAATACTTTGAAAAGAAATTTGTCAAGTTTAAGTTTCAACACTTTAAATGAATTGTTTTATGAAATAAATCGTTGAGACACTACCATTAGAATTTTTACATATAAAGTGAGCTTATATGTATACTCAAAGGATTTTTCAATTACATATATATATATATATATATATTTGCTAAAGGATTTTTGAATGAAGTTGAGTTTGAAAATTGCTTTGCAAAATCTGGAAATGTTCATTTCGAATATGTACCGAGGTGTTTAGCATCTCAAATAACCTTGTATGTAGGAAATAACCTTAGAAATGGATAGATATTTTCGAGTGGGTAGAAATCGGTATATAATATGTGAAATTTCGAGTTAAAATGAGCAAGATATGACCATTTTAAGTTGGAATTTCCCTCTATGCGAATTTTGACGAACTTAGTAGAATAGAGTTACAAGTTTAAGTAGATATTCTAAGAAATACTCATTTCGGGTATTTCTTTAATATAGGTGACGTGGAGTCCGAGCTGCCTTACCCAGAGGACTATTTCGACTAAGGAACTTCTACTGATATGGCTAAGTGAGTTTAAATTCTCGTAATTGTACTTATGTGTTGCTTATAGCTCAGTGACACTAGATTTAGGAAAAGATAAAAATAAGATGAGCATGTGTTTTACTTACATGGTTGAAGTTATGATAAGAATATCGAGGTGGGAATTGTTAACTAATCATTGTATGATTTAGTTTAGTATTGATTGTTTGCAAATTCTATAGTCACTTATAAAATGACTAATGTTATGCCATGATTATTAATTAAATGATTCATGTATGACACATAGTGAATCACATTGCATTCATTACTATACCCTTTGTGGGATAAGGGCATAGTAATGAGGTCGAGGACCTGAAATCATAAGCTATGACTTTGATGTCTGTAATTAAATGGTGAGTGGGCACTTGAATTAACTATATTTTAGCGATTTGTAAGAATCTGTCCAAAACCACAAAAATATCATTTGCGAACTATGGCTTCGCTGCCTGGAACACCTAACCACCGAATGGAGGGGTAAATCCATTCAAACATATGATTCCCGAAAAATCATATGTATTGATTGTTCATGTGATTGCTTTGCATCTCATATACTTGATTAAACAACTTGGTTGATTATTGATTATTGAGTACTTTACTTGTGGATTTAATTCTCACTAAACAAGAAGCTTACCCCCTTATAGACATCTCTTGTAGTTTCCCCATTTATGGTTGAAGCCTCGGGGGTATTTCTCACAGGTATTACTTTTTGGCTTAAGGAGTTTTTGAAAGAAGTTAAAGATTAGATGTAGACTTAGACTTCTAAGTAAATCTCCTTGTAATTATTTTGTTTAGGCTTCGCTAGACTATGATGAACTATATTTTTAGCAAGGGAATGCCCTTTTGATGATTGTAAGACCTTTATAATTTCCTATTTTAGATATTATGTTATGATTTCCATTCTTAAACTACTATATGAATGTCTTCTTAAACAAGTTGTTTCAAAGATGGTCCTCTATGATCATGAACGTACGCCTTACACTCGGTATTGAAGCTTATGGGATGATTGAGGTCGTCATACTTAAACTTTAATATTAAGTGTGACGGACTGTCGTATTTAGGGTACCTTTGGGGTGTGACAAGAATAGTGAAGTTAATGTTCTAAACTCCTTTTACCTATCTCTTATGGATTATGCATGCTAAGGCTGTCTATTTATCCTCCCAACCACTCTTTACAAGTTGTCCCTCTACAAATCATTTCCATAACACTCCTCTAAAGTCACATAAAGAGCAATACCCACTACAAGAAATCAAAGTTATAGAAACAAAAGTTATATCTTTAAATACTTGTCACAAAAATCATCATCATTGATTCTATTTATAAAATAGAACTTTCTTTTACCAATTTTCCATCGTAGAATTTATGTTATTAAAGGTTAATTTTCTTGTAGTAACCCATACCACATGCACATGATACCATCAATCAAATCCCTATAGTTACCTATCGATGACTTCACAAGGGAAACAAAGGGAGGAGACAATTTGGTGGCAACACCGATATAGAAGAGGTTGATTGACTTAACTAATAGCACCATTAAGGAAAAGTAATCCCAATTGAAATGCTTGTAGAAGAGTAGTTCTTAATTAAGCAATTACATACACACACTTCGATATTTGCACAGCATCAAATTAGTTACAAAGTACTATATCTATAGATTTACAATATTCATAGTTCTCTTGACGAAAAAGGTGATTAGTACTCTTAAAGTCCATTTCCTGTCAGTAAATTTTCTCACCTTCTCTTGTACTTGAGGAAAATAAAAGAAATTAATCCCTTAGCTCGTTTGGAGCAAAATGAGTACATTAGCAAATTAAGAGGATAAATACACAAGCTATAATTATTCTCAATTAGAAAAGGTTCCATAAATGTTTATAGATAAAAAAAAAAAAAATTGAGTTTCAATTCAAGCAAATCAAATAAGGCAATGAAACAGGTCTCTAAATTCATTTCTCACATTGGCTCTACAAGCTAGTAATGCTAAGGTGTTTCACAAACTCGATATGCATCAAACATTAAGAAATAACCAACGATAAATCATTTAGTCAACAACAAATTTCTAAGCTCTCCAAAGTTAATCATAATGAGTGATAACTTTAGGTACCCTAATTACTCCGTGTTAGTGTAGTCCACTTAAACCGACTACTATAGCTCATGATTTGGTAAAAGAAGGGGATGTACTTTCACGGAATAGGGAATTATCGGTGTTCCATGTCTTGCACTTGAATGAATTTATCACCTTTGATCATTTGATTTTTGAAGACATACAAAGGTTATGTTAAAGCAATTATTAAAGAGAATAAGTTGCAGTTATAAGAATATTTCTTGAATAAACCTAAACAAACTACTAATAAGTTTGCATAGATCAATTAGAAGTTTATACCTTTATTTGAATTTCCAAACTTGGAAATTCTTCTTAATCTTCTTGAAAAAGGCATGTAGAGTATGGGTAAATGCTAGAGTGTTAATTAGATGGAGTTTAATGGGGTTTCTTAAAGGAAGTTAAATAAGAAAATGATAGAAATGGTAGTAGGTGTCAATGGTGTGTTCTTATGAGGGAAAAGGAAGAGGGGAAGTGAATGTGATTTGATTTTCTCTTACCTCCATGCTTGATTCAAGTTTATATGTATGTTTAAGCAATTTCTAGATGAAGTGTGTTAGTATTTAACTTATATAATGATCTCCACCAAATAGAATTATGCATTAGTTGGTGATTTTTTTTGTCTAATTTGCAATTTAAGTGTATCAATTACCTTTTTTTTTTATTTGTTTTTTAGTACAAAATGTATAGATATCATACCCCACTATATGTATCTGTCATCTTATCATACATTAAAATTGTAATCTCATGTGCAAATATCAAGTTACTATTATAACTGCTTCTTGAGGTCTAATCCTAAACGCATAACACCAACTTAAGGCCTACTCAAGTAAATCAAACTTAGAATATCACAAAAATCCATTAAAAGATTTTCATTATGAATTTTAGTGTTGAACATATAAATAGTTAGCAGTTTTTGGAAAGTCGCTTGTATTGAAACTTTCCAGTTAGAGAGCAGAGGATATTCAATGGGTTATTGTAGTTTGTATAGTAGTAGCACACATTTATAGTTACTGTAACACTTATTAAATGTGTAATTCTTACAGTATTAGTAAAGTGGCTTTCATTAAAATCATCTATTAGATTAAAGTATATAGATTATTAAACAATATTAAGTATCGTTTACGAAACCATATAGTATTATGAAACTACTTGAAGTCATCAATGAATAAGTGATTTCTAGAGTTAAATATGATATGGTAGACAATTAGGTTTCAAGCCTTGCATCTTTATATTATATATGAACATGATGTGGGTTATATTTGATTTATATCATACAACATGTATTACATGAAAAATAGGTACGTAAGTTGTGCTCTTTATTTTGTAACATTTACTAATAATCACTCTAGAGAGTTCTGGACCTTGCTTTAAAATCCAAAGATCAAGTTATGGATGTGTTTAAGCATATCATTTGAGAGTTAAGAGGAAATAAAATAGTAGAAATGTGTCCATGTAGATAATGGTGGTGAATGTATAGGTCCTTTTGAAAGAATTTTGATAATGAAACTTGAGA
Organism: Combretum micranthum; assembly: GCA_024138025.1. Taxonomy (NCBI): domain Eukaryota; kingdom Viridiplantae; phylum Streptophyta; class Magnoliopsida; order Myrtales; family Combretaceae; genus Combretum; species Combretum micranthum. The sequence goes on along the minus strand of JAMXBD010001836.1, from coordinate 158,401 downwards.
AGATAGGTCCAGAGATCTCATAGCAAAATGACATTGTAGAAAGAATTGAACGCATTCTTACAGAGAGAGTAAATTGTATGTTGTTTCATGCTAAGTTACCTAAATCATTTTGGGAAGCATTGAGGGGATAACAAGCAATTTAATCAACTTATTTCTCTCTATGCTATTGATGTGATATCCAAAGAGAGTATGAACAGGTAATAAATATCTCTTATGCTAACTTCTAAGTGTCTTGTTATGGGGCATTCATGCATATTTTTTAGGATGGTGAAACAGCAAAACCTAAAGCAAATTCAAAGTATTGTATTTTTCTAGATTATGCAATTGATGAATATGAGTACATGTTATGGATCTGGTAAAGAAGAAAATTGTCATAATCAAAGATGTGGTATTTCTAGAAGACTAGACTATTAGAGATAAGGAAACTAAAGAACTCTAAATCCTCAGGCAAGATCCTAACTAATATAGATCCAACGCCTTATCTTGAAAATTTAAATAATAACAGAAGAGATATGCAAGAATCAAAATAAAGGCAAGCTAAGTGCCTATACTTTTAATTTTTTGCAATTTAGTATCATATCTTTAGATTTGGACAAACTAGTACTTATACTTTCAAAGTATGTCTGATTCGGTATCTTTATAAAATAATATCTAACAGACATGTATTTTAATGACAGAATAATATCATACACTTGGCCTAAAAATATCAAAATCTAAAAGTGTACTACTAAACTACCAAAAAATTGACAAAAATTAAAAGTACAGGCACTTGATTTTTTATTTTCCTATCAGCAAAATAAATGTCTATCAAGTATTATTTATCAAAAATACTAAAAATGCACTAACTTTGAAAGTATAAATATTAATTTGCTAAAATTTAAAGATGAGACACCGTATTACCAAAAATTGAATGCATAGGCACTTGGTCTGCTATTATTTTGCAAGATTCAGTTAGAGATTATGAGACTTCTCATGAACTTGATCAATAGATTTAGTTGAGAAGATCAATAAGAGAGTGGTAACCATCCTCTAGATTTGTCTAAACCATGGGGATGCAACTTATATGCTCCTCTCCTTTTTTTGAGACTCATGTGCTAGGTTTGCACCTAGAAATACTAAGACAAACTGGATTAGTACTTACCAAGATAATATTACAAGAGGAAATAGTATAAGTTCATTGCTGCTTGAAACATCAAGCTATGTGTGATCCTCAAGTATTTGTGTTAGAGATAGCACAAGATAATATGAGCCCATTAGCAACTACAATTGTCTACTTGGCAAAGTTTAAAAATGTTAATTTAGTATTTAAATTTTTTCCTTTTTTTTTCAATTGACTATTTAAACTTATCAAATTTTACAATTAGTTACCTAGACTTTACACATTTAAATAATAAATTAACATCTAGGTACCATAATTGACATTAAAAAGTTTATAAGTAGTAAAATGACGCTTTTATATTTTGAATAGTTAATTTCACAAATGAAAAAATTCAGTTACTAATTATAATGCATCAATATGTGTATGTATGTATATATAATATCTAGATAAAGTGGTTTAATAAAAAACTTAATTGCTTTTAACGATAAGTTTTGGCCCATAATGAGTATATAGTAGCATTTATTAGCCCTAAATAAAAGTTGAGAGGCATTGTTTCAATTGATATAACTTCTACCTCAACTCACTTTATTTTGCCTATAGATTGGTCATCTTAGCCTCTACTCTTTAACCTTAACCTCCTGTGTCGTATTCTATGATTGTTCATTAGAGTTGTACCAGCACTCCTTAAGTAGCCACCATTTATATCGGTCCATGACTTAGGACATTATTTATAATCTCAACCATGGAAGTTTAATTGCTTGCCTATCGCACGATCACTCCCAGGCTTAAGCTTGCTATGTATTATCATCCCTTATATGATTGTTCATTAGACTCTTAGAGCTTGTTTGGATGTATTGGTTTGGTATTACTCTAGTATTATTTTCAAACCGAACCGATACTGAAGCGATATAAATATAATACTGATAAAAAATTGATAGTTTTACTTATAAATTGATCAAATCAAACCAATACTGAATTGATGCTGATAAATTATCGATACAGATTCGATATAAATAAAAATCCGACAATCCAAACAATCCTACATTCAAACAATTCATTTTCACTAAAATTTTATAAATTGCATAATTGTAGTGAGAATTTTATTTATAGAAGAATTTCAAATATGGTGAAATTGTAAACATCCTTTATAAACTTTAATCTAGTGCAAATATATCATTGAATTATTATATGTGCAAATAACTTCCTTAAAGTTTAATGGACAACATAAATAACAACCTTTGCTTTTTCATTCAAAAGCTTACCAAGGTTGGAAAGAGATGATAAATTTGAGATATTAATTTGGCTTAATAAACTATTTATGTAATTTAATTTGTCCGTATCATAGTCAAATAAATATTGATTCAAAAACTTAAAAGTAAAGCTGCCTTAATAATTTTATATGTTTGGCCGTTCCTCTTAAGCTAGGGAGACTATAACTTTTCGAACCATTCCAGTTCTACTCCTTCACTTCCAAGTTCCAACATGAAACAGTTTTCCTTCTGACCGGCCTTGCCTGTTTTCCTTGATCCTTACGGCCTAAGATTCGTAAATGGAGATGACATCAGACATAGCTAACGTTAATTATTTCCCCACCTGGCCGACCAACAAATACCTGCATATTTGGATTCTTGTTTTGGTATCGTTTTTAAATTGAATAAATGTTAAACTGATACAAATAATATCGATGAAAAATCGATAATTTTACATATAAACAAACTAAAACCCACTTAATATGAATCGATATTAATTCGTTACTGGTCCATTGTGGATAAAATCCGGCAGTCCAATTTGTAAGAAAAGTAAAAACAAAATGCGGGTTTACACATGACGTCTACCATTCTAAATTCTTTGTATCTAGAACACGTTACACAGCCACTGGTCAAAACCTATATGCAAGTTCTCTTAACAGAACCCACGGAACAAGTTACCAATAATATCCAAGAAGAGTCTTTTCCATTGAGAAAAAATGATTTGGTGACCAAGCGGTTGTCAGGGGAAAAGGCTTAAAAAGTACTATTCACCTAGGCTGTTAAGGATCAATTTTTTAAAGGGTCTGTTTGTTTATTCTTTCAAATGTTTTTTAATAAATTATTTATAAAAAAATTAGATATAAATAAAAATAAATAAACAGTTTTATTAAAAGATTAAATAGATTAAATATAGATGTAAATTAGACATATTTATACATATCATTTTAAAAAGATGTAAATACAAATGAAAAACTAACTATCAAAATAGACTCAAAATAAACAATAGTATTGCATAATTTTTTTAAAACTATTTATATACTATAATTTTATTCCATTGATACTTGTATACCATTATTAAATTATATGGTGTATAAGCAACATTAATGCATTTCTCATTATTAAGAAGTTAAAAAAAAAAAAAAGACCATTGTTATGTTTTAACTTATTTTAAGGGAAGTTGTAAAATTTTTTAAATTTACTTACCATGTGAATACGTTTTTTGAACTTTCAACTTTTACAAATAGTACCTGTAAACTTTAATATAAATGTGGATTTACCTTTGAGCATTTTTAAATATTACAAATAATCTCTTAAATTTTGATAAATTGAAAAATAAATGACTTTTTATAATAAAAAATTGCATTGAGGTAAAAATTTGAAAGTACTTAAATTAGAAATCACTCTAGTCTTCGGCCAAAAAAAAAAAAAAAAAAACATCTCTCTATGTCTAGACAGTCCGACTTGTGGACTAGATTCATGCGGTTGACTATTGGCCCCAACACACGTGGGTCCAAGTCCTCAAAATAAGGACTCTAAACCACCCTGCCTTGATTGCAAGGGGGTTCAGACCCGTAACCTATGCATAGAGCTAGTCCAAATGGGTCCGACCCTTTTTTAAAAGAAATTATTCAAATTTTAAATATAAAAATATGTTGATACTTTCAATTTTGGTTTTTTCCTTTTTTTTCTTTTTTTTCAACTCAGGACTCTTTTTGACCCATTTGTTCATATAGGTCTATGGGTGGATCTTGGTTGGACTTGCCAACTCATTGGATTCTCAAGGCAGGTTCAAACAGTCTCGATAGCTAATAGGGCAAGCCTGATAGTCTATCAATCTAGTTGGTTCTGGTTGATCCCAGTTCAGATCCAACCTAGAGAGATGATTAACTAAAATGACACTTCAATCAATTTATTCAATTTGTAACATTTGAAATTTCAAGCCAATTAAAATTGAGAAGATCATTTATAATATTTTAAAAAAATTTAAGAGTATATTTATTACAATTTAACGAGGCATTTGCATTTTCTTTTTTTTTTTTCTTTTGGTCAAATGTATAGTCAATATTGAAAATTGTGAAATTTTTCCATTTCTTCTCATGACAATTGCCTTAGAAAGCTATTTTAGTAAAGTTAATTTCAAAAAGAGTTAGTTGACGTGCACATGTTAAGTAAGAAAAAAGATTTTCTTATTTTTGGATATTTATTTTAATATCATATAAATAGAAAATCAACCATATCAAAATTTTGCTAATAGCTTTTTGGTATAATATCATCATTTCTTAACTCTCAAGTTAGATGTACATGTTAAATCTCCTTTTGCATTACAATACTAAAAAAAATACCATACGAAAATTTTTCGATATCTTAGCAAGTAAAATCACCGAAAACAACCTTCTATATTAAAAAGAGCATACAACTTTTCTTTTTTTTATTTATATTTTTTAATATTTTCAAAATCCTAAATCCTCGTATGAAAACCCTCTAAAGTGGTTTCACAAATTGTAACTACCATTCAAAAGTTCCATATTCTAGTCTTCTCATGATCTTTCACACCGACTAGTTCTACACCTTTTCCCATATCTTTTTCCATGATAATTCATTTCTATTATTTAAATTTACCCAGTCAATATCTTTTAGTTATATCGTAGAGTATTTAATTTATTTTTATTATACTAAAGTTATGGGCTTTTTGTTTGTCACGATCTCTTTATTTAGTCATTGAATATTGTGTAACATGAATTTATGATCTGGAAACCCTTAAGTAGACAGCAAGCTATGGGGTCAAATTAATGCCACATCTCTGAAACATCATCTAACACTTATTAGTTCATCTTGAAGCAAAAGTAGAAGAAGAAAACCTCACAAAGAAAAAAAAGGTGTAAAGGAGAGAGATTTTGTATTCAAGTCTTTGAAGTTTTGCTTTAGCAGATGGAGGAAGAAGCTTCAAATGGAAAGCATGAGGAAGTAAAGAAGGAACGAGAAGAAGTAATAATAGATGATGGAGAATGCCGAAAAAATGAAGCTCAAAATGAATCATCTAAAGAGGCTGTTATTGATGGGATCCCTGCGAAGATAATAGAATCGCAGGAAAATATCGAGTCGAGCTCAAGTAGTAGCGATAGCTCTGATGATGCGATGGAAATTGAAAAGACTAAAAACGACTTTCCAGAAATGGAGGATAAGGTTCTTGAGCCTGTTGTTGATGTGGTTAAGCCTGATAATCCTGAAGAAAAAGAATTAGGAGAAAATCCTGAGAAAAGTAATGCTGCTGAGAAGGACAATGAAGTCGAGATTTTGAGCACGGCGACAGAAATGGTGAATCCAAATGGTGTTGTGGTGGTAGAAAAGGCTGTAGTGGAGAGTCAGGAACCTGAAGATCCGCCATCAGTTGCTGTGGAGAAAGCTGCTTCTGTGGTAGTAGTGGAGGAGGCTGTAGAAGCAAAAGTGATTGAGGAAACAGAATCGGTGATTCAGCCGAAAGAGGGGAGAGATGCAGGGGGGTCACCTGAGACCGTTGATGATTTGGCATCAAAGAGTACTGCTACAACTACTGAAGTTGGAGAATCTGTGCAGGCTCAACAAGAGCTTCCTGAAACTGCTCCTTCTAACACTGCTGATGAGACAAGCACCAATAGGGAAATTCCTGAAAGCGCCGCGAATCCGGTTAGTGCTTTGATGAATGTAACAACACAAGTCAATTATATCAGTTGAAAAGCTGGTAAGTTTTGATGATGTTTTGTGTTTTTGCAGCAAATTCTGTCCGTGACTCATCGTACCTATCAGCGAACTTCCTGGAAGACTTGCTGCGGATTGTTTGATGTTTTGCGTCGATCCGAAAGACAAAAGGTATGGAGAACCTTCTTGTACGTCTTTTGCATATGTCCATGCCTTCTTTTTATAGCTGATTGTATTAAAAAAGTTGCATATCTTAGTGGGTTTAGTGAAATTTGTAAACCAGAAGCATATTAATTCTTCATTTGGCATGTTTTATTAAATCTTATGGATTCCTACTATTTTTAGTGAGGCCTGGGAGAGTACATAAAATTGGAGATAGAGTGGAGAAAAAGGGTTGTTTCGGATTGTCCTTGTTCTTTCAAATGTGGTCAATCTCTTTGTTTTACAAGATATAAATCATGCATAGAAAGAGATTTGAGGAAAAAACAAGGTTGTCTCGCGATGATTTGGGCATGATGCTTTCAGATAACGTTCGCATCATTGGACACACTAAGGTAGCAATCAAATAGTTATTCAATGAAACTAGAATGAAGGCGTAATTATTATTATAGTCTTCTTGCAATTTTCTTTTCTTCCATCCCTCTATCACATTGGCAACATACATAAGAGAAATACAGAGGAATAACGTGGGGATGACTTTTATTTGCTTATTGCTATGCACTCAAAATCCTTAAGCCTTGAACCAAATACACTTTCCTCTCCTTCCTCTAAAAGCCTTAGCCACTATTGTCGCTGCACCATCGTCCAGGCACTGTTGCTGGTATACCGAGGGCGGTTCATGGTTGGTTTGCTGATTGTGTCTGCTGGCTTGATTGGTGGTAGCTAGTTCTAGGACTTGGATATTTTGGTTCCTCCTTTAGTCATGTGGCTTTTGCCCCTCTATTGCTATCTAAACCAGCTCCAGCTCACTGCCTTTTCGGTTAGCACTATATCTTCCATTTCCAGGGACATAAGCCTTGCCCTGCGCCATCACCGTCCACCATACTCTGTGCAAATAAATTATCATCGGTTCGTGTCGTTGCAATTCCTTCCATGGCAATTCCTTTCAGATCCTCTCTTTTGCCAAGCAAGTAGCATCATTATCACATCGTCTTCTTCCCATTATCTCATCTATTAATTACACAGGGAAAATAAATGAATGCTTTTGGCTTAACAAGACTTATAAAAATAAAAATAAAAACTTGCAAATCTGCAAGAATTATTCTTGTATTTTTCCTGGTCTGATACAATTTTCCTTGTGCCTGCAGGTTTAGGGATGAGCCACATAGATTGCAAAGTGTGTGTGACAATTTGGAAATCATAGAAAGTGGGAAAATAAGTTTGAGAGTATTGTTTCTTTGTTTGCGGTTGCTTGAGCTTGCATGGGTTAAAAGACTTGGCTTTGATAGAGACAAAAAGATATAGAATTAATCGACAGAAGAAACGAAGCAATGAGCATTTGATGCATGGGGTCTTCCTCTATTCTCTACTATTTGATTATATTGTTGTTTGATTTGATATTTTTCGTAGTTTTCCAGCACCTTAGTGTGATTTTTTTTTTATAATTTCTTGAAGCACACAACTCAATTGTTTGTTATGAAAAATTTTTTGAGTGCAGTATCATACTATTTTGAGTTTTTTTTTTTTTTTTTCAACTATATATTCCTTTAATCATACAAATGTCGTAAAAGTAGTCATTTCCGCGGCCTTGCTAAATCCAACAGTTTCCAAGATCATTTTTAAGGAAGAATAGTTAGGACCTAGAAGCAGGTACATCATCTTTTGACTATGTGCTTAACAGCTTCTCAATGGGAAAAACGGAACAATGCGTTTATGCTGCGTTTGGCAACCTTGGGAAGAGAGAGGAAAGTTGCAGAAATGAAGGGGGGAAAAAAAAGTGAAAAGAGAAATGAGCGGACATAAAAATATGTGAAAACTTTATTTTGTGATTAATAACTTATAAAGGAAATGACTGGTGAAGGAAGGGAATAAAGTTAATGATTAATAAAATTATTCGTATCATCTTTATAAATTAGTAGAGGGGCAATTTAGTAACTTCAACCGTTTTCACTGCTTTCCACCACTTTCTCTCCGATCATGGGCAGAAAATAAGGTGAAACAGGAGCAGAAGTATTCATTTCCATTTCCACCGTTTATTGCTACTTTCTGCTCTCACTTAAATACCCAAACACAAACACATATTTTCCACTGCTTTCTGCCGTCCTCCACAGGTTTCTACCGTTGCCAAACACAGAACTAGGCAGTGTCAATCTTTTTCCTATGTATTAATAAGTTAATGCAAGATGTACACTCTTCTCCATCTTCAGATGACTAAGTTTTAATCACTATACAGCACACAGATGAGAACCATCCTTAGAGCTCAAGTTGAATCAAAATATACTGCTAACATAGGTGTATCACCTTGTGTCATATATATAAGACAGGAGCTAACTACAAGATTTAAAGGTTGAATCAATGGAATGGATATGTCTTTTTCTGGTCCAGTTATATTCCTGGTTTTGGTTATCACAGGAAGATTAGCTTCAGACCTATCATGTTATTCTCGTCAAACCACCTGAAGAAAAAGAAAACACCAGCAAACAACACCGCAACGGAACCTGGCCGAATCCTGCAACAATGTCTACGGATTTCAGAAATATGGATTTTTATACTTTGGATGATGAGACTGCATACGTGGATATGCAATCTAAAACAATGAATTACCATATAATCATCAATAGCTTCCATCGGTCTTATGCAACTCCTCCATTACTTCTGCTACACTTATCAGTACTATTATAAGGTGATGGCAGAATTCAGACTTAAAAATTTCATTCTAGCCTTCTAGGCTTAAAAGATACCCTGTTCATATATATGCTACCACAAATTTAAGCTCTACAAGCAGCATCGTATCAATTATCAAAGATAACAATTTATCATAAATTACACGAAAACTTCAGTCTATCAAGACATGCTAACGAAACACCTTGCTACACTCATATGAAAGATGATGAAAGGCTTAAAGGAATCTTAATCTAAAGCATAATCAAGTCCACAGGATGGACACTAAAGAAAATAAAATTTCAATCCACCAATCAAAGACTGGGAAAGCACGGGCATAAAATACCAATGAGAACATTTGTGGTCTGAAACCAATGGAAACCCATAACAAATAAAGAAAAAGAAAGAGAAAACACCAGCAAACAACACCGCAAAAGAACCTGGCCGAATCCTGTGACACAGGATGGCAAGCATGGGCACAGGTTTTATGAACCATGCAACAATGTCTAAGGATTTCGGAAACATGGATTTTTATACTTTGGATGATGAAACTGCATCATGGATATGCAATCTAAAACAATGAATTACCATATAATCATCAGTAGTTTCCTTCGGTTTTATGCAACTCCTCCATTACTTCTGCCACACTATTATAAGGTGATGGCAGAATTCAGACTTGAGACTTTCATTCTAGCCTTCTAGGCTTAAAAGATACCCTGTTCCCATGTATACTACCACAAATTTAAGCTCTCCAAGCACCATCGTATCAAAGATAACAATTTATCATTTAAACTATAAGAAAACTTCAGCCTATCGAGACATGCTAACAAAACACCTTGCTACACATATTAAAGATGATGAAAGCATAATCAAGTCCCATTGGATGGACACTAAAGAAAATAAAATTTCGATGCACCAATCAAAGACTGGGAAAGCACGGGCATAAAATACCAATGAGAACATTTGTGGTCTGAATCCAAATGGAAACCCATAACAAATAGAAAGTCACAGCTATGCCAATAAAACATAGGTAGCTGCTCAAACTACTGCACTAGCAGATTATGATAACTCATTTTCCCAACATAACCAAGTTCCAGAGTGACCAAATTTATGATCAAAACCAACAAAATAGTTGGGGGGAGGGAAGGAAGACAACAAAGTAGTCCATAAGCTTGAAACTGAAGTAAACCAAAATCATACTTCCTAACAAAAGAAACATATTTCTACTACCTTGATTATGTAATTCTTTGCTTCCCTCTATCTTTCGAATACTCCCACTAGTGTCGCCTCAAATAGATATAGGCCATAGAAGCTGCCAGAGCTATAGCTCCCGAGGAACCCATGGCAACAATGGGCCAATCAAGCTTCAAACCCTTATCTTCAACACCAACACCAATCCCTCTCTTAATCATATCCCCATTAATTGCATCAGCAGCCTTCTTCTCCTTCAGTCCACTAATTACACTACCTGCCGAATCTAACTCCTGCTGCAATTCAACCACCTTCAATTCCATTCCCTTCATCTTCTCTTCTGCTTCCCTCAACGCTACTTCCAATCCATTCTTCTCTTTCTTACACTTCTCCAACTCTAGAGCATCCTTCATAACAGCTGCCTCTAAATTCTCAATCTTCTCCACCAACCCAGAGACTTCCTTCTCCTTCTCCTGAATCTTCTCCTTCAATTCCATTTCAATCCTCACTTTCTCACTCTTGCTCTCAAGTTCCTTGACCTCCAAGATACCAATCTTCCTCTCCAAATCCCGAATCCTGATCTCGCATTCCGCCTTTCCCGTCTTCAGAGCCTCCATTTCCCTTTCCAAACCCTCCACTCTCAACCCTTTCTCTTCCGCCACTCTCCTCATCTCCACAACTTCCTTATTTGCTTCGTCAGATTCGTTCATCGAATTGCCCAAAGTCGTGTTGTAACCTAGTCACTTCTGTTTCCAACTCCACAGCTCTTTTCATGATAGATTCCATAGCTCTCTTTCCATCCTCAGCCAATTCGATCTCTCTCTCCATCCTCTCGATATTCTCTTTCATCACCCATTTTCACTCCTCAAACCCTCAATCTCAGACACATATTTCTCAATCCTCTCTTTCGTTTCATCATTTTCACGAATCAAATTAACCTTCTCAAGCTCTAATGATTTTAGCTTATGAATCAACTCATTTACCTTGATCTCATCACTGGGATTCTGGGTTTCTCTGTCTTCTTCATGATTGACTCCATTGATCATCTCATCAGCCATAATTAGACCTGAAAAGAAAACCAACAAAGGGAAAAAAAAAATGAACAACTTTCCAATAGCCAATTGGTCAAAATTCAATACCCAGATATCAAAAAACAGAATCAATAACAAAAGTTTGAAACTTTACTGAATTGAAGCAGCTCTGGATTTTATAAACTAAATATAATGATAAAGACGACTAAAAGATGGATATCTTTATGGTTTTTTCTTTTATGTGAAGTTGGTTAGGTTTAAAGGGAAAAGGGTGGAGGAGAAGGAAGGAAAACCTTTCTTTTTTTAACCAAGAAATGATTCTAATATTCTCTAGAAAAAGGCGGCTCAGGAGTTAGGGTTTTCAGTGACAATTTTCTCTGAGATTTTGGAACATTATGCTGTTTTGGACGGTTTAGATCGGAGATTTTTCCCCAAAAAGATCGGAGATGTTTGCGATGGGAAGCACGTGGATTTAAGCCATTTAGTGTGTTAGATTTTCATCGAGGGCCGGAGTTGTAAAACGGAAAGCTTTTTTACTTTATTTCCATTGCATTAAGTTGATGAGAAAAAGAATAAAATAATTCTACATGGGAAAAAGAAGAAGAAGCAGGAATTGATATTCTACGCATTTTTCTTAAAGGCTTGTAATAAATTTGCAATTCATTAAAAAAATTAATAAAACTACAATACCTTCTACATTGTTCAACTAGAAAATTAAACAATATATAAGTAATAAAAATTAATTGATTATATTGTCTTATTAAAGAAATCAATAGAAAGAACTAATTTGGTAATGCATTTGAAACTTTATTGGATAAAGCATCGAAGAACAAAACCAATTATTAAAGTTGGGTATATAAATTGATGAAGGCCATGATAAAAAATATTCACACTTAGACTAATTTACAATCCAGCATGATTTAACACTTTAGTAAGCTTAATTGTTTTTGAAATTTTAGGATTTTTGAAAGGAAGAGTAGATGTAGTTGCTACTTTTAGTTATATTATAGTTATGGATCTTTTCAATATATTTAAACCTTCATTGCCTGTTATAATCTTTAAGATAAATATAGTTTTTTTTGTAACTCAAGTCCTTAAAATGCCATTAAATCAACTAGAGTTTATGTTTTAATTAGGTGTATTTGTATGTTGAATGTGTTTACGAATGCTTATGTTGTAATACCCCATCTCCATTGCATCTTCTAAAACCTACTCTATCATCTGTATAGCTTACTCAAAGAACTATATAATTGTGGAGCATTATGCTAGCCTAAACTCCAATTTTAAGAATAAGCTCCAATTTATTATTATTATTATTATTTTATTATTATTATTATTATTAAACATTAGAGAACTTAACATCACATTTACCCCCTCCAATCAAATCAGATTTGACAATTTTGAATTGTATATGCAATTGGGTTTCCAAACATGTTCAAAACTTCTTTTTTCTATTTTTTTGACATTATTAGAGGAGTATCACTAAGTATAGTATTTAAATTAGATATTTCGAATGTAAATGGTCTTATAGCCTAGTGGCATCTTCCTGATCTCTCAAGTGAGGTATCGAATTTAAATCCCCCTCCATTTTGTGTTAAAAAAAAAACTAGATATTTAGAATAATTAAGTAATTCTACTGTCACGCTCCAAAGGGTACCCTAAATGTAACAGTTCGCCACACTCAATATTAAAGCTTAAGTATGACAACCTTAGCCACTCGTAAAAGCTTTGATATTAAGTGTGAGGCGTGCTCTCACAAATTTAGAGGACCACACATGGAATTATGAATCTTAAAAAGATATAATAACATATTAAAAAAAGAGGATTCATAATATTCATTTACTTATAACAATGATCTTACAAATTTAGGGACATTTCCCATAATCACAAATCTATCACAAGAATATTATACATCTTATCCAACACTAAACTCCATCTAGGATTTTCTTATCAAAAAAGAAATTACCTGACTAGAAGGTCCTTGTGGCCTCAACCACAGATAAGGGAACTGCAAAAGATATCTATGGGGGTATAAGCTGACAAGCTTAGTGAGAACTATTTCCATAAATAACTTCTTGTAACAAAATTCCAAACAAGTTGTTTAAGTGATCAAATGAAATGCAACATACACGTAGGCAAACAAGGCATATAGTTTTCCAGGAACTATATATTGAATGGATTTGCGCCCTCCATTCGGGGTTTGGTGATACATAACCTTAAAACAAGTAGTTTTAATTAAAAAGATTTATGCTTTCAACCAATTTCGCCAAGCATGTGAAGTCTACTTGAATCGAGCCTTGCTTTTGAATCTTCCGCGAAGCATTTCCTTAACGCCGTCAAGCAATCGCTTTCGGACACTTCGGCAAGTGTTGCTTTCGACATGAGCTTACTATCCTTCTCACCCAAGGATAATAACCCAAATGCAATGTGACTCACTTCGTGGTATGCACGAATCCATTTATTTATGATATCATAATATTATTATTATCAAATTTAAGGCGATCAAAGAATTTTATACATAGCAAGTGTTATACTAAAACAAACATTTAAATCAATTCCGGCCTCGATATTCTTAGGATTCTTTCAAAGAATTATTTTACATACATATCCATTTGTCTTTTCCTAGCTCTAATGCAACAAAATTACAAGCACAACAAGTATAGTATTTAAAGGAAATAAACTCATGATGCCATGTCGACTATTCTTCTATACGGATGAGTTGTTCACACACTCCACTGAATCGAAATAATCTTCGGGATATAGGTATCCTTCCTCGGAGTCACCTAGCCAAAGAAAATACCCACAATGAGTATTTCTTGATGATTTTCTTGAATTTTGACAAGACAATGTCAAAAGAACGTTAAAGTTCGTATAAAGGAAAGTTCCAATTTAAAATGGCCATAACTTGTTCATTTTAACTCGGAATCGCACATATAATATACCGATTTCTACCTACTCAAAAAGATCTATTCATTTCTAAAACTACTTTTACAAACTAAACCATTTAGGCCCCGAAACAGTAGCGATAAAATTCGCCACGAATTTTCCAACTCAAAAACAACTTTGGTCCAATCATCCAAAAATTTATTTGATAAATACTTAGCTATCTATATAGTTGAAAATTTCTCTTTTTATAGCTACATAGCTTATATTTATTCATGCTCAAGTGTTTGTTGTCTAATCATGTTTCTTGAGTAAAGAAATATTAATTTTTAAAAAACTATTGTTTTACAAGAAATTCATTTTGTGATTGTTTTTGAAATGAATACTTAGATTCTTTTGGTTTTTAAAGAATTACTTTATTTTTGACTTATTACCTTTCTAGATGACTTTTGAAAAACAATTTTTCTTCTTTTCTAAATTCTTGTGTTGGTCCTATGTATGGTCTACACATTCCTTCTTTGACTATTTATTCTGAAAAGATCTAAACTTGAAAAATCCTTACTCCTTGCTTCCTAAGGTTTTTGCTATGTTATGTTTTCGTAAAAATCATTTTTGTATAAAAAATTATTTTCTTTTGAAAAACAAAATTGGATAATAATTTATTTAAAAAAAAACTTTCATAACAAAAGTGGTTTCTAAAATTTGTAGTAGGTTCTTTTGTAACTTGAAAAGAATGACTTTATTTTTATTAAATCTTAGATTTTATACTTCACATAAACTTATCTCTAAGTGGTAAAATCTCCTTTTGTCAATTATTTTTAGAACTTGAAATTTTAGACAACAATCTAAATGAATCATAATTTATGAGAAATAATAGCAAACAAAAATGACATAAATAATAAAGTTAAGTATTGGGAGTCTTAGCTTTTTCAAGGCTCCCGGGACTAAGAAGTAGACTAACCCCAAAATAAAATGAAAGAAAGAAAAATTTGTTTTGACTTGATGAGGACAAATCTAAGACTGGACTAGTCTTAAAATAACAAGAAATGAATAAATAAATTGCAATGGAATAAATAAATAAATTGCATTGCATAAAAATAAATAAATTGCAAGTGAGCTTATATGCTCTAAAGAATATGTATATATATATATATATAGAGATAATAATACTTAGATATAATAACAATAATATGAACAAAATAATAACATAAACATAAATAGATTTTCATGAGCAAGAACAATACATGAACATAATGTAGCTTTAATAATATTTAGTCTTTGGAAACCCACACTATGGTCATGTAAAGTTACGTGACATGAGGAAAAAAAAAACAATAGAAAATGGTTACTTAAAGAAGACTTTTGTAATATTACGTGGTTTTGGTTTTTGTTATAGGTAGAAGTTGTTTTGGAATTATTTTTTAGAGAGTTTTGGGAGGATATTTGGAGAGAGTTTTGAGATGAGAATTTGAGAGAGTTTTTATAGAGAATTTGTGGGTAGTAAATGTGTGAAAGAAGTGAAAGAGGAGGGGGTATTTATAAGAAAATGCGGAGTGATTTTTGTATGATTAAATTAAATGAAAATTGAAACAAATTGAGGAGAGAGGGGGAGGGGCATGCGCCGGCCATTATGGAGAGGAGAGAGGGAGTGATTTAATTTTTGTATTTTTATTGATTAAATATAATAACAAGTAAGGTAGATGTGAAATAAAGTTATGGGAAAGGTAAAAAGTAAAGGTTATAGGTTATGGTGTATGTAAGAGTAGGTGTAAGAAAAAATAGAGATAAAAGAATAGTATAGAATAGTGATGAATAGTGTAAAGATATGACTAATAAAATACCGGTAGTAAGAAAATACGAGTATAATTGCGATTTTTATTATTTTTACTTACCGAAAAATTATAAAACTGATATTTTTGAAAACCTTATATTTTTACAAGTTTAATGGTATATTCGGAATATTTTTACTATTCCAAGCTCCGGGACATGTTTTTCAAGAACTGTGTCCGATCGGGTTCGAAACGAGTTGCGGTTTTACCAATCGGATCTTTTTACGCTTCCCTAGGTAATTACGCACTATTCTATATTCTAAACTCCTACTTATTCTTACTGAGTTGCTTATTCGGGATTGCCGGACTTAAGCTATCACGTCTAACTAAGGTTTTGTTGACCTTTAGAGTTCCGGTTGACTTCCGGTTTAAGGTTTTAGGCTAAACCGATTCCAAAAATTTGGGGGTTTACATCTACATCTCAAATATTGTATGTTTTTAACATTGATACTAATATTCGTTTTAGTGTTAGAGATGATTTTTACCTTAAGAATTATCATCATGTGAGTATCATTTTTAGTCCTAATGATGCATGATGACTATGCAAACTAGTATGTTGACTAACCTTGAGAAGTTGAATTGAGTAGGTAGTAGAAGTAGTTCTTTCCTCTCCATTTTGAAATGTAGCACAGAAGCAGTATTGACAAAGTTATTCGATTCCAGAGGAGCCTCCAGAACAGTAAACCGGTATTATGCACCGTAGGCATAGGTACGCGCAATCCTCAGGTTCTCATGTTCATCCAAAAAGAATTTGTGCTAATGTTTTCAATCCAAGTATTGCAAGGAGATGAGACCTTAGGTACACATCTTCCTAGGTAAGCTAGCAGATATTCTGGTGGACCGACCTAGTAGACTAAGAAGGATTCTTTAACCATAGTTATTGTCTTGTGAATGAAGTATGGGTCATAAACAATAAAGTAGCAGCTCGACACTTGGCCTAATGCAAATGGATTTAGAGATCTCGAGTGAAGCTTAAGATCACCTATGGTCTTTTGCCAAGTCTAGAAAGATTAGGAATCAAAGCAATGCAAGATCACATATAGACTTGTGTCAGATCTAGCGAGATAAGGAAAGTCAGGGCAACTCTTGAGATCTCTCTTGGCCTCAACACTCGAGATCATAATTGGGCTAGTTTAGATGCTGGAAGCTTAGGTTTTAGTGAAGGACACCTAAAACAAAAAAAAAAGGAAAAAAAGACTTCTCCCGTGAAAGAAAAGGAGAAAAAAGAAGATTATGCTACCCCATTTAATATTGTGTCTTTAAATATTTTTTTTAATAAAATATTATGTCTTGTATATAAAAAAAAAACGAAAAGAAGAAAAGGAAAAAAATGTAATATGGAGTAGTGCAAAGACATAGATCTCCAAGCAATTTTATAGAAAAGCTTCATTTTACTTTGGTTCATCAAGAAGCATGGGACACATCGATCTATGTAGTGTCGTGAATGATCTTGCGATGACAAGCTTACTTCATGAATGCTTAAAATAAGTTTGAAGACGTTCACTCAAATGAAATTTCTTAAACCCCCTTTAACTTTATGAAAGAAGCTTTTGGTTAAGGGGAAAAATGTAGAAAGCCATTGTTATATTTAGTCTCATAGCCTAATTTAATGTCATGAACTAGTCTTTTAGGCTAGTGGTATGGTCTAATAAGGGATGCCAGATGAAGACTTGACTTGGTAAGCTTAGAATAAAAATTGCTAAATTGATTTATTTCATTCTCAACTTTATTCAATTTTCTCGTCCAAAAAAACTACACTCAAAAAATATTTTTCTAGGATAATTTGAGCTTTATTTAATCTAAAATATGGCTTATATGGACTAAAGTAGGCCTTGTGCTCTTTCATATTAAGATGGGATATTTTAAAAAAGAAAACTAGGCTTCTTTTATATTATTAAAGCACTCTTTCTCTTCCAAGCCCAAATCTAAAACCCATCCCTATATAAGAAAAAGAAGGAATGAATGTTGGTCATTGAATCTATAAGAGAGATCCAACAGTCACAAACAACGTTTGTTCTCAATCATCCATTTATGTGCTATCCAATAGCTAGTATCAGCCTCTAGCATCTATAAATAGGAGGCTCCTCTATTCATTTGGACACATTGTATGTATTGTTAACTGATGAAGTGAAGAAGTGGCAAATAGGTACTAAGAAAGCAAGGTAAAGACTGGCCAGTGACAATCTCATAATTGCAAATCTTATCTCAAAGGAAACGAGCCAACTCGAATAAATCACGCCAGTGGTAGTAAGCTTGGCCGATTTTTAGCCAAATTCCTTCATTTAGGGCCTCAAGCGGCCATTTTTAATATTTTCGTTAGTTTTTATTTTCTTATAACATTTTTATAGAAGTGTCAGTTTTCTATGCCATCCGTGGTGTTTTACTTGTCTTTTATGTACTTTATTTTAAGACCATTTTAATTTTTGGCAGTTTCAATTCTGTTTTTAGCAGCTTTTAAGCTAGCCTATAAATTGTATTCCCTAGGGCATAAGACGTTAAGTTATTATTAGAAAAACAATATTTGACTCGTCTTTGCTCTTTTTCTCTCTAAATTCTCGAATTTCATATATTTCTTCGAATTTGAATGCCAAAATACCTAGGAATTCTCAAAATCAATTGGTATTTGAGGATCACACTTCGAGTATTTGCATAATCAATGTTTGTGATGTAAACCCTAATTCAATTTCAAGTTAACCGCTGCATTATTAAGATTAAGAGAAATATAGAAACTCTACTAAAATTTCTTAACATATTGCTGTGGTGACAGCATTGCACTTGTCATTCAGTCATTATAATTGTATGAGAACTCATATACAGTTATCTGTCACGCCCCATAGGGTACCCTACACGTAACAGTCCGCTACATGCTACATAAGACTTAAGAATTACTACCACAATCATTCCAAAGTCTTGTACAGATGCAAGGCGTACCTTTACGACAGTAGAGTACATGAACTAATGGAGATAAATAGTTTAATTTGACATGCTATAAGCATCATAATATAAACCATGAGTCCACATAATCAATTACAAAAGTTCTAGGGACATTCCTCCATAAAAGCATATTAAGTTTGAAAGTGGTCTTTTTTTTTTTTTTTTTACAGTCATCTAGTAAATATTAGGGTTTCCTATGGAAGTCTACATGAAATTGAACACAAACTTCTAAAGGAAACTCCTATTTCCTGTACCTGCTCAGTAAGATGCCTCGACCTTAGCCAAATATATGAAAACTACAATAAGAAAAAGCTGTGGGGGCGTAGCTACATTAGCTTAGTGAGTGAATACTTCCATAAAGACATTTATAACAAATCATTCAATCGAGTTATTTATTCAACCATATGGAATGCATCAACAACATGAACAAACAAGACATATGATCAGCCGAAAATCATTTGTGAATGGATTTACGTCCACCATTCGGGGTTAACAATTAACGAATACTGCGGTACTATCGTTGAATTAATGTGTTGTTTATGGATCACGGGTAACCAACTTATGTCGTTTATGGATCACGATCAACCAATTCATTTATGTCGTTTATGGATCACGAACAACTAACTTTTAGCTGTTTATGGATCACAGGTAACCAACATATGCTAATTCTCTATCCCTATCGTGAAGTGATTATGTCCATGTTAACTATTAATCCGAATAATTATTAATACCAATTTTTAGGTGATCAACCAATCTCGTAGACAATCAATCCTATAATATCTTAAACAAACATAAGTTAATCACTCGATTCTGATATTCTTAATACAATTTCTCAACTCATCATCAAGCGTACATAATCCCCCATAATTTCCATCATGCAAATCTATTTTTATCTTTTGCCTCATATTCTAGTGCAACTAATCACTGCAATCACAATCAAGAAATGAAATTATAAAGTAATACTCACTCGATCATAATTTGTCGGTCTCTTAGTAATAATAGTCTGGTGGTAACAAATCTCGAGATCCAAGTCACCTAAATAAAAGAAATACCCAAATGAGTATTTCAACTCATATCTAATCTATTTTATTTCATAAAAACTATTAAGTTCGTAATTCTCATCATTAATGTAAATTCCAACTTAAAACGACCATAACTTGGTCATTTTAACTCGGAATTTCGCAAATCATATATCGATTCTATTTATTTCAAAAGATATATCTAATTCTAACATAATATCTTAGTTTTGAAAAATTTTAAGTCTTGAAAAGTTTGGATTAGTTCTGTTCAGTAGCCAAACATCCATTTTCGAAATTGCTTTTGTGAAGAGTTTTGATGTTTCTACTATCCATGCCAAATATGCATACAATATTAACAAGTTACAATCATGAATGGTATGTCATAAGCTTCCTATATGTATGTTCTTGATGATATTCTATTAGAAGAATATTTTAGAAAGCTTCTACTTTACAAGATGTCATGAATATCTAATTTAGCAAGACTAGTTTTGTGTTCTTGACAAGTCACACTTGTTTTAAAATTTTCCTTAATAAAATTTATTTGTTCTTGCTAAAATTAAGTCTTTACTATATCTATTTCTTAAGGTCTTCATTTTTCAATAAAAATCATCATTTTACACTTTGTAAACAAGTGTTTAAATATGGGCTATTCCTAGATCCAAATTTTGTAAAAATGATTTTGGGATGATTTCTTTAAGAAAAACTCATTTGATACTTTAAAAATTAAGGCTCCACTAATCCTATCCCCTAAGACTTCATTTTCTTAATAAAAATTCCATTTTGGGTTTAAAAAATAGGTGTTTACATACCCTTTTTTCCTAGTTACAAATTTCATGTAACTAACATAAGATCCAAATTTTCTATCTTGTAAATATTTCTGTTTGACCAATTTCTTTTAGTAGGTCTACCATTAACTTATCAAAATCATCTCCTATTGATATCTATTTCATAAGCCCTTCATTTTTCACATAAAACTCATGTTTTGGAGTTGAAAAATAGGTTTTCAAAATATAGCTCTTTTTCCATCGAATTTACAAAAGTTTATTTTGATGAAGCAAAATTTGTTCTTGAGCTTTTTGGCTTATCTTCATAAATATCCTAACTAAAAAAAACATTTATTTACATAAGACAAAATCTCAATAGCCGTTTATTCATTCTAAACAAAATAAATGCATGAGATCTCAAATGACATGTAAAAGATGGATGTCTAGAAGCTAAATCTTAGTGTGATGATCATGTTAGATGCATGAAATGAAGTATACACCATGATAATAATGTAGTAGCAAGATTTCTACATAAGATCATCACTATATGAACATATATTATGATCATGACAAAAATATGAGCTTAAAACATAAGATCCACAACTTGTGATGGCTTGATCATCATATTTTAGTGATTTCACATCCCTAGCATGAAGCTCATGGAGATTTTTTTTATGAATCCACATATGAATGTTCTTGCCATTACATGTTTTTGTGGTGATAATGTATAGATCTATACTATTAAGCTTGAATGACAAGAGGAATTGAAGAAAAAAAATATGTATGAGTGTGTATGGGTAGGGAGGCTCACAGTAAGACTAGAGAGAAGAGAGGAAAGGAAAAAAATTTCAAAAGTTGATTTTTGTGAAAAAGAAGGAAAGTGAAACGGTAAAGGTATAAAGATGTTTATATAGGGAATTGATTAGGGTTTTGTGTGATTAAATAAAAGGAGAAAAATAAAACAAACGAGAGGGAAAATAGGGAGGGGTAGAGCCAGCCAAGGGGGAAAGGGAGAGAAAATGAGTGTTGTGTGATTTTTCAAACTTAATTTTGTGTAATAATATGTGACAATTTGCATAGGAAAAGAAAATATAATGAGTGAAGTGTAAGGATGTAAGATTAGGGGCATGACTTATGAGTGTGAGTAGAGTATGGACTTGTACTTGTGAATAGTAATGAATAGTAGATTAGACAATTAAATTACCAGTTAGTAAAAAAAATACGATAAAAGGCTATAGCTGTAATTTTTATAAATCGAAAAAATTATAATAAATATATTTTTGAATTTCTTATTAAATTCCAATCTTAAGGAGTATTCCAAAATATTTTTCTAATTTCGAGTCCCAAGGCCCGGTTTTCCAGAACAGATCCCGATCGGGTTCGAAATAGATAATTTCTCGAAAACTGATCTTTTTATGTTTCAATATATTCTATAGAACTATAATCTAGATCAACTTGCTCTCAAAAGCTCTATGGTTTTATTCTCGGTGAAGTCGGACTTAGGGTTTTTAAGTTTCTTTCTAACCTTAGCTATTTCGATTTAGGGTTTCGGTTTCCGATTCAGTTCTTGAAGTCAAGCTTGGTTTACAAAGAAAGATGGGACTTATTGAACCCCCCCTCTTTGGTGCTCTTTCAGCTGAGGGAACTGTACCCTTTTGTTTGGTAGAAGTCTTGAGTACTCTTTGCATGTTTGTATTTCTAGATGCTGGGTGGTTTGTGTGTTCGGATTAAATGAATTTCAATTCATACTGATCATTGACCAAGTTTTTCAATTTATAAATATTTTCTAAATCAGTTTCAATAACTACAGTCTCACAGGGTAAACGCACCTATCAAATGTAGCATAGATAGTGATTTAGGTCGATCTCAAGGAATAATTGGCAGCTAATGTATGCTTAACCTCATTAATTGTCTAACCAAAGAAAGTTTGGAAAAACATAAAGAAAAAGCAATTATGCTAAGTTAGAAATATTCACAAACGTTTAATGGATAAAATAGGAAATAAGCCTGAAACTTCTATAAAACAGCAGCTCAGGGTTACTTCACCGATTCCTTATCAGAATGATTTCTTAAGAACAACAAACTTTTTAAAAGCTCTTTGAATTATGTGTGTTATACTACCGGATTCTCTAATTTAAACTAAAGCTTCTCTTGAATTTAGTAATTCTAGATCTAGCTAAGACTAGTAATATGAAGTTTTAATTAGACCTGCATAAAGAATAAGAATCCATTGTTTCGAAAAGACAACTCAATGAATTTTCAAAACAAGTGATAGAAAGTCTCCACCCATTCCTCGGCAAGAGGTAGTTAGGATTAACTCCATTAGCAACCACAGATCTATTCAATTGAATGATCTGTCGATCTATTCAATTGAAATCAATAGTCAATTCTAAAAGAGTGCACCATTCCTTTAAAAACCATAAGTTTATGTTCAAGTTACTAATTACAAACACCCAATCATATTAACTTGAAAGCGCATTTGAAATCAAACTGAATCAAGAATTGGATTCGTAATCCCTAAGCTGTAGGAGTTTATTTCTCCATGGATTTATAGAAATAAGCACGAATTAGAAGAATAAAACAAATTCGAAGGATTAATCAATTAATTGCTCAGAAATTCATAGAAATTACAAACATTGGGTTAAATTGATTTTACCCAGAAAATAGAAGAAATTCTCAAGTAAGAAGAAATGAAAATTCTTTTACCTAAGAATCCTTCAGAGATCTACTCTACATTAATACTGATTTACACTGTTGGTACATACTTTACAACGCACGCTTGCACGTTTTTATAAGCTACTAGGCACAGAAAGTATGGCCTACTTTATTGACACGTGGCATATTCTCTTTAACAGAATTTGTGATACTTTCCATGCTCGTATATGATTTATGAAAACACTTGTCGAAGGTTGCGTGTGATCTATTAGTCGAGGGTCGAATTAATCAAAATCAGGCTCAACTTTAGGAATTTCCAAAATAAACTGTGCGTTTTTGTCCATTGCTCTATCGAGGGTAAAATTGAGAAAGTTGAAGCTCGTATTGCTGAGGCTCGAGGCAATTATGATAAAGATTTGGTCTGTAAAAGTACTTGTCGAGGGTCGAGATTTGAGGCTCGACTTTGAGGCTCAACAATATATTTTCTTCAGAGTGATGTTCGATCATTTTTACTGAAGTCGAGGGTCATGTCGAGGGCTCACTGTTAAGGTTCGATAGACCAATTTTTTTATTATTGTTCTTCATTTGTTTGGCCTCGGCTGTGACTTTTCAGGGCTCGACTTCTGCAATCTTGATTTTACTTGTTGTTTTTGCTCCAAATATGAATTAAAACACTTAATTACTCCTCATTGGATTCCAAGAGCTTTAAAACAACATTATTTATCAAAAACATAAATTTGCAGGATTTTATCAAGAATTTTTTAGCAAAATGAGCTCAAAATCCTATGCAAAATATAGAGTAAAAATGACTTATCAAATTCCTCCACATTTAAGCTTTGCTTGTCCTCAAGCAAATAAAACAATTTAAAGATCACAAGGATTATTCAAGAAAACAAATCATGAATGGTTTAGTTGCACTGAATAATTTAAGTGCAAACCATCTCAGCATTATGAAAAATTTAATTATCTTTATTGACTAAAATAAATTTACTCCTGTAGAAATCAATTGACTTATCTATGTAAATTAGCTTTTACCCTCATTATTTAATAAAGAATTCCAAGCAAAAATTATTCGAAAGATCAATCAAAGTAAGAAGAAACTCAATCAACTTTTATCCTCTTACATATAAAAGTATGTAATCTTTTAATCATTTCTCTAAGCAGAGTAATCTAAAGTGAATGCATGTACATTAGTTTATCCCCAGAATCTTTTTCCTTGTTTGTGCTTTTTATTCCTTAATTTTTATTAATTATTTAAAGCTTCAGAGGGATAAGGTGTTTCCTGCATCTTTTCTTTACATCTAGACGGGGTGTTGCCCGTATCTTTTCGCTTTTTTTTGTAGCTTTTGAAATTAAAGAGGAGACAATAAGTTGCTCTTCTGAGGGACCAAGCCAAGCCCATTCCAATTATAAGTACAGGTTTGTTTTATTTTTGTTTTTCTTAGTTAAAATGCACAAGGAAAAATTATCAAGTTATGATTATCATTTGAACATTCACCATAAATTAAAATGGCTCTCGAAATTATTAATTTGGAAAACATACAAATCATTTAAGCTTTTATAAGACAATTGAGTAACCTTACTAAGGACCTTAAGCTAATTGTAGCTCTAAAATTCTAAACTAAATAATAAGTAAAACTACTTCACATGGATACTATCAATTGATTAAAACAAAGTAAAAATTGTTTAGCTTCAAGACAACGCTGTAATTCATTTAGCTAAGTGATTTTTTGAAAAAATTTGTCAAATTTTAACTATTTCATTGAGTTCTTATGAATTTGCATGGGAAAATTGATCTATATCAGTACATACTCTATTCATGCAATTAATTCATTTTTTAGATCCATTCATCTTGCTTAACCCTCCCCCACACTTGAGTTAAGCATTGTCCTCAATGTTTATCATGTATATAAAAAGGTAAGGGATTCAATTTATTAAAGCAATTTTTACTTAAAGCACAATTTAAAAAGAATTGAGAAGTGGAGAAACTTCTCTCTTGTGTAAGCTCGAGGGTCAAACTTATCTTGTCGAGACCTGTTTAAGTTTGTTAACACAAAGAACTTGGTAAAACATATATTATTATTGAAGCTCAATTAGAGCCTTGATAGAGTTATGGACAAAAATAATTTCATAAAGAAAGATAATTAATAAAGCATGAAAAAGAAAACGAAGAATCTGCACTTTATTAAAGGAATAAAGAATATTGTACATATGTTACAAAAAAATATTAAAATAATAAAGAATGAAGAATAAACAAAAACAAAAATTTTTAATAGTCCATTCCTAGCCAATATCTAAAGCTTTTGCTAAATTTATTTCCTCTTCCTCTTCTTGGCCTAGGAGGATCGTCATAGGGTTCTCTACTCCTTCCTCCTCTTCCTTGTCTTCTACACCTATTATAAATTCTGCCTCTACCTCTATTAACAATCATTCCTCTGCCTCTTTCATTAGCCTTGTCTCTACCTCTACTGGCTTAACTTCTAAGGACTTCATTAGTAGGATCTGTTGGAGGACTAATTTCTTTATTTTTTTTATGCTGCCCTTTTTTCTCTATCCAGCTCTTCTTGTAGTCTTTGGGCATAGGCAGCATCACTCTCTAATTAGGCCAACCTCTTCTGCTTGGCTTCTTCTTCTCTCATCCTTTCCTCTTCATCTTCACTATACAAGAGGTTGTCATCATATAGGATCTCATCATCTTCAGTCGATTCTTCCAATCCTTAAAGAGCTTCAATTATTTCTAGCTAAGATGATTCATTTATTGGTTGCGGTTGAGCTTGCAGTCGGGCTTCTACTCTTTTCTTCCTTTAATCCTCTATAGCTATTGTTAATCTCCCGACTTCAACTTTAGTGATATCAGCCCACATCTAAAAAATTCTTTTCTTCTGCTCTTCTGATCTTTGATGAGTTTGATTAACTCTCATTTCAATTTTCTCTCTTATTTTACTTTTTCTTTCTTTTGTTGCAGACTCCGGCATTTCATTTATTATAAGGGAATCTTCCTTGCCTTACTAAGGTGCATCAAGAAGGAGTTGTTTTTGTGGTTGTGAGCATCATGAGTCACAGGGGTTTTTGTGGTAGTGTAAACCCCTGAATTTTTCATAATTCTTAGAAAATGATCATAGAAGTTAAACACCAAAATTGAGATCTTCAAAATTGACCCAAGTTAAAACCGAATTCTAAATAAGATTAAACACGAAAATTCTTAACCTTAAGAAAAAGAGAATCTTCAAAACAAAATGGAAAAAATCCAACAATCGATTAATTCGACATCCGTATACCAACCAAATCATCTATCTGATCTTTAACACGCAAATCAAAGATGATATATCCAAATAACGATCAACAACAAAATACTAAAACCTTAAATCCTTCAGTGAATTTTAGAATAAAAAATTTCTATTACCACCAAAAGTCAGACTGAGTCAACCTATAACCTTAGACTCGGTTAAACGATCCCGAGAACTGAAAAATATTAAATAATCACAAATAAAATGAAATATACCATAGATGTTGAACGAAAAATATAATACAGACAAAACCCCAAAATTTTATGATCTTACGAATAACTCAACAAAATCGAAAGTCAAACCGGAACCCTAAAAGACAACAAAGTTTACAATAAACCCTAGTGTTTAAGATCCGGAATCCCGCGCTCTTAAAACCTAAACAACGAAATAGAAATAATTGTTGATAATATTTCATAATAATATAGGGAAACTTAAAAATATCAGATTCGTAAATTTCTAGTGTCTTTTGGATCCGAACGGGCTCAGTTTTCGAAAACGGTGCCTTGGTACACTGGATGGCAAAAATATTCCTTTAATATCGTTAGACTTGTAATAATATAAGGTTTCCAAAAATATCAGTTTTGGAATTTTTCGGCAACTAAAAATTACAGATATCGCATTTATACGCATATTTTTACTACTACCGGTATTTTAATTATATAGTCTACTATTTATAGTATTATTTTACTATTCATTACTATTCATCTATCTTACTTTTTTTACTACCTATTCTTACTAGCTATATATCTATTTTCTTATTTTTGTACTTTTTCAATACAACTTTATTTCATATCATACTTTACATATTATTACTTTTTATTATAAAATTTAATTTTTAACTCACTCTTCCTTCCTTTCACCCTATGTTGCCGTCCACTTCCTCTCCTCTCTTTGCCTCCATTTATTTTTTTTTCATTTATTTAATTAACTCATAATTCCCCCCCATATATCTATAAATGACCCATTTCCCTCCACTTCTTTCACACACTCAATTATCATAACAAAACTCTTTCAAAATCTCTCCACAAATCCATTCTCTACAAATCCTCTCTACCAAAACTCTCTACAACCAAATTCCTCCAAAATTTTCCCTACAAAGTCCTCCTTTACACATAAACCATTTACCACATAATCTATATCTATCATCTTCATCCTTCAATAAAAACACTCTTAGGTAAAAGCTTTTAACCATCTATTTACCCATGTCATGTAACTTAGCATGACTATGGTGTTGTTTCTTAAAACTCACATGAGTTGTAAGCAAGCTGTAGAAGCAACAACATGTTCATGTTTTGTTCTTGTACATGAATTACAATTTTATTATCTTGATTTTATTATTATTGTTATTATCATTGTGATTATTGTTATTATGCTTCTAATCTAACTCTATATATATTATTAAATATATGTATATATATTTATTAGAGCCTAAATGCTCACTAACTCTTACCAACTTGCTTTTATTATTCTTAATACTTCTATTATTGCCTTGTCTTTTCTTTCTTTTTCTTTTTGGGACTAGTCTATTCTTAGTCCCGGGATGCCTTGATGAAGCTAAGGCTTGCAATACTTGACCGGGTTGCCTTGATGAAGCTAAGACTCCTAATGCTTGATCGGGATACCTTGATGAAGCTAAGGTTCCCAATACTTAATATTATTACATTGCTTATTATTATTATTAACTTGCTTCTTACGCTTTTATTATATTTTCATCATTTTCATATTACATGCTGATATACATGCATCATAATGATGTTATCTCAACAACATTTTAAGTGTAATTTTTATTTAATAGAGGAATTTGAAACTAAAACTCTTTTATTATGTAACTAGTCACTAAATAAATAAACTTGTCAACAACAACTTAAAAATTGTATTTTTACAACTTCTTCTTGAACTTTTCCCAAAGTTTTCCTAAATGTCAACAAGGAGAATTTTACCAAGAAAACAAAGAAAAAATGAGACCAAACTCTCTTGACATACATCAAGATTTTGTTATCACCAATTTAGGAAAAATTATTTTTACAACCTCTTTTCAAACCCACCAAGACTTTTCTTAAATAACAATAAAAATGATTTTCTCAAAGAAGTTAACTAACAAAATAAACATTTTCTTTTATTATGATAAGTCACATAAAGTTTATTAAAACTCAGTAATAATAATTATTTGATAAATAAATTTTTCTCATA
Source organism: Combretum micranthum (assembly GCA_024138025.1). Taxonomy (NCBI): domain Eukaryota; kingdom Viridiplantae; phylum Streptophyta; class Magnoliopsida; order Myrtales; family Combretaceae; genus Combretum; species Combretum micranthum. The sequence goes on along the minus strand of JAMXBD010001836.1, from coordinate 129,774 downwards.
AAGCTTACTTTGTAGGAATTTTTACCGGAAGTAATAACTAATTAAGTTTTATAAGTTAAGATAAAATCAACTCACTAAATTATAAATTCACTTAGAAAATAAAAGTTTGCCAAGATTTCTAAATGATAAACTCATTTTCAAAGAAACAAAAAAAAAAAAAATAAAATAGTAGAGGTTTCAAAAGTAATAGATATTATCAAAAACTTAAAAAAATATTAAAACATGATTTCCTTCGAAAATATTGGTCAAAGAGTTAAAAGACCAAGATTTAGAAATAAAGTTTATTTTTTTAAAGAAGTTGGAAAATGAAAATATAAAATACTTGTTTATCAAAATCATTTCTTTAAAAGAAAATACACATAACTCAAATTATATAAATTATCAACAACTTAATAAAACTCTTGAAAACTTCATTTTTATCACTAAAAATAAAATTTGTAAAAGAGCAAAGGTAAGAGAAAATTTATTTTAGAAAAGAAATTAGAAAAAAAAAATATACTTATAATAACTCATGAAGTTATGAAATTCTTTCAAAACACTTAGGAAAGAAATTGTTAAAATACAAGTCTTCAATACTGCAAGACATTGTTTCACGAAATATAATCGTTGAGACAACACCATTAGAATCTTGCATACAATGTGAGTCAATATATATATTCAAAAGATTTTTCCAATCATACAAATGTCTACATTTTGGTACAAGTATTTTTTGATAAAGAAAAGTTTGCAAACTTATGTTTTGAAAACTACAATTTTCGTAACGAATCTATACCTTACAGTTTCGGAACCCAAACAACCTTATATAACCAAAATAACCTTATAAATGGATAGATCTTTTCAAATAGGTAGAAATCGGTATATTATATGCGAAATTCCGAGTTAAAATGAGCAAGTTATGGCCCTTTTAAGTTGGAATTTCATTCCATGCGATTTTGACAAACATAGTAAAATAGAATTAGAAAGTTTAAGTAGAATTCCTATAAAATATTCATCTCGGGTATTTCTTTTGTCTAGGTTATGAGGATTACGAGATTTATTTTCCTGAGGATTAGTACGACTAAGAAGATTCTAGAATGGATGAGTGACTTATTCCTCTTAATTTCATTACTTGCTTGTGCTTATAGAATAGTGACATTAGTATACTAAGGAAAGATAAAAATGGACATGTACGGGGAATCCGAAGATATGTATATATATGATTCTATGCTTATGTGTGAAATGAGAATTAAGAATATCGCAACTTCAAATTGTTTATTAAGTATTTTGTCTACCTGCATTTTTTGCTTACTTATTGTCTGCAAAATTGTTTGATCGCCTCTAAGAAACCTTAATAAGGTTTGACTTAAGAAAAATAAAATGATCACGAATGGCATCCATCTAGTCACATCTCTCTCAGAAGGCTGCTACTCTAATGCCTAGAGTTGGATTGGTTATTATCATGTTGGGAAACGGGCCATGTTCCTTCCTACAGAATCTAAATCGCTTAGGGAATGTGACTCTAGTTTCGAAGTCGAGCCAACTAAACACTTTGGGTGGGGGCCTAGGGACTAGCAGTAGAAGGTCGAGGATGTTCATCAACAATTCCCTAACATTCGATACGGAGGGGTAAATCCGCTCTATATATGGTTTCCGAATAACTATATATATTTGCATAATCATCTGATTGTTGCATAGCATACATGGCGTATGCGTGTAAAAATTAAATGAACTTTTTTGAATCATGGTGTGAATGAAAGAGAATATCTCACTAAGCTAGTTGTAGCTTGTATCCCCATAGATTTTTGGTTGAAATAGGTATACCCATGGCTCTATTCAAGGATCATGACGTTGAGGAAGTCATAGTTGGATTTTAAACTCTTGTGGAGGTGATGGGAACATAGGATGAAGTTATTCTGTAAATCCCTTATATGTAATGTATACTATGTTAGTACTTTGGAGATTCCTAAAGAAATGTATTTATATAGATTTAGAGACAACAGCGGAGGTATGCCCCTAAGATATGTAAACAATCATGTTTATGTTTTATGATAAGTATTCCCTTTGTCTTGTTACTCGATTGTTATCAATGTAAATTGTGCTATTCCGATATGTGCCCTTGGTTGTGATGTACGCCTTGTACATGATATAGAAGCCTTTGCGTGACTAAAGTAGTCATTCTTAGGCTTTAGTATCGTGTATGGTAGATTATCACGTTTAGGGTATTCCTCAGGGTGTGACAGGGAGTACCCTTCTCATCATGATTTGTGGGTGCTTCTACTTGGAGGCATGGAGGGTAGAAAGTTTCAGGTCTATCCCATGTTGGATTGTGTTCCTCAGGGGTTGCTTTGGACCATCTTTCATCCTCAAATTACCTTTGAGCTTCTCTCTTTCTGTATTCTTTATACTACTGCTCTAGTGCATGCATTCTCTCTTGGCATGCTTTATATATTTCTTCCTCCCTTCTTCTTGTAACAGCCATTCTTGCTACAATTTCCAAAATTGCACACCTAGATGGTGCTTGTTGAAGAGGTAGCATCTGAAATGCCTAAAACATCTACTAAAACTGGCTCTATGGTTGTTTCTTATGGAGGTGCTACTTCCTCTGTTATTTATTCCTCTTCTTGCCTTATCATGGTAGCTTCATTAGACTCATCATTAATAGGCATGTTCTCTACTACCATTCTCTCTTCCAACCCAGCCTCTTGTACAAACTTCTATACTAAATCACTTAACAACTTATGGTTGTACTCACTATCATAGTCTTCTATTGAAGGAACAACTAGAGCATCTACTAAAACTAGCCCAACTCTAGGTCTTCTGGAAGGATTATTCTCCTCTTTAGGCTGGTTGCTTTGTCCTCTTTCTCTTTATTAGTATGGGTATTGAAGTTGATTCTACATTCTCTATTATTGGTGGTTGAGGTGAAAGAATTGGTTGTGTTTGAAAATTGGCTTCATTGTCCTCAGTAGTGTTCTGAGTAGGTGACTCAGCCAACTATGGTAAAGGTTCTACGTTTGAGGTTTGTGTTGGTGGTGATGTGTATGGTTTTGTATGTATAGAGGGTAAATGTATATGGGTTGTGGTTTCAAGGTTTTCAGTGTATGGTATGGGTGATGTATGTGTGTATGGGGATGGTGGTCTGGCATCATTGTCATCATCATTATCATCAGGACGTGACTCTACCAAAACAGGTTGTGAAGAGGGTGATTTGGATGTTGTAGGTTGTGGAAGTAGCTTTGAGACTACTTCCAAGATATTAGACATCATCTTCTTTAGATCATCCATACCCACTTTAGTAATCTTTTCTAAATCAGCAACTTTCCTTTCATCTCAGTAGCTTCATTTTCTAATATATGGAAGCTTGCTATAGAGGGTTGTTGCATAGCTTCTGACGTAGAAGCTTCAGGTTGTTCTATTGGGCGTTCTTCTTGTGGAGGGGAGAGATGTGGCTCATAACCTTGTTGCTCAGTTGGTGCAGCTGACTCTTGAAAAGGCTAAGGTTCAACTAGTGGGTCTAAGTCAAATATTGGCTCTTTTGTGGTGCCCATTTCCACTAATCTCCAATTTCTAAAAGCTTTTCTTTGAAGCTCTTTATACTTACAAACTAGATCAGTTAGCTCCTACCCTGGCCACATTCCTAAATTTCTCAAAATTTGGTGATCAAGTCACCAAGGAATATTCCTTTGCAATTCAATATGGCTTGATACTTCAGCCTACATGCTACCAATAATCTTATATTTATCTTAATCCCCCTTACAATGCTGATCCGCACACTTTTGTTCCTAAACTTGGACCTTGTGGTCCTTGAAAGAGCAAATCTGCCTTCAATTTCTACTTCTACAAAATTCCTGAAATCTCCTTCAAGTATCTTTAAGGGCAACTCTTGAAATTTTGGTTCCTCCAGATACCCTTCATCATCATATAGCCCCATGGCATAGACGAATGTCCTCATTGGGACTTCCTTATATTCTCCAAAAGCATAAAACTTTACTACACTATTTAAACTAGGCACTTCCCCTTGCATTCTCAAACTAGCCATAAAGGCTAAAGTAGTGCCAGCAGAAATTTCCTCTTTGATCTCAAACACTTTTCTACATACGATATCTTTAAAATATTTTAGAAAGTCATCCTCTATCCCAAAATTTCTTAGCAACTCCTAATTAACTACAACATTTTCTACTATCCTTTTCTAGGATAAAAACAGATTAAACCTATCCCTATCCTTAGTAGATAAAATTTCGAGAGCTTAGGTACTTACTTAGAATTGGTTTTGTTGTCTTTTTGGTGCCGTTTGTTCTGCAAAAAGAGATAATATACATTAGTTCAGACTTACTTATACTTGAAACATATATTTCTATTTTCCTATCATCATTTTGAGTAATTAGAGAGAAACTAAGGTTTCGATAGAACTAATAAGTCTGAGAAGAAAACGAAGTTTGTAACTGCTTATACAAAGTTTTAAGAACAACATTACTTAATACACCACTTTAAAAAGAGAAGTTCATAATTTTTAGCAAGTTCATATCGATATCTTGAAAAACGCTAAAAATTTGAATTAGGCACATTCTATAATCACTGCAAAAAAATGAAAAAGAAAGAAAGAAAAGAACATACCTGAGATGATTAAAGCTTTTATATACTAGAAGGTTTTTGGGAATTTTTTTGGTAAAAAGTTTGTAAGTGCAAGAAAAATTTTCGAGTGCAAGAACAGTGTTTGTGTCAAGTGCAGAATAAACAGTTTTTTTGTTTCAAAAGTTTTTAAGAGCTAAGCCAGAAAATGACAAAACATGTTATTTTATTTATTTAAGACTAAAGAAATAAAGAATAAATGACACTCGACTTAAAAACAAAGTCGCGGCTTATTTAAAAAGAATTAAAGAATTAAAGAATGTGAGAGCTAAAATTTCTTTATTTTATTTACAAAAAGAATTTAACATTGTCGAGGCTCAAATGGGAGGGCTCGATGATGAGACTCGACTTTTATAATTCACCTCAAAATTGTAGAGGCTGAAACTTGTACCTGCACAAAATTTTCACAAAATAATATAGAATTACATTCATCAACCATTCCATTCAAACATATGATATAACAAAATTAATCCATTTCATTCATTAGAAAAGACTTTTACACATGGTTTTGGTTCTGTGACCACTTTTGTCCTATCAAACATATTGTCAGTCTTCCTATCTCCTCTCAAAATAACCAAATCAATCTATCAAAAACAAACAGAAACAAAAGATGCAGGATAATCATCCTAGAAATCATTTTTGCTTCATTTGATCACGCGTATTGGGCTCAGTGTTTGAGGGTAATGATCCTGAAAGTCTTTTTGAAAGAATTTTGGAAATTTAGCCAAGCTGGTTCTCTAAGTTATGAATGGCAGTAGTATGATTTCTCAAGGTAACATCTATTCCATGTTGCCTATTCTCAACAGCTTTGATAAATTGGGAAACTAAATCTTCAAGAGATTGTTTATTTCCTTGATAAGCTCCTAACCCTTGCACTAGTGGTTTCTGAAAATTGGGTGGGTTCAATTGATTTTGAAAATTACAATTAATCCACTGGAAATTTGGATGGTTCGTCTAACAAGGATTGTAAGTGTTACTGTAAGGGTCAGTCTTTTGGCTGGAAAATTTTTTCACAAACTCACAACTCTCAGAGGTCATTCCTTCAACATTTTGGTCAGATAAATCAGCAATCATATTCACTTGGTTTCTCCCAACAGACAAATTTTCAACTTTTCTGCTTAGAGCCACAACCTTAGCGGTCAAGTTTGACACCGCATCAATCTCAAAAACTCATCCTGATCTCTCCTTCTTGTCTCTTATGTTAAATTGATTGTTTCTCCATAGATATGAACATTAAACATAGATTCAAGAGAAATAATATAAAATAAAGATAAGTGTTACTAATTATGCACAAGGTCTTGCAAGAACGAAACATTGGATTAATATGAAATTACTCATTAAACTTGAATGTCTAGCAAGAAGAAAGGTTTTACTCACTAAGGATTCTCTCTCCACTCTATACTGTGTAAAAATTTGTTTCATATGGTATAAAATTGTTTACAATGTTTGTGCACTGTTACTTATGGGCGGTAGGCACAAAAAATCACGACAATTTTATTCGCTGATGTAGTGAATTCTTTTTAATGGATTTTGAACATATCTTAATCCATGTGACAACAAGGTAGCACATGCTAAACAACAAGGATAAGGTCACTTTTTACAGATTGGATCATAGGAACAAAGGTTGACATTAGTAGAAGCTGTATCTTTTCATCAGGGGTACGATTTTTCTTTAGTTTATATTATGGGTATGACCATGAGCGCGATTGAGGGTATGGTTTAGGCTGTGTTTCTTCTTCAACAAAGCACAATTTATCTATGTTTGTAACTGCAGGAGTGACTATGGGTACGACTTATGGCGTGATTTGGCCTTTTCTTACATTTATTGCCCTTTATTGAAATAGTTAGAGGCAAGCAAATACTTGAGCAACCTTTGATTACACCTTATCAGCAAAAATGGCTCACAAAGTCATTAGGGTTAGATTATTCAATAAAGTATAAGAGTGAACAAGTGAATGCATCAACTGATGCCCTTTCGTACATTGAAGGAAAACAATTAAGTCAATTAACTTTACAAGCATCAACACCTGAAGTGATTAATGAAATCAAGCTCAGTTGGAGACTACCTAGTTGTTATGCATCTGTTTTGGATCAATTAGAACATGGGAAGCAAGTTAAACACTTCATCTTTACTAATTCTATCCTAAGATGCAAAGGTAAAGTGGTTGCTAGTCCATCCCTTACTTTGAGGTTAAAATTACTTCAAATGTATCATGGGGGTCCTCTAGGTGGCCATTCTGGTGCTTATGCCACTTATAAAAGGTTGTCCATGGTCTTCTATTAGCCCAAGTTGGAGAAGGAGGTAAGGAGATTTGTATGAGAATGTCATGTTTGTCAGTTAAATAAGTTTGAAAATGTTGTAACACCGGGTTGTTGCAGCCATTAAACAATCCTAATGGGTATTAGCAGGAAGTTAGCATGGAATTTATTGAAAGCTTACCCAAATCAAACGGGAAAGATATCATAATGATGGTAGTCAACAGATTGAGTAAATATAGCTATTTCATGGCTTTAGCTCATCCTTATACAACACCAGTGGTAGCCCAAGTATATTTGGACAATGTGTTCAAATTACATGGCCTACTAGAACTTTCACTAGTGATAGGGATCTTGTATTTTGTGTACTTTCTAGTGAGAATTCTTAACATTTCTACAGCTTACCATCCTCAAACGGATGGTCAGATGTAGGTTGTAAATACATTCTTAGAAATTTATCTACAATACATGATTGGCGAATGTCCTAAGCATTGAGTTAATATCTTCCATTACCCGAATGGTAGTATAACATAAATTACCACATAAGTGCCAATATAACCCCATTCCAATTGCTATATAGGTATCTTCCTACCTTACATCTACCTTATGTGACTGGGGACTCAAAGAATGGTATGGTTGACTTAGTCTTAGCTCACCGAAAGGACACTTTAAAGATGTTCAGATTTCATCAAAGGCAAGCTCAGAATCATATGAATCACTTGGCTGATAGGAAATGAAGTGATTAGAATTTTAGGTTGGTGACATGGTTTTGTTGAAACTACAACCTTATTGGTAAAATTCTATCAAATCTGCTAGAGTTCACAAGCTATTACCTAAATATTATGGGACATTTAAAATAATAGCAAAGATAGGTCAAGTGGCTTACCAACTTGAGTTACCAAAAAACGTGCAATCTCTCCAACTTTCCATGTCTTTTAGCTGAAGCAATATCATGGTCCACATCCAAGTTTGTCACTTGTGTTACCTGCAATCACAAATGATCCTGAGTTAGTCCCTACTGCTATCTTATATCGCAAGATGGTTAAAAAGGGAAATACGACAGAAACTAGGGTTCTTATCTTATTGAGGGTCTTTCACTAGCTGAAGCTACATGGGAAAATTATCATGATTTGTAGCTTCGATTTCTAGATTTATCCTTATGGACAAGGGTTTCGCATGAGGAAGGGAATTTGATAGGGTTTCCTAAGATTGAAGAGGAAGAAAGGAGTAAAGTGTTCGAAACGATTCAAGTCATCAAAGATGTTCAGTTGGGAGTCAGATTAGATTAAGAGTTTATGGGAGAATATGTGAACGTGGGTCAGGATTGGTTGGAAATTAATGGAGCCCAAAAGCTTGTAGGCTGAAGGTGTTAGGTACGATTAATGGGTCAGAGGCCCATTTCAATTAAAATAATGGCTCACTAAGTAATTGTAATAGAAATTGAACGTCTAGAATACTGTCGTTAAATATTATAGCTTAAATATCACAAGTTGCAAGCATAATCATTTTGTTAACATGTGCATAACATATTGCTGAGGTGGTAGCATTGCACAATCATTCAGTCATTACAATTATGTGGGAGCTCATATATAGTAGTCATTTTGTAATACAAAAAATCAGACAAAAATAAAAATATAAAATCTTATTACTCCCAAATTCTCTACTTTCATTTGAGTGAGAGTTGGCTTGTATTCAAGCCAGTGTTTGTGTTGATTAATTTTCTATTGTTTACTTGCTTCTTGCCACATATCCTTTTTCAAATGTTTTAATTTGGCTCATATCTCCGTTCCATATCTTACTCAAACTAAAGGCATTCCACCGCATTTTGTCACCAAATCATCTCATAGCAAATAAAATTATCCAATCTCATGAAATCTTATATTTGAATGTTATTGTAACGCATAAAATATATATATATATATATATATATATCTACCATACTAGCATTCTTTTCTTTTATTTTGTTTTTTTTTTCTTTCATTCATGGTGAAAGCAAGTTCCTTTTTTGTCTTCTTCTTGCATTTTCTTTCCTATACTCATATTTTCTTTCATCTTCAATTTTTTTTTTTTATAATTCATTATTTCTCATATTTTATGATAGTTCTTAACAATGTTGAAGGGAAAATTGATTTGTTGACAGTTGCACAAAGGAGGATGACAATAGAATGGCACACATACATATTATTTAGTGTCAATTCAAGTTAAATAAAAACAATAGGCAACGAAGTTTGATCATTGCTTTCTCTTTTTCTTTTTCTTTCTTTTTTAAATTTATTATGTCTTTCTTTAACTATTTATTTGTTTCTTCTTTATTATTATTATTTTTTGCTTGCTTCGATCCCAACTTTTTTCGTGCTTAAAGCTAATCTTTCTTTTCATTTTTTTTTTAAGTAATAAGAGAAAGAGCACAATATAGTAATGTGATATCAGACCAATATCGTAGTTTAAGACAACTTCTAACCTCCTTAGTGAACTCCAAGCAAGCAAATAACAACGAACTTGGTTCTTTGTTTAACCTTTAAATGCGAGAAATGCTTGGTAACTGAATTTTCCCAAAATTACAATTAATTACTTAAACTTTAAAGTAGTCAATTTAACACCTAATCAAAGTTTTATATTCATTAATATTAACTAAACAAGTTAACTCTATTTGTTAAGTTGATACTTAACAAATAGGTTAGTAACATATGTCAAGTAACCAATAAAAAAGGAAACAAAAAATTAGACAATCATATGGACAAATTAACACATGCATTATGGTTGCTCAAGGTCAATCTATCTACTTAATTATTTAATTAGACAATACATGGGTTAATTTGCTCACTTAATTGTCTAAATTTCTAGTTCTTTATTGGTTACTTGATATATACCATTTACACTAAGCTTGTTGGCTCAGCTACCAAAGTTAAAAGAGTAATATTAATGAACACGAAAGTTTTGATTGGGTGATTATTGTTTACTTCAAGATTTAGATAGTTAATTGTACATTTGAACCAAATGCAATATTAACCCCAAATTAATTTAATGAACACATAACCACGTCTAATGGGTTCTATGAGTATAGACTCTATTTGGTTCATTGACGTGTTGATGGAACACTGTCGTTTTGGTTTAAATTGTTCGCCAAGAAACAAACAAATAAAAAATAGATAGTTTTACTTATAAACAGATCGAACAAACTAGATACAGATACAAATGAAAATTAAACAATCCAAATAGGCCTCTAGTATTCAGTATTGTAATATTCAAAAGATGGAGTTAATTCTAAAATTATGATATATATATATATATATATATATAGTAGGTATTGATTGAATTTAGCATACCAAAAGATTTTGACAACAAAAATTTTTTGTTGATTGACCATCACATTTAATTGCAATAACTTTTCCAAATTGATACATTGATTTTGTCACTCCTTTGTAAAGTAGGAGGTGGTTTATTCAAGTGAAATCTAGCTTTCATATTCTCTTCTACTGACTTCTAGTTGCTACTTTTTTCTTTTTGTGTGTTTTTTTTTTTCCTTAATAGAGTTGGTACTTATATTAGCATCAAATCATCTACACATAAACAACATATAATCTTTAGTTTTATTACATACACATAGCACAACAACATAGATCAGCCATATAATAACCATAACCCAATTATTTAGATCCATAAATTCCCTTGCGTATACCATACTACTACTATTCCTTACAGAGTTGCTTCAAAACTATATATTAGGAGCCTTATTAGTAGACATCATCATGGGTCAGTTTGAGTTCAGAACCGGACTTGAACTACCAATTTTTTGTTCCAAAAATGGTGGAACCAGAATCGAACTTTGGGAGGTGGTTTGTTCTTGGTTCTTAAGAAGCATCGATTCCTACGGTTCTATTCTAGTTCTATAGGAACCAGGAACCGTAAAATAAAAAAAATAAAAAAATCAATTAAATAATTTGTTTAATTTAAGTAAGAAAAAAATGCAAAATAAATTTTTAACTTGAAATAACATTGAGTCTAATAATAATTGTTTATTGCCCATTAGTTAAAAGAAATTCTATAGTTATATATTTATTTATATAATCACTTTTACTTTTTTAATTGGTGGGTGTCGAATCCAACAAATTATTAACCTACTCAAAAAGTTTGTAATCAGTGGTGAGCAGGGATCGTCTCCACATGGACCGAAAATAATTTATTTCTATTCAAGAGAAAAGAGAAGAACAAGGGGGGTTTGTAAATCAAAAGATCAATTTTATCTAAAAACTAGTAACGGGATTTTAGTTTTCAAACAATATCAAAAGATTTCCAACCAACGTATCATATAGTTCAACTTATCATATTGATCATTGATGCAATGATATTCATTTTCTTTTTTGAATAAATTGGTTATGGCTATCAACAAGCTCTGACAACCTATCTCTCCTTATTGTGTCGATAATCACGATAAGATCTTTGATTATTTCCCTTACCAATTAGAAAACCCTAGATAAGATCTTAGGATTTAATCTATCAATAGCATGAATCAAGAGAGAGACCACCAATTCAGATTGACAGATCAAAAGCTTGAACGATTTAAATCAGATCATATATCACTAACACAAATCAATTACCTATTTTATAACCAATTATGTTATTGTATCACTTAGATTAGAATAATCGAACAATTACGGATTCAATGTTCTAATTGACAGATTATCGCTTGTTAATTGAAAGAATGAGCTCAAATTCAAATCAATCAACAAAACAACAAATGCATGAATAACAGATGATATATGAATATTTAGAAAAGAAGAATAAATAAGATAAGCTAATTAGATCTCACAATCTTGACAAGTTGAATCTACAGTGGATCTCTTGTCTAGAATAAAGTTTTTAGCCACACATAGTAAAAAAAAAAAAAACAATACTCAAAAGTTTTTTTTCCTTGAAGTTTTTCTGAATGAATTCCCTCTTCTACAACAAGCCAATTTATAGAAGGCAAACAACAGCTAAAGAATACAACTTTTGGAATTCTTCTCTTTAATTCTGTAAACTGAAACGTTTTGAAGATGAAAAGAAGCAATCTTTTGGACTTCCATTCTTAAATTTTGCAACTGGAGACGTTTGGAATGTGAAAGAGGCAATTTTAGGATTTTGGCTGGCTCTTGAGAAAGCATGGCTGGCGGCTTACTTTTATACATGTGGCAACCTTCATGATGGCCGGTTGAACATCCTCAAATTACTTGTATCTTGTCCTAAAGTTCACTCAAGTCCTGAAATGTAACATTAAACACACAAAAGTACCAATTCCAATGGATTTCTATAAAATAAATAACTAATTTAGCATGTTTTGTTCAATAAAAATTGAGTATAATTTGTTTTAACAATTGTCTTATTAGTAATGTATTAGGAACCACTGTAATGGAAATAATAAATGTGAGACAGATAACTAATAAATAAAATACGAGCAAAGCAAGTAAAATAAATAAATGAATGGCACCAAAATTTTAGCATGGTTCACCCTTCGTATAGACTACATCCATATGACCAACTTCAAAATTTTTTTCCACTAAATAAAAAGCAATCTTACAAGAGAGACTTCTCTGGAAAAATATTCAAGAGGTACAACACAAATAATTAAGATAAACCTAAATAGTGATAAACAAGTGTTTCCCAAACACCTCAAAATAGCCTCACTATTTTGTTACTCACAACAATTATCGCTCTCAAAATAATTTTTCCTTAATGAAAAGCTTTTGCTTTGGCTCTCAAACTCACTCGAAAAATTTTCACTTTGGCTATGTGTATAATCTCGGCAATCGAAAGGCTATTTATAGCCAATATGTACTTGGACCTTAAGCAATATTACTTGGCTAATCTTCCTCCACGCAATGCCTTTAAATTATGACCATACAACAATGTTTGTTCACTGACTCACTTCTTTTTCTAGCAACTGAAGTTTGTTTCCCTTTTTTTTTTCATATGATGTGGGCCCTCATGTAGGAGGGATCCACCAACAATTCTCCCCCTCCTAACTACATGGAGAGCTCTACTAATCTTACTTGTAATCGATAGTACTCAAGCTTGTGCCTTAGAAGAATTTTGGTCAACATGTCCAATCCATTTTCATCAGTATGGATTTTTTCAAGCCATAGTAGCTTATTCTTTAATACATCTCTAATCCAATGGCATCTCACATCAATATGTTTTGATTTAGAATCAAAGGAGGAATTCTTTCCAAGATGAATCACACTTTGACCGTCACAAAACAACTCATACTCTTCATAAGCATCAATTGCTGCAATAAACTCTGCTTTAGTTGTTGAGAGAGCAACACATTTTTGCAATCTTATCTACCATGACATAGCTCTCCTGCAAATGAAATCAAATATCCTATTGTAAACTTTCTTAAGTTAACATTGCCAGCCACATATGCATTTGTGTAACCAACAAATATAGGTTTTTCATCTCTAAAACACAACTACATTTTGTAGGTACCGCGAAGATATCTTATAATCTATTTCACTGTAGCCTAGTGTTTCTTACCAGGATTCAAAGGAACTAACTCACTACTTCAATTAAGTGAGCAATATCTAGCTGTGTACATACCTTGGCATGCATTAGACTTCCAATTGCTAAAGCATATGGAACTTTGTCCATCTCTTCCTTCTCTTCCTTAGTCGAAGGGCACTGTTTAGAACTCAATATAAAGTGATTAGGAAGAGGACAACTAACAGCTATAGCTTTATCCATTTCAAACCTTTAAAAGTACATTTTCAATGTACTTCTCCTATGACAACAATAATTTATCGGTGCTCCTATCTCTAGTTATCTTCATGCTAAGAATTTGTCTTAATTTAGAAATATTTCGGCCAACGATCAACATGTCATCCAAATATAGTAATAGAATAATGAAATCATCATTAGAGAATTTCTACACAAATACACAATGATTTAAAGCAAACTTCTTGTAAACTTGCTCCCTCATAACTAACTCAAACTTCTGGTATCACTGTCTTGATACCTATTTTAAGCCATATAAGCTTTTCTTCAATTTGCAAACATAATCCACTTTTCCTTTTACTATGAAACCCTCTGGTTGCTCCATGTATATCTCTTCCTCTAAATCACCATGAAGGAAGGTAGTTTTCGCATCTATTTGCTCGATCTCCAAGTCAAGACTTGTTGCTAACCTTAACACTGTTCGAATGGATGTCATTTTCACCAGTAGTGAAAATATCTCATCAAAGTCAATCCCTTTCCTTTGGCTAAAACCTTTAATAACTATTCTAGCTTTGAATTGGGGTTGGGAACTGTGTTCTTCATGCTCAATTCTAAATGCATGCTTAATTTTGAACACTCACTTATTTTTCAAAGCCCTATTACCTTTTGGTAACTTCTCAGCTCAAAATTTTCATTTTCATGTAAGGATCTCGTTTCATCTTTCATAGCCTTGATCCACTTCCTTTTGTAGTCATCACCCATTGCTTCTTCAAAATCTTTTGGTTCCCTCCATTAGTCAATAACACATACTAATGTGCAGAATAACTAATAGAGGGTTGTCTAACTCTAGTAGATTTCCTCAATTATGGAGAACCCATTGGAGCCCGTGGTTGATCATGAACACCATCATCATCTAAATCATCTAGTGGAAACTCAAGGTGAGCATCTGCATCATCTGTCTTAAGCTAGTCATTTTGTACTTCATCTCTAGCTTCTCTTGGCACCATTGCTAGAGGTATCATCTCAAGGTTTTTTGTACTATTACTGGGTCTGGAAGCATTCTTTTGAGCCTTCTTTATATCCTTAATGGTTTCATCTTTAAAAAATATTGCATCATGACTTCTCATAAGCTTCTTTTGGATTAGATCATAAAACCCATAGCTAAATTTATCTTGACCGTAGCCAAAAATACACATTTTTGTGTCTTGACACTAAGCTTGGACCTCTCATCCTTTGGGATATGTAGAAAGGAAACCCAAATACTCGTAAATGATCATAGGAAATATCTTTCCTCAACCATAGTCTCTCTAGAGTGTCAAATTGTATAGGGACACATGGTGAAAGGTTCAACACATGAACTACTGGTAATATAGCCTCAGCCCAAACGTTTTAGGCAACTTTGTATGTGAGACTAAATATCTAACTCTCTCCATCAAAGTCCTATTCATCCTCTTAGCTAGACCATTCAATTATGGCGTCTTCAAAGGTGTTGTCTAATATCGAATACCATGCTCTTCAAAATAAGCAAGAAATGGTCTTATGTACTCTCCACCATAGTTTGTGTGAATGCACTTAAGCTTTTTGTTGGTCTGTCTCTCAACAAGAGTTAGAAATTGCTTGAAAGTATTTAACACTTGGTCTTTAGACTTCAAAAGATATACCCTTCTTTCGAGAATGATCATCAATGAAAGTCTCAAAGTATTGAGCACCACCAAGTGACTTTGGCATTGGCCCACATAGATCTAAGTGTATTAAATCTAATACATTCTTTATTTTGGAAGTAAGGGAAGTTTCAAAAGCAACTCTATTATGCTTTCTACTAGACAATCAGCACACTTCTTTAAATGAACTTGATCCCATGTAGGTAATATATTTTTCTTAGCCAAACAGGTCGTACTTTTCTCACTTATATGATTGGGACTTTTGTGCCATAGCTCAATTGTATTATCATTCTCCATTGCATTTATAGCATTTTGGGAGAGCTTTGATTTCATAAAGTACAGTCTAGAGTACTCTTTCCTCTAGCTGCTACCAAAGCACCTTTGGTGAGATTCCATTTACCATCAAAGAAGTTATTGTAGAAACCTTCATCATTCAGCCTGTCTATTGAAATTAGATTTAACCGCACATTTAGAATATGCCTAACATTCCTAAGGACCAATCGCATACCATTCTCTATCTCCAAACAAACATCTTATTTACTGTAATTTTTGAAAAATTTTCATTTCCCATTCTTATAACACTAAAATTGCCAAGCATGTAAGATGAGAAGAATTCTCTTCAAGATGTACATAAATGATAGCACCACTATCAATACCAACTTGTCTCATGGACTGCAAGATTGACCATATCATCATCATAGACAATGTCGAACTCCTTGAAAACATCCATTTGTTTATCATCACTATTGTCATCATTACTTTGATCTTTGCCTTTATTTTTCTTTTGATCCTGATTGAATTTTTGGAAAAACTTCTTTAAATGCCCCTTTTTCTTGTAGCGATGACATCAATATTGGCATATTTATTTGACTTACCTATACTCTTTTCCCTTGGCTTTGGACCCCTAGTTTAACTCATCCTCTTAGAATAGGCAAGAAAGATATTTTACTATGTTGAAGAAGATGTTTGTGATCTTCATCTCATTTCTTCGTTTAGGACTCCACTTTTGACAAATTACATGCTTGCTACACTGTTTCATAGAAAATTTGTAAGTGAAATCTTCAAAGTATCCTAAGATTTCGGTAAAGAGACTAGAATCAAAAGAGCGAGTACCTCGTCATCAAAATTTGTGCCCATTTTTTACAATTGCCCTCTGATGTGTATGTAAGATTTTAAAGTTTATAATTTATAATCCTATTAATCCTAGATCTACACAAGGCACCCCACCTTTTACCACTATCTAGCTTAAATTATCAAGATGATTATATTAATTCTAAATTAGCAATTAAACTAATAACCAACATACCTTAATTAATAATATTAGTGCTTTTCTTGGTTTTAAAAAAAAAATTTCAATTCACAATAATGCCCTTGCTTTGATCTACCATAACCCTTACTACTTATAAGAGAATGAATTAATGATTAGTTAAGTCTTGAGCTGTAGGGTTTCTTAGTTAAACTAATTACTCTCTTCAAGTTAATTGATTCCTAATTTACATGAGAAAGTGCAAATATCTTCCTTCACTAATGCCAATGCAAAATTATATGGAACTCACAAACCCTAATTAAAGATTGAATATCTATTATAGAAATTCAAAGTCTCCCTATATCTAAGTGAAACATGCAAATTCTTCATTCATGGATAATATATCTTATTTATTGAAATCTCTTTCTAACTAACAAGAATTAGACGTATAATAATCTTGATAAGAAATTATTACAAAAGCATATAGATCAAATGAATAAATTCAAGACATAAACTTTTCATTAATTAACAAACATTCAGAACATGGGTTAGGTTTCACAAAACTGAGGATATGTAAATCTACTCTTCCATATAATAAACAATGAAAACAAAAATTCCAGAAGAGTTTAAAGGTACATGATTAATAAAACCCTTCGAAACAATCACTGCAAATCCTTGGATGCTTGCTCACCGTTCTACCTTGAAAAGCTCTCCAAATGTGTATTTTTAGGGTTTCAAATAGAATATGATGGTTTAGATTTTCAAAAACAAAAGTAGTGCGCATATATATAGGTTGTCATCGTACATGACCAACCTACACGGGTCGTGTATACCTGGAACAAACGCATAATTTCAACGCTTAGTCATTCATACACTACCTGTCCTATATATCCCATGTACATTGTTTATGTACTGTTGAAACTCGACATTTTTCTTGTTATTGCTCCAGAAATTGCACACTGGTTGTGTACTCCTCTAATGTACTCCTTATATCGCAATAGTAGCTTCAAAACTTCATCAAACCTTTTCTTGTTTTTCTATCAAACCTTTAAAAAGCTCAATTGTTCCTCATTTATCCTTGAAATGAACAATTCATTCAATAAGTATCATTTTCTTTAGTAAATCAACGAAATATCATATAAAAATATGATCAATAAGGTATACTTATAAAGGGTCTTAAGACACTTATCAAACTTCCCCATACTTAACCATTTGCCTATCCTCAAGCAAACAACTAAAGACAATAAAAATCTATCATTAAATATACTCAAAATTTTCCACAATTATGAAGTTCACATAGCATTCATTAATTCCTTCAAATCATAGCAACTCACTTTGTACCTACTGCTCAAACCTACTATATAAATGTAATTATCATCTAAAGTCAAAATTCTAATGCTAATCCAGGTAAGTCAAACTTTACCCTTACCATTTAATAGTAGATTCCAAAGTCACAAAGTAAAAATAAAGTCAAACAATAGCCAAAGAGACCTAGTTACATTTCACCACCCATTAACGAGTCTATATTTTCTTAAACCACTTCTTTAAGCATAATAATCTAGAGTGAAAGTAATTTGCATCCATATTTTCTCGAGATTTTCCTCTATTATTTGAATCTCCCTAAAATTATTATGCCTTTAGAGGAGGACGTTTTATCCTCCATCTTTTCCTTTTTCCTCTTGACGGGTTTTTGCCCATTTCTTTTTAGCTCATTTTTCTTATATACATGAATAAGAGGTTGGTATAGTCAATAGTGGGGTTAGACTTCACTTTTCTATGGGACCAAAGCTCGTCGATATCAACTTAACTCCTTATTATTCAATTTAGCACATAAATTTTTAGAGAGATTATTCTAAAAGAATCACCAAGTCAAAAACATAATATAATTTTACTATAGATTAAATATATCCTGAAAGTTTTTGAAAAGAGAATATACAAGTCAACAAGTCTAGCAATATAATCGTTTAAATTTTAACTACGGACTTCTATTTGCTTTTAGACTCTAGATTCCATTACTAAATAGCAAGTAAGTTTACCCACCTAGATCCATCCTATAATCTCGACTAAGTATACAAATCACAATATAGGTGAGTAAGATATTGTGTAAGTCACTTTTACTTTAATATGAATGCTAATTCAAAACAAGTTTATTATTATTATTATTATTATTATTATTATTATTATTATTATTATTATTATTATTATATTTTCAAGATTTATTCTATATATATGTGAATATAAATTTAATTTACATTCAACTTTAAAGCACATTTGAAAACTTGTAAGTGGGGGACTTTTGAACAAGTTCACATTCACAATAATATGATCAATTAAGTGCATGAAAAACATATAACATTCAGGATCCAATTATTCCTTTCAAAGCTACCTCTTCCCTACCCTTAATTGAGATATTATCCCTAATGTTTCCTAACCCAATCGCAAAAAGTGAAAAAGGAAAGAAAGGAACATAATACAAGAAAAGAAAAAGGAGAACTTCCCAAATTGATTTCAGTTTCCAGGGATAATTGATGATTGTGGAAAAAGGATTGCACATCATCATCACAACTTTGTGAACCCCAAAAATAGGGTTAAACCAACATGACCTAAAAAGAAAAACAAAGAAAAACTAAAAAGAAAAGAAAAAGTTAACCTATCCTAAACATCCAGCATGAACATTAGAAAATATCATAATATAAGTCTTCCGAATAAGGGATCGTCGAAAAGAAAAGATAATACAGACTAGCAGCATACTGTCTTAATAAAAATCAGAAAATAAAAATCAAAGTATCAAAAATCAAGTGAGATCAAATAAGGGTGTATAAATGATCCCCATATCCCTCATCAGAAGTGTCATCTTCTTCATCCTCTTCATTGTCATCATCAACTACTTCCTCGGCATCCTCTTATTCCGAAGTTTCCTCCTCATCTTCTGTATCCTCTTCTTCCCCTCACGACTCAGCCATCTCTTTATTTAAGTTTGAAGGCTTAACAACTAGAGGAGCTTTCCCCTTTCGTCTGATTAAAAATGGCTGCTCAATATCCTCAAAAGTAGTCCTTAGGACTCATAGGTTAGGGGTTCACTAGAGGTGGAGAGAAACACCCAGCAATGTTTTAGAGAAAACTCTAAACTGCTGATCTAAATTTCTTATTTTTCTTCATATCTGCCTTGCTTCTTTCTCTTTCTTCTTTGTTTTTCCTCTTCTCTCCTTAAATTCCTTCTTGAAAACTTCCATTCTTGATCAAAGGTAGATGTATGTGAAGTACAAGTGCTTGGAAGGCTAGCAAGTTCAGCTGCACAAGCTCATGGAGGTCTTGGTAGGACTAGCAAACTAAGTAAAGGGGCTACTTATGAGCTTTCCAAGTCCCCAATGCCTAAAAAGGCCATCTATAACGTTTTTGATAGGCACAGAATTTATATTGTGAGCAAACTCTTCAAAACCATTCATTCCTTGGAGCATTTTTGTAATGTAACCTCCATAGAAAATTCCTTTAGTCCTAATGTTAGTGTCTTAGTGAATGATAAACACGGACAGCTCAATACCAACATTGATTTTATGATATTTCTCAGTGCTGTATATGTGAGCTAGTTCAAAGTTATTTACCACTCCATTGCTGCTCCTAGAGGCTTCAAAAGTATGATATAGAAGGTGGTGGATTACCTTTAAATGATCATTCTCCATTAAAGAAGCCTTTGACTTCAAGGGAAAGTACCTCACTAGTTTACCACATAACTCTTGTTAGTATTGTTCTAGTATAACTTCTTTAGGTAACCTCACTGGCAAGTATCTAGAATCAATTGTTTTTGTTTCTTGCTCTGTATAGAGTCCCATATACCAACAAAAGCAGCAAGAGAGACAGTGTAAACCTTTTTATATACCTGAAAAGTTAGGTAGTGATCAGCCTTGACTTTGGTGCCCTTCTCATTATACTCTATAGGTTAGGGTGTCAATAGCAAAGAACTTTTCCTAAGGCTTAATGGAGATCAATTCTTGAATCTCATTCTCTATTTCATACTTTGCAAGCACTTCCCAATCTACATACTTATGGGCTCTAAAAGGATTTGTCACGCCCTAAGGGGTACTCTAAACATAACAGTCCGTCACACTCAATATTAAACCTTAAGTATGACAACCTTAGCCATTCCCAAAAGTTTTGATATTAAGTGTAAGGCGTGCTCTCACAAATTTAGAGGACCATACATGGAATTATGAAGCTTAAGAAGATAAAATAACAGATTAAGAAAAGAGGATTCATAACATTCATTGATTCATAACAATGATCTTACAAAGCTTAGGGATATTTCCCTTATTCACAAATCTATTATAAGAGTATTTCTACAGCTTATCCAATGCTAACTTTATCTTGAAATTCTTTAACTAAAAGGGAATACCTTGCTACAGGGTCCACGTGGCCTCAACCACAAATATGTGAACTGCAAAAGATATCTATAGGGATATAAGCTAATAGGCTTAGTGAGAACTATTTCCATAAATAACTTCTTGTAACAAAAATTCAAACAAGTTGTTTAAGCAATCAAATGAAATGCAACATACATGTGGGCAAACAAGGCATGTAGTTTTTGGGGAACTATATGTTGAATGGATTTACATCCTCTATTTGGGGTTTGGTGAAACGTAACCTCAAAACAAGTAGTTTTAGTTAAAAAGATTTATGCTTTCGATCAATATCACCAAGCATATGAAGTCTACTTGATTGAGCCTTGCTTTTGGATCTTCCGCCAAGTATTTCCTTCATGTCGCCAAGCAATCGCTTTCGGTTACTCCGCCAAGTGTTGCTTTAGACCTAAGCTACAATCCTTCTCACCCAACGATAATAACCCAATGCAATGTGACTCACTTCGTGGTATGCATGAATCCATTTATTTATGATATCATAACATTATTATTATCAGATTTAAGGTGATTAAAGAATCTCATACAAATCAAGTGTTATACTAAAACAAACATTAAATCAATTCCGATCTTGATATTCTCAGGATTCTTTCAAAGAATTATTTTACATACATATCCATTTGTCTTTTCCTAATTCTAATGCAACTAAATTACAAGCGCAAACAAGTAAAGCATTTTAAAGAAATAAACTCACGATGCCATGTCGACTATTCTTCCATACGGATGAGTCGCTCACACAATCCTCTTAATTGAAATAAGAAGTGAAAGAGGATAGGGGTATTTATAGGAAAATGTGGAGTGATTTTTGACTGATTTAAATAAAAGAAAAATAAAACAAAAAGAGAGAGATATAGAGAGGGGGGGGCGTCGACCATGTGAGAATGAGAGAGGGAGAGATTTTTTTTTTTTATATTTTTGTTGATTAAATAAAGTAATAAATAAGGTAGATGTGAAATAAAGTTATAGGAAAGGTAAAAAGTAAAGGTTATAGGTTATGGTGTTTGTAAGAGTAGGTGTAAAAAAAGCAGAGATAAAAGAATAGTGTAGAATAATAATGAATAGTGTAATGTAAAATAGATATGACTAATGAAGTACCGTTAGTAAGAAAATACGTGTATAATTATGATATTTGTTATTTTTACTTACCAAAAAATTATAAAACTGATATTTTTGAAATCCTTATAGTTTTACGAGTCTAACAGTATATTCAGAATATTTTTACTATTTCAAGCCTCGGGACACATTTTTCAAAAACTGTATCTGATCGAGTTCAAGACGATTTGTGGTTTTACTAATATGATCTTTTTAAGCTTTATTAGATAATTATGCACTATTCTATATACTAAACTCTTACTTGCTTTCTCCGAATTGCTTATTCGGGATTGTTGGACTTAAGCTATTACGTCTAATTAGGGTTTTGTTGACTTTAGGATTCCGGTTGACTTCCATATTAGGGTTTTAAGCTAAATTGATTCAAAAAATTTGGGGGTTTACAGGCTTGCTCTCTACTATTTGCATTCTTATTTTAGCCCAAGGAGTATCGGAAGGTAAAGGATTGGCTTTTTGTGATGATTCAGGTTGAGTTACCTTCCTTTTCTTAGCTGGCACCGTTAATGATGAAGCATGTTAAGATGGTGGGTTTTTCTTGGCAGTTTGCTTTGTCCTTGCCATTAGTATGAAGAAAATATAAAGCACAAATTAGCACTATGGAGTATAGGATAACTAACATACATAGAAACAAGGTCAAGGATGTCCATCAATCATGAGTTATATATACAACAGCATATCCAAGCAAAGCAACAGGGTATGAGTGAATTGGGTTATTCTATGGTACACTACCTATATACACAACTCATGTACAAGATAGTATAGGCTTAGAAAAAGAAGAATTTGAAATCAACACTAACACGAGAATAATTACTCGTGATAGAGCTAATGTTGGAGATCATAACAATAATAAAAACACAAATAGAGTGCAAATCTTTAGTAGATTCCTACATGCCCAAATTTAAGCAAAAAACTCCCAAGTTTCATATGAAACAAACCATAGATTCATGATTTACTAAGTTTAGGCAAGAAATTCTTAAAGATAACCAATGCAATATGTTTTAGAATGGTGTAATTGCAGTAAAAATACAAAAGCCCTAATTTCTATGCCAGTTGAAAAAAAAAAAAAACATCATGAGCCTAGGGTGAAGTTCCGAGATTGTGCGTGGTCATCCATGGCAAGTGTGTTGTGAATCATGAAATAATATGTGTACTACACTACCATAGTAAACATCGAGGAACAACATGCATGAAAGAATGATTTCTAATAATCAAACTCAAAATTTGGTCGTCATCTTATTAATTCGTTCATGCATGATTGATTTTAAAGAAAGAAAAAGAATGATTCGTAGAAAGAGGAGAATCACATTCTTGATTGTTGATGGAAATGCATGGATGAACGAGTGAAGGGATTGATGCATGTTCATGAATGGTTTTATAGAGATGAGAAGAAGGTATCATGTATGTGAGAGTAAGGTAAAATGAAGAGGTGTAGAGGAGAGGGGTATCATGTGCTTTTATATATATATATGTATATATATGCGTATGTACACTACACTATATACAAGTCATGTATTTTAACTTATGACTCCTCAAAATGTGGACCGCAATGTTCCAGCCATACACAATATTATACACGGGTCGTGTATCTTGACTCATGACTGCTCAGAATTAAGGAATGAAATGTTCTAGAAGTACATGACCCCTACACGAGTTGTGTATATCCACTCGTAACTCCATAGTAGACAAAACTTTACCATGTATGGATGTACGCTACTGGTATACATGACTTGTATATGTTTACTCGTGACACCATAGTAGGTTTGCAAACTCTAACATCCTTATACACTACTTAGTACATGACTCGTGTATATTCACTTGTAACTCCATATACACGAGTCAAGTATTGTCATGCCCCAAATGATACCCTAGATGTGGTAGTCCGCCACATATGGTATTAGAGCTTAAGAACGACTTCCCGAAGTCATGCGAAAGCGTTGACACCATATGTAAGGTGTCTATCACAGTAATAAGAGATACTAGTGGGATGTATAGTTTGAGGAAGTAGATATATCATACAAGAATCTAGATAAATACTTAACTTTAAGATCATAGAAATATGGTCTTTACATCATCTTAGGGGCATTCCCCTGATAAATCTCCAAGGATCAAAATATAGTCTTAGCTTTACATATAACAATAACTAGAGCCAAAAAGATTTTAAAGGAAATCTATTCTAAGATCTTCAAAACGATTTCCCCTAGAAGCTTCCTAAAAGCATAATCTTAACCAGGCAAATGGAGACCTAAGGTACAAGAGATATGGGTCCTACATCAACAAAAATCTATTGAGGTGTAAGCTTAATTAGCTTAGTGAGAATATTCCCAAATTATCATACTCGTATCAAGAAAATCAAACAAGTTATTAAACAGGCATATGAAATGCATCAAACACATGAGCAAACAATACATATAATCAGTTGGAAATCATATATTTAAAGGGATCTACGCCCTCCATTCGAGGTTAAGTGTTTCAGGCTCTATAAAACCCTACTTTATGATCCAATTATGTAGTTCTTTCGGGCTCTTACTTTTTCCATCCTGAAATAGTTCTTTTAGCTCCTATTCATCCATCCTTAAATAGTTCTTTCATGCTCTTATTCGCCATTCTTGTAGACTTACGGGTCCCTACGAACCCCACTACTACACTCTTATCCCACCAAGGGTATGGTAGCTAATGCAATGTGACTCACATCGTGAATGTATGAGTCAATTAATATAATTCTTGACATGTGATTAAGGTAATTTAAAGGCAATCATAGAATTTGCAGATACTCCATCATTATAATAGAACACGAATTTAATTAACAATAATTCATACCTCGATGTGCTTAGTATTTTTTCAACCAACATTATCATGTATATTCCATTTCTATTTTCCTACTTCTAGTGCCTCTAGCGATAAGCACAAAGAAGTACGAAAAAGTAGGAGATAAACTCACTCAGCCATCATTGCCATAAATCTTTCATTCGTAATAATCCCCCGAATACGGATCCTCCAAAGCTTCATCACCTAAATGAAATAAATATCCAGAATAAGTATTTCATGAAAGTTATACTTAAACTCTCTAATTCTATTCTATTATTCACATCAAAATTTTGGATGCATGGAAATTCAAATTTAAAACGATCATAACTTACTTATTTTAACTCGAAATTTTGCATATTATATGTCGTTTTCTACCTACTTGAAAGGATTCATCTATCTATGAGGTTATTTTTAACATAAAACACTGTTTAGGTTTTGAAACGGATTGTTGTAGAATTGACACAAAATTCCTAGCCCTTAAATTGTAATTTTTCCAAGTTTTACTTCATCAAAAAAGTCTATAATAGACACATAGATATTTATATAGTTGGAAAATCTTTTAATATAGATATATATACTCATATTATATGCATGATTCTAGTGATATTGTTCCAACAATGGTTTTTCATAAAAATAATTTACTTTAGAGTGTTCAAAAATGAAGTTCACAAGATTTCTTTGGAATAAAAATCAAAATTTTGAGTTTGTTACTAATGAATTCCAACTCATTTAAAATTATCATTTTTATATTTCCTTGACTTTTAAAGTTAGATTTACTTATTAAAAACTTGGCTCCTTAAGTGGTTTACCCTTTTTATTTTCTAAGTGGATTTTTAACTAGTTGGTTGAATTTAAAGTTCGACTAGAGAAACTTGCCTTGTTCTTAGTGCTCATTAAGGTGTTGGCATAAACCTTATAAGTAAGTTTTTTAAAAAATATTGTATATTAAAGAATTATCAATATTAAAAATTTATAATAAACTTGTTTAATAGTTTGAAAAGTTTATAGTTGAACCATTTTTCTAAGTTTTAGTGAAAATTTCTCCTAAGTGTTGAAAATAACTTTTCTTTAGTGTTTAGTTCTATCTTTTATATGAAAGAAAATAATTCATTTAGTTGACTTGAAGATTTTTTTTATAACAACATCATCCTAAGATCATGCATGAATATGAACTTGTAGTTATGTTGTAAGAGAAAAATAACTCCTATAAACAATAAAAGACATAGAGAATCAAATAAACATATATAAGCAACAACAAAAATTTGGAAGTCTTAGTTAGTATCAAGGCTTCTCGAAACTTAAAAATAGACAAGTTCCATAAAAAGAAAAGAAAAGCATAAGAAAGCTTAAGGAAAAGAAAAAGAAAGAAAAGTGCAAAAGTCTTAGATTTTTAGTCAAGTCTTCCCAAGACTTAGAAATATACAAGTCCCATAAAGCAAATCAAGAAAATAATAAGAAAGCATGGAAGTCTTAAATTCATGTTAAGGCTCCCCGGGACTTAGACTATGGACAAATTCCAAAATGTTTTGACTTGATGATGACAAGTATAAGACTGGAAGATGACAAATCTCATTTGTTAAGCATGAAATAAATAAATAAGCAATAAAATAAGAGCATAAATAACATATTAGATTGGTGATTATTTAGGCTATAAAAAATATAGATACATAATAACATATAAAGAGTTAAATTAGGGTTATGAACATAATACAATATGAACACATTATGAAGATGAACAATACATGATCAACATGTTGTTTTCATGATTCCATTTCCCTAGCATTAGCATCATGGGGATTATATAGAACCGAAATACACATATTGTTTATGTTATGTTACATGAACAAAAAAAAGGTTTTAGAATTTTCACCTAAGGTAGATGAAGGATTTGAGGATAGAAGAAACAAATGGATAGTGTGTTTGATATATTTCCTAAAGAGAAATGGATGGAAGAGAGTTTTTGAAAGGGAATTGTTAGAGAGAAAAATTGTTGAGAGATTTTGGTAGAGTTTTGGTATGTAAAATGAGATGTGTGAAAGAAATGGAGGTAGATGTGGTATTTATAGAGAAATATGGAGGGATTTTAGATATATAAAATAAATTTAAAAAGAAATAAAATTGGGAGAGAGAGGAGGAGGTTGGCATCAGCTACAAGAGAGAGGGAGAGGGAGTGTGATAAAAAAATTGGTAAAGAAATTTAATGAAGTGTAAGAAAAGTTATGTAAAAAATTGTATTGAAAATGAAAATAAAAATACGTAAGAATAGACATGTAAGATGTAAGAAATAGGTTGTAATGAAAAATAGAGTCAGGTAAATAGTAATGAATGGTAGAAATAATATAATGAATAGTAGACTAGACAAATAAAATATCGATAGTAAAAAATACGTGTAAACGAGCTATATCTAATTTTTTAAGAGCTGAAAAATTCTAAAATTGATATTTTATGAATCCTCATCTCATTAAAAGCCTAGATATGTTATTAGGATATTTTTACCATTTCGCATGCCGAAATACTGTTATCGAAAACTGATCCCGTTAAGGTTCAAAACAAACTTTTTTCAACGAATATGATCTTTTTAGGTTACATGGCATTATTTTGAATATTAATCTAAGGTTATCTCATTTTTAGTGTTTTAGAGTTTCATGTACGGGATTGCTAGATCTAGATTCACTAGGGTTTGTTGTTGATTTAGTTGACTTTAAGGTTTCAATTTGACTTTCGATTCTAAGGTCTTATCTATAAGATTATTATAAAATCTAGGATTTTACATATACAATCACTTATGATTCCTTAGAAAGTTTGCAAACAATAAAATGGGCATGTACCACCCATAGACACAAGTCATGTATGTTTATAGTGACTGGTCAGATTGTTTGTAAACTGAAAACACTTGTACATTACCCTTGCACATGGGCGTGTATCCTCGCTAGTGACTTCAAAGATTGTTTAAAATTTTGAAAATACTCATATACGACTATATACAAGGATCATGTATACGGGAACAAATTCAAATGTGAAAATTTTTTTAAGTGTCGTGTCATGTGAAAGTACATGATAATTTTACTTACCTTAGACGCTTAGAAAGTGTTTTTACCCATTGAATCTTACTTGTGGATGATCCTTCCAAACATATCTTGAAGAGTAAATTCCTCTTTTTTATTCTGCTTTATTACCTTAAATAGATGGAGTTGGATAAAAAATAAAACTAACTATCTATGTTAGAATTAGGTTACCTCCCATGAGGCGTTGTTGTTTTACGTCATTTGCTCGATGTTCTTCAGCTTTTTAAAGCTAAATATTTGATGGTTGGAGTTCAAACGCCTCATGGTCTTCATTTTCTACTCCATCTCCTATGTGCAATTTTACTCTTTGGCCATTCACCTTAAATGTGCCCTAGATGTTCCTGATAAGTCTCTTTTATTCTATCTTTTGCATAGAAATTTAAGCTCATTTTGGTGCATTTTTTATTAAATTCCTATGAATACCTATGCTTTTAATGTTAATTGTTGTTTTATAGCTCCTTTAATCCAAAGAAGAAGAAATGAAGTGTTTTTATCATATTTGGAGCAAAACAACAAACAAAGTCAAAGTTGGATAAAGTCGAGCCATGTGAAATTACCATTGAAGCTGAAAAGTTGAAATAGAACAAAGAAAAACGGTCTATTGTGCCTCAACCTCGAGACCTTGACGTGACCCTTGACATGTGTTCTGAGGAGATGAAGCCTCAATTTATAGAAAAGCTTCTATCGAGCCTCAAAGGCAAGCCTCGTATTCAACCCTCAATAGTTGCCTTTTGAAGACCAATTTTTTTAACAGATTTACCTCGAGCCTTAGTTCTCCAAGCCTTAATCACTTCAATTTTACCCTCAATAGATGGATGGACAAAAATGCAAGTGCTCTTTAGTGTTTCAGTGTCGAGCTTGTTTTTCATTCATTGCGAGCACTCAACCAAAGCTAAAATTTGTCTTGCGATAGCCGAAGCACATGAAAAGATGCGCACGTAGGGAGATGAAAAGAATTATATTATGAAAGAATCTACCACATTATGAAATAAATACGTCATGTTTTCTATGCCCTTAGTCTACAAATAAACGGGCAAACATGCGTTGTGTTGGAGTGTACAATAGTGTAAATTTTCTCTGACATAATTTAGAAAGAGAATTCTCGGGGCGAAAGAAATCAATTTTCTTCTTACGTTAGAAGACTCAAAGTTTTTTAGGTAAAATCATTTTAACGCTGATGTTTATAATTGTTACAAGACTTTGAGTAATTAATTAAATTAATCTTCAATTTGATTTTATTTCTTCAAATTTGTTCTTAAATGTTTAAACCCATGGAGAAATAATCTCCCACAGCTTAGGGTTTGCGAATCCAAATCTTGATTCATATGTTTTCAAATACTTTCAAGTAAATTGATTGGGTTTTTGTAATTAGTAGCTTGATTTATTTTAATGGGTCTAATTGTGTGGTAGACCTGTTATATTCATGCTTGATTTCAATTGAATAAGCCAAGAGGTCATTCTTTTGAATAGATCTATGGCTACTAATGGAGTTGATCCTTTTTACCTCTAGAGAGAATGGGTGAAGACTTTCTATCAATTGTTTATAAAATTTTTAGTTGGTTTTTCAAACAAATGATTTTTATTCTTTGTGTGGATCTAGCATCTTGATCTAGAACTATTGACTTCGAAGCTTTAGTTTACCTAGTAAATCCAATGGTACAAGTATCCAGTTAACCACTCTCTTGGAGTATTGAAACACATGATAAGGAGCTGGTGTAGTTAAACCCTGGGTTGTTGTTTTTGCAAAGTTACAAACTCATTCTCTAATTTTGCCTAGCATACACTTGTAAATATTCCATTAACATAGCTTAGCTTTTGTTTTTACCATGTTTTTCTAAATTTTTTCTTGCTAGATAATGGATGGAATGTGAGAATGGTATTTATCACCGATCCCTTGGGATCAACCTAATTCTTTCTATACTATTTTGGTGGTGCGTTTGTAATGTTGGAAGTTGTAAATGAAGTTGAATAGAACCAATTAGCTTTATAAATTTTGAAAACTTTAACTTTGAGTTGAGATTTTAAATTTTTTTTATGCAGCCCAATTATTCCAACCAGTTCCAATTCCACAGCCCCATATAGAAAGATTTGCTTGATTAGAAAGGGCTCGGACCATCTCGATTTCAATTTACCTAGAAATAGTTTCAATTGGGTGTTAATAGAAGTACTTGGTCCACTAATTTGAATTTTTTGAATGGCAAATGTGTGCATCATGATATCTTTTCATTTTCTCCTTGTAAGTCTCATGTTTTCATAAGCATCATCCTCCATTCATCCAATTCATTTAGATGAAATTTTCTTTTTAGTCTGGAAGGCCTAAATCCAAGTTTACACGCTTAATTGCCTAGTAGTCCTTATGTTCAATTTCCATCAAAAGGTGGCACGCTGTCCCATACACAAATCTATAGGGAGTGGTCCCTAAAGGTGCTTTATAGGCAGTTATGTACGCCTAAAAGGCAACATCGCTCTACCATCCTTCTGTGATGATTATTGTCTTCTCAAGGATGTTGGGTTTCCATAAGGTTTTAGGATTTATAAAGATTAAATCTTTTATAGCGGATTTAAAAGAAAACCCTAATCAAGTATCCATGTGTTTTGTTTACATCACAATAAAATAAATAGTTTGAATTTATATCTTAACCTTGAAGCTTGAAATCAATTGGCTGATAAGATCTATAGGCACCATAAATTCGCAATCTCTTCTAAAGTATCCACACGAATGAACACTCCATCAAAATAATCCTTCACATGGTAGCATTATCCAGAAGATTTCTAGATCAATTGGGAAAATTTTACTCACAACCGCGTGTTTCTTTCTTTTAGGTTTTATAGAATTCTTTGTAAGTCCATGTTGACAACACATGTCATTTCCTTAAAAGAAAACCTCTAATGTCTTATTTATAATAATGTCAATATGAATAATGACATTAGTGCCATTAATCTTATTAGGGATAATTAATTTATTAACATAAGAATTCATAGTCCAATTAGGAGTTATTATTGTTCTTATAAACTACAAGCAGATGATGCACCTGCAATGCGTGTGCAAATAAACAAACCCAACATGTATAAATTAAATAGATATATTGTTTTGACAGGTGGAAGATGAAAATTTATTTAGTCCTAGAAATTAGAAAATTAATTACAAATCATAATTACAATTGTATTTTCCACAAGTAGCTTCTCCATATTGAGTAACTACCATGCATAAACATGGTATCAGAGGTTTAGATCGGTATATAAAGACGCATGCTTAGACTAAAAAAGAAATAGACTATGTTATTCAACCTTTTTAATTCTATACAAACCTTATTTAATTTCATGATTTCAAGGATATCAAATATTTTATGCCCATATGCTGAAAAAGGAAAAAAACTATATCAATTCAATCCCTATTTAATTCTATTCAAACTCTATTTAATTTCATGATTTTGGGGATACCAAAAATATTTTATGTGGAAAAGACTATGTCTATTCAATTCTATTTAATTATATTCAAACCCTATTTAATTTCATGATTTTAAGAATACCAAAAATATTTTGCGCCCATATGCTAAAAAAGGAAAAGGCTATCTCTATTCAACCCTTATTTAATTATATTAAAAAGTTATTTAATTTTCATGATTTTAGGGATATGAAAACTATTTTATGCCTATATGTTAAAAACATCATATTAAAGACATTTACAGTAAAGACACGATGGTTTTGCTTTAATAGTATAATATTTATTTATTATTATTAACAAATTAAGATTAATAATAAATAAATTTATTATTCCAGTTAGACTTATTTAAATTTAATCCATAATCCTTTTTGTTCATTCTTTTGTGTGTGGCCCTATAGGTTCACTTAATGTCGGCCATTAACCTAAAACCATTTTAGTTAACAAAATATAAACGGTTCTAGCAAGATTTTATTAAGTGAAGATCAGCGATCCGATTTTTACTTGATCAATAACTTATGTCATTATTCTTTTTATCACATGATATCTAGATTGCACATAAGGCATGGATAGTGTCATCCTTATATCATTCAATCTAGATAAATGATTTGCTCCTTTAGGAAAAGTGTCTTCTATGTCTTCCTTCTTAAGCTCATCCAAATGTGGATTTTCCAATCGTGATAGATGATTTGCTGCTAAGTTTCTACTTCGTTTTTATCATGGATATCTAAGTCAAATTCTTACAGGAGCAATATTCACGAATTAATCTTGGTTTAGTATCGTCTTGGATAAAAGGAACTTCAAGGTAGAATGATCTGTATACACAATAACTCTAGATAAGATAACTTAAGGTCTACACTCGTCAAAAGCAAATACTACCACCAACAATTCCTTTTTCTCATAGTGTAGTTCTCTTTAGCATTGTTGAATGTCTTGCTAGCATAGTATATTGGTTGGAAATGCTTCTCATGTTTTTTACAAGAATAACCCCCACTATGAAATCAGTCGCATCATACATAAGCTCAAATGGAAGGCTCCAATCTAGAGCTATCATAATGGAGTGTTCATCAACTTTCTTCAAAAGATTGAAAGAATCAAGACATTCTGATCAAAATTAAAGGCCACATCCTTATCAAGAGCCTTGTCATGGGGTGAGCTATTTTGGAGAATTCATTGATGAATCGTCGATAAAAACTGGCATGCCCAAGGAAGCTTCTGATGGCTTCTACTGATAATTAGAGGTGGAAGTCTTACAATTACTTCTACCTTGGCTCTATCTACTTCGATCCCCTTTTTGTGAAACCTTGTGTCCAAGCGCATACCTTCTATACACATGAAGTGGCACTTTTCCCAATTAAGTACCAAATTAGTTTCTTAACAGTGGACCAAAACCTTCTCTAAGTTGGCAAAGTAGTCACTAAATGAATTCCTGAAGACTGAGAAATCATCCATATATACTTCAATGATCTTTTCCACCAAATCATCAAAGATTGCTAACATGCACTGCTAGAACGTAGTGGTGCATTAAAAGCCAAAGAGCATCCTCCTATAGGCTAAGTGCCATAGGGCCAAGTGAACATTGTTTTCTCTTGATCTTCTGAAGCAATAGGTATTTAGAAGTACCCGAACATCCATCAAGATAGCAGTAATACATATGTCTGGTGAGCCTCTTTAACTCTTATCAACAAATGGTGAGGGAAATTGTAAGCCTTAGATCTCGAAAATATAAGAAAACCCTAAGAACTGAAGTCAAACAAAGAACCCTAAAGTTAACCTAATTCTATATTTAATCTAGTGAATCTAGATCTGATAATCCTGTGTTCTTAAACCCTAGAAAACGAAATTGAGATAATTGTGGTATATGGTTCGTAATAATATAGGAAAGCTTAAAAATATCAGATTTATAATTTTCTAGTGTCTTTCGGATCCAAACGGGATCAGTTTTCAAAAACCATGCCCCGGTACACTGGATAGTGAAAATATTTCGACAATACCAATAGACTCATAAAAATATAAGGATTTCAAAAATATCAGTTTTAGAATTTTTCGATAACTAAAATATCAGATATAGGTGTTTACGCGTATTTTCTTTACTACCAGTATTTTAATTGTCTAGTTTACTATTCATAGTACTTTTCTACTATTCATTACTATTCATCTATCTCTAACTTTTTTTTAACTCTATTTTTAACACTACCATACCTATACCTTACAATTTATCTTCCCATACAACTTTAATCACATCACATTTTACATATTACTTCTTTTATTATAAAAAACAAATAAATCATTTCCTCCCCTTTACAAAGCCAAACCGGTGCCTCCCCTCTCCTATCCATCAATTTATTTTTCTTTTCTATTTTATTAATTACATCTAATTTACACTCCAAAACTCTATAAATACCTCATTCCTCCTTCATTCTTCCACACAACTCATTTCCGACTAAAACTTTATCAAAATCACTATAAAATCTCTCTCAAATTCTCTTCCAAGTTCACTTTTCTTCATAAAAACCCTTTCCCACATATTACTACAACTAAATATATTCCTCTTCAACAAACACATAAACCTTAGGTAAAAATTTCTCTTTTTCACTCATCATGTTCATTTAATTTAACATGAGCTTAGTGTATGCTTTTTAAAGAATTAATAATATGTTTATGTTTTGTTTTTGTTCATGTCTTCTATTATGTTGTTATTATTGTTATTATTAATTATTCTAATCTAACTTCCATATAGTATTATGTATATTATGTGTATATATTTCTTTAGAGCATACAAGCTCACTTGTTATTTATTTATTTTTATGCTTTGCAATTTATTTATTTATTTCATGCAATTATAAGACTAGTCTTTCTAGTCTTAGACCTATCCATATCAAGTCAAAACAATTTTTTTCTTTCTTTTTTCTTTCTTTTTGGGACTAGTCTATTCTTATTGGGATACATTGATGAAGCTAAAGTTCTCAATACTTGACTTTATTTTTATGCTCTTATTATATTTACCTTAATATGTTGTTTTTATCATATTTCTCATAGTTACATATTCTCATTCATGCATGAACATGTTGTTATTGACCATAATGAAAATGCGTTTTCTTAAATAATAAAAATAATAACTCTCTTAAAAATATTTTGTCACATATGGAATGATTCTTCCATAAAAACTTAAAGTTTTATCTTTGTCGAGCCTGAATTTTGAAAATCATCCGGTTCATTTCTTTTAACCCGATTCACATTAAACCTTAACCCATTTAACATGAAATCCTCGACTAGGGATTAAAAGAAATTTAATTTTGAAAATATTTTGTAGTCGCCAACTGATAAAATCAGAAAAAAAAATGAAAAGTTAAGATTAATGGGTTGGTTAATCCTAACTTAGCTACTAGTCTGCGGAAAATTTGATTTTAAAACTAAACTTTTTAAAAAAAATATATATACCAGATATCTGAGTCCGGAGGCTAACCTATTAAAATCTAAGCGGTTACCACTTTAAGTTTAAAATTTAGAATTTATCCTTTTTCTAAAACTTGCAAAAAGAATATAAAAATAAACAATATTTATAAGTAAAAATCATTTTTAATAATTTTTCTACTTAATTTTTTAGAAAACTTATAATATTTACAAAGAAAAGCAAAACATTCAAAAATTATATATATAAAAAAAACTTGCAAAAAGAATAAAAAATAATAACAATATTTATAAGTCAGAATCATTTTTAATAATTTTTCTATTTAATTTTAAGAAAAATTATAATATTTACAAAGAAAAGCAAAACATTCAAAAATTATATATATATATATATATAAAAACTTATAATTACATCAGAAATAATCACAAAAGTTAAATATTTATAAAGAAAAATTAATTAATAAGCAATAATATATCAAATCCATTTTCACCATATTTAAACTTTAAAAAAAATATAATAATAATAATAATAATAATAATAATAATAATAATAATAATAAAATAATAATAATAATAATAATAATAATAATAGTATTTAAACTTATAATATCTAATTAACTAAATAATAAAAATAAATAAATAATTAAATAAATAATTTTATATTTTTTAATGTCACCCCGAAGGTGCTTGCGTACTCGCTAATCGAGGTCAGACAAAACGTAGTTCTCTTTTTTAAAAAAATTTTAAATTTGTTGGTTATTTCTAATTTTTAAGAAAACTTTTTTTCCTAAAATTCTATAAATTCTGAATTTTTTGAAAAAAAAAATTAATTCTCATCCCTAAGATAAAAAATTAAAAAAAACTTTATTTTATTATTTTATAAAAATAGGATTTTTCTAAATCTTTTTATTATTTTGAAACAATTTTTTTTTTTTTTAATCAAAACAAACATACACATATTAATCTATTAATAATAAAATATCAAACATACATACACATATTAACATATTTTTCAAGAATATCTAAACACACATATACTTATTAACATATTTTTCAAAGAAAAATATCTAAACACACATATATGAAATATTAAAAAAATATCAAAACACGCATGCACATACATATATATAAAAAAATATTCAATGATATCGAATTTGCTGAAAAAATAAATAAATATTTTTTTGATTTTTAGAAATTTTTCTGGAAATTTTTGGATTTTTCTAGATTTTTTAATAATTTTTTATAATTTACGTAATTAAAAAAACAATTTTTATAAAATAAATAAATTACGGACTAACCTGGACCGTTGGATTAACTCGGATGAAATCTGGATCGTTGATCGCGTTGATTGAATCAGGAACGTCCGATCGATTGATGAATCTGGGACGTTGATCCTACGATTTGATCACAGCCGTTAGATCTGAAGATTGAACGCGGACCATCAGATCTGTGGAGCGGACTTGGATCCGGGTTGGATTGGGTGGATCTCGGATCGGATCCTTCCAGTCGGGTAAAGAAGACGATGGCGTCCTTGTCTCGACCTCCGAATCCTTGTCGGCCGGACGTGTCTTGCAGCGATAGATCTCGTGGAGGAGGTGGTTTGCGCCCAGATCGGCCGTAGATGGTGGTTCGGCGATGACCCGAAGGCGGCGCACAGTGAAAAATTCCCAAAAATTTTCAGAACCAAAAATTGTAAATTCGAACAATTCCAAACACTTTAATCAATCAAAAACACTTCCCTAATGATCCTAACACTCTTTAATTGGATCGAAATTCTCTCAATCACTTCGAATTTGTGATTTTTGCAATTTGAATACTTTCACCTATTTTTCGATCTTGATGTTGTAATGTGTATTTTCTCCAATTGAAATGTGCTTTTGGCTTGTGTGGTGATCCTATTTATAGAGTTCGAATCAATTTGTCGTTTTGAAGCTTTATGATTGTTCAATTTTTTGAATCACGAATTGTTCGTATTTTTTCAAATAAGAACAATTCAAAACTAGAACTCGATTCGTGATTGATTATTTAAATTGATCACGAAACATGTGTTTATACATCATGACTCTTTGATTAAGTGTGTTTAATTTGATCAAATGACACGATTTAGCCATTTTTGAAATTTGAAAGAAACACATTATTTCGCATTTTTTCCCTAATGTTCATGACTCAATTAAGGTGCCTTTTGGGATGAAATAATACATGAATTGTGTATAGATGTGATGTATCCCATGCCTAGTTTGTGTCTGTACACTTAATTACGAAAAAAAAACAAAGATTCATTGATCAAATGGTGTCTCAAAGTGGATGAACCAATGTGTCTTTTGGGAAAAAAAAAATGAAAAAAAATGAGCAAAATCTGCCTTGGGGGGATCGAACCTGGGCCCTTGCTCCTGAGCCTAGTGTGTCATGGTTTGAACCGTTTAAGCCGTTGGCCTGTGCCTTGGTCATGTAGCTAAACCACTAATATTTAAGGCTAAAAAATAAAATATTGTTATATCGAGCCCAAATAATTTTATATTTTTATTATTTTTTCCTACATATACATATTATTATTTATTTCTTCTTTATATTTTATTTCTCTA
This sequence comes from Combretum micranthum, assembly GCA_024138025.1. Lineage (NCBI taxonomy): Eukaryota > Viridiplantae > Streptophyta > Magnoliopsida > Myrtales > Combretaceae > Combretum > Combretum micranthum. Next base: position 92,486 of record JAMXBD010001836.1, on the reverse strand, counting down.
TTTCCTATACTCTCTCTTTTATTATACTATTTATTTTATTTATTATTATTATTATTATTATTATTTATTATTATTATTATTATTATATTTTTTATGACTTAACATGACATTAATTTATTATAAATTTAAGCCTATTTTTTTAATTGGCAAAAATTGGAGTCTACAACAAATATTTTCTAAAGTTAGATGTTTAGCTCAAGTTTTAGTAATACTACTATATGAGATTTTATCAATAAAATAAAGTTATCACAAACTCTCTTTCAAACTAATGAAATAGAAGATTCTTCAACTTAATTCTTTGTTTAATCAAAGTTTTCTTAAACTCATATGTAAAGTTTTATCAATATACTAAGGTTTAGATAAGTTTTATAAAATTATCAAAGAATAACCTTTCTAAGATAAGCTTTACTTAGGAAATAAAAATAATAAATACTTATAGATCATGAATAGTATTATTGAGATAACTTTAGAAAAAACTTTAGAAGACACAATCAAGAAATGTTTAGAAAACTACATTTTTCCAAACCACTAGAAATAAGTTATGAGAATTTAAAAGATTAAAATTACTTTTTGAAAATTTAATTATTCTTAACATTAAGAATTGGAGTTAAAAGAGGAAATACTTATAATTTTCCCAAAAAACTAAAAAGAAGATTTTCAAAGTCTTAGCTTTTCTCTCTTTTAAGACACATTGCTTTGCAAAATCATTGTTGAGACAACACCACTAAATTCATGCATATTAGTTTGAGTCTAATTTATATATATATATATATATTCAAGGATTTTTTAACCATACAAAAATATCTATTTTTGTACAAGAGCTCTTGAAAGAAGAAAGTTTGAAAACTTAGTTTTGAAATCTTGAATTTTCATAACAATTCTATATGTCACTATTTCGAGACCCAAATAACTTCTTTTGATAAAAATAACATTAGAACTAGTTAGATCTTTTCGAGTAGGTAGAAATCGATATATAATATGCGAAATTCTAAGTTAAAATGAGCAAGTTATGACCATTTTAAATTAGAATTTCCATTTATGCGAATTTTGACGAATTCAATAAGATAGAATTAGAGATTTTGAGTAGATCTTGGATGAAATACTCATTTCGGTATTTCTTTTTTTTTAGGTGTAAAGTACAAAGATCTTCTCTTCCCCGAGGATTACTTCGACTCCTAAAAGATCACTATGGACGAGTGAGTTTCCTTTACGTTTATGTATTCGCGCATATGCTTATAGAATAGAGCACTAAATGTTAGGAAAAAATAAAATTGATATGCATGTGGGATATCATGGGAATTATGTATGTGAATTGTTATGTGCGATCAATGAACAATAAATATATTGGAACCTAATCTGTGATTAATATAATTGTTTCCATATATGTATTGCTACATGTGCAATTATTGCTTGATCGCTTTAAATGATTTAATGTCATATTGGAATGCCCATATAATAAATTGCTCATGCATATCACTTAGAATATCATTTCGAAATTTTGCTATTACTCCCCAACGTGGGACCGGAAATGTAAGCTGCCTAGCTACATATTGAGGATTTAGGACGTTCGGGGAATATGGCTCCAAGTTGTAGCCGAACCGGATCGATCGCTTTGGGTAAGGAAAGCCCGGAGACTAGTAGTATGGTTCGTTGGAACTCCAAGACGCGCGCAAACGTTTAGGGAGGTTGATCGGGGCCCAATTCAAATCATTCTTTAACCACCGATGGAGGGGTAAATCCATCATACATACGAAATCGGATAGTCATATGTAATGTTTGATCATATGGTTGTTGCATTTCATATGCTTGATTAATAAACTTGCTTGATTGCCTATTATGAGTACTTTTGCGTAAGGAATATCTCACTAAGCTAGTTATGCTTATACCCCTATAGATTTTTGATATTGCAGGATTATTTTTTGCACCCAAAACCATCTTGATCATCTGGGTAAAATCTTTATTTTAGGAAGCTTTTGGAGGAACTCTGTTATGAAGTCTTAGAGTAAATTTCTTCTAAAATCTTCTAGCTTTAGTTATTATTTAGTAAGACTTTGTTGTTATGGAAATTATCTAGGGAATGCCTCTTAGAAGTTGTAAAACTTTTTATTTGAATGAAATATATTAGTATTATTTTGTATGTTCCGCTGCCAATATCTTAAAATGCATTACTTCATCGATCTCCCTTTGATGTGAATGTACATCTTGTACCAATATAGAAGCTTCCGAGTGACTAAGGTAGTCATTCTTAAGTTTTAATATTGTGTATGGTGGGCTGTTACGTTTAGGGTACCCGTTGAGGCGTAACAGTTTAAGTTGGTATCAGAGCATCATGATTAGAAAGGAAATAGTAAGTTTAGAAGTAGAAGTCTTAGAGATAGGATAAGTTTAAGATTAAGCCATAAGAGTTTTAGGAAGAATCTTAGAATCATAGGAAGTTGGGATATATGGGAAACCACATGTTTTATGACCATACCTAATTATGTAGATGGCCCTAAAACTAGTTTATACCCTTAAGAAGAATGGGAGGATTTCCAAACCATTTTAAGCCTTCAGAAAACACAACCCTCGTAAGTTGCAGCTAGTAAGAAAACAGAGTTAACTTACTTTTTGATAATGGAACAAAAAGAAAAATATGCTTACGTAAAAGATTACATAACCAACCTTAGGCAACGTTGGAAACGAGTATCGTAGACGTCATCAAAGGATCAAATGTAAGGATATTCTTTCAAGAAATCAGAAGCGGGAAGAAGGGGAAACCAACCCCGGATTCCCTCAAATCTCAATAGAAGATCGAGAGAGGAAAAAAGGAGCCACGATGAGAAGAAAGCGTCGCATTCACCAAAGATGTAACGTCTTAGTATTAAATCACAACTAATTAAAAGATGCAGTAAAGTGTTTAACAAATAACAATGACCTAATGATTTCTTAATAATGTGATTCTTTTGGCATTTATATTATATTTTTGTGAGTAAGATGCATGATTTTGATTTCTTACCTTGTGATTTCTTTAAATTGTATTTGAATTTCTTAATTTCTTATTAAGCTCCTATTAATTCCTATTTTGCAAATTTATTTCCTTAAGTTTTGTATTTTGATTTAAATTTCTAGTTTTTATATTTGAGATTTCTGTGATTTCTATAAATGTTAGCATAGAACGTAAATAGAAACTAAAATTTAAATGATTAAACAGTCATCCAAGAAGACGTAGGAATAGAGAACAATGAGATTCCAACAACGTACCAGCTGAACAAGGAGTATCTCCAGGTAACCAACCGGAGAATAACCTGCTCCTACCCCGAACTAGCAAAATGACTTTGCTGCTGCCCTTGGACAAATGAACCAGTTGTTGGCTATTTTGATTCAGCAACAAAATCAAAATATTCCAGCTCCTGCTCCACCACAAAATGCTCCTGAAGCTACGGTAGAAGCACCCGGTGAATAGTCGCATGCCGCGCCATTTCCACCACCGCCACCGCCAAGAGTACACCAAAACTTGCTCACCGACTACATTTGCCATGCCCCAAAGGGTACCCAAAATGCGACAGTCCACTGCACTCAATATTTAAACTTAAGTATGACATCCTTAGTCATCCCATAAGTTTACATATCGGGTGTAAGGTGTACTTGCACAATTTTTAGGATCACACTTTGAATCCAATAGTCTTAAGAAGGCATACGATAGCATTAAGAATAGAAATAACAACAAGATAAACAAGTTAAGTCTTTACAAAAGTCAAGGAGCATACCCCCGCTAAAATAATAATAGAAGTCTATCCAGTCTAAAACCATATTACAAACATTAGGGTTTATGTTAAAGAGATTTTCCTAGAAGTCCACGCCTCTAGCTAGGTCCCGACTTCTTCAAAAGCTCTTCATCCATAAGAGAACCCTGTGAAAAGTGTTCTCTCGAAACAACCAAAAATGGGAACACCACAACAAAACTATCGGGGTGTAAGCTAACAGGCTTAGTGAGATTCATTCCGAAATATTTAATACTCAACAACAGTATATAACAGACAAGTTATTAGCAGCCATATGAAATGCACAAGCAAATAATCATACAAACATATGACTTTTCAGGAGCCATATGTGAATGGATTTATGCCCTCCATTCGGGGTTAGGATGGTCCATAAGTCATGCAATCACAATTCCAATAAAGTGTGGTGGTCCATAAGTTATGCGACCATAATCCCGATCTCGTTCTCTTAATTATACAACCTCTGTTGTTTTATTGTGGTAGTTTTATGTGCCTACCCCACATCCATTAACTTAAGCGATATCACATCCTTAATGTTAACATGGGATCCCTCGCCTATACGCCAATATACTTTTGTCCCACTAAAGCTATGTCAGCCAATGCAATGTGACTCACTACATGATGTGCATGTATAGTTTATTATAATCGTGGCATGTGAATTAGGTAAGTTAAGAGCAATCATAGAGAATTTCAGACAATTCTAGTCTATACTAGCTCATACAATATTTTTACAACAAGTCTTGTTTCGATATACTTAACATTCATTCAACCAAGATTAGATCACAACTCATCTCAATTTTATCTTTCCCTAATTCTAATGCTACTACGATTACAAGCACATGCATGAGCACAACTATTTAAGAAATGAACTCACTCGACCATGTAGAGAAATCCATTAGTCGTAGTAGTCCTCAGGGAGTGAAAATCCGTCCTCTAAATCACCTAAGTACAAGGAATACCCTCAATGAGTATCTCTTATGAAGTCCTAATAAACTTAACAATTTTAATTACTAAGTTCGTCAATTTTCGCTTAAGTTGAAGTCCTAATTTAAAATGGTCATATCTAACTCATTTTAACTTAGAATTGACAATATTATATACCGATTTCTATCTACTTCGAAAGATCTATCTATTCTTAACATTATTTTCAAGCTTCAAAAATTTTTAGGTCACAAAATAATCTAATCAGTTCTAATCCGTAGAAATCTCCAATTCTGAAAAATAGTTTTGTGAATGTTTGTAATGTTTCTAGAATATAGATCAACCATACATGCAATATTGATGATTTTGCTATCATATATGGCATGTTTTGAAATTGATGTATGCATGCTCTTGACAATATTTACTAAAAGGGAATTTAGGAAACTTTTTACTTGCAAGATTCCATGACTATTTACTTTCAAGAAACTAGTTTCCTAACTTTGATCATTCCATTTGTTTTGGATCTATTTCTCAAGAAAATCTAATTATCCTTGTTCAAATTGAGTCCTCATTATATCTATTACTTAGGGCCTTCATTTCTACACAGAGATTCTCATTTTATGCTTTGGAAACATGTTTTCAATTAGGGTCATTCCAAAATCCGAATTTTGAAAATTTTGTTTTTGAATAATTTCTTTAAGAAAAACTTGTTTAATATATTAAAATTTAAGGCTCTATTATACTTATCCCTTAAGGATTTCATTTCTTAAATAAAACTTTTCATTTTGAGTTGAAAAATAGGTGTTTTCATGACATTACTCCAATATTACGAATTTCCTAAATTGAGTAGTAACTCAAAATTTCCTATATTGTTTATACTTTTTGTTTTGCACATTCCTCTTATCAAATCTCATTCTAACTTATCAAAATCATCACTTAATGATACCTATTACCTATACCCTTCATTTTTCATATAAAACACTAGTTTTAAAGTTGATAAAAGGGTTTTTAAAACATGGTTTTGAAATCATCCGAATTTTCATTTGAAAACTCCAACAAAAATTTTTCCTTTTTAAGTTCCTTATCTCATTTAACTAAAGATCTACTAACTACAACATTTATATGCATAAGATCAAACCTTTATGATCATTAATCCATTAATACACCAAATATTCACAAGATCATGAATGTCAAGTGTGGTACAAGCATCTAAAAGCTAGAACTACTACTATTGATGTATGAAATGAAGTTTGAAAGCATGAACATAGATTTTTATACAAGATCTCTACTTTTACTCTACTATTATATGCATGAACATGAACTCATTTAAAGACAAGATTTACTCTTGTGATGGCTTGATATTTATGTAGTAGCATTTTCTTGTCCCTAGCAAGAGCTTATGGGGACTTTAACATGAAAACGCTTGTGAATAATCTTGCCATTACAAAATTTAATGTAGGCAAGTTAAGATCCATCACCTAGAAAGCTTGAATCAAGAGGAAAATGAGAAAGAAATTGAACTTGTGAGAGTGTGTGTGTGGGTTTGAGTGTCATGGCCAAGGAAAAAAAAATGGAGAGAGTTTGTCAGAGAGAAGGCATAAAAGATATTATATAATAAGCAAAGTAGGGTTTGTCTTAATTATAAGAAGGAAATAAACTAAAACAATTGGGGCAAAATGGGGGAGGGTGTGCACCAGTTTTGGATTGAGAGGAGAGAGGGAGTGAGTTAAATTGTTTTGTTTTGTAATCTATGTAATAAAAAGTATTAAATGTAATAATTTGTTAAGAGACAAATTTTCATTGGAAAAGAAAATGTAATTGAGTATTTGTAAGGATGTAAGACTAGGGTATGGGTTGCGTGTGTAGTAGATTGTACTTGTGAATAGTAATAATAGTAGACAAGACATTTACTTTACCGGTAGTAAAGAAAATACGGGAAAAGGCTATAACTATAATTTTTATAACCTGAAAAATTATAAAACGTATATTTTTGAAATCCTTATAAAATTTCGATTCTAAAGAGTATTATGGAATATTTTTCTGAGTTTCTAATTCCGAGGCTCGCTTTCCGTAATGGAGCTCGAGAAGGCCTGGAATAGAAATTTTTTCGAAAACAGATCTTTTTATGGTTTGAATTATACTTTAAAACAATATTCCACATTAATTTATTTTACAAAATTTCTTTTAGTTGAAATCGAAGAAAATCCGGATTCAGAGCTCCTAGGTTTCCTTCTCAAGCTTAAACTAATAGTGTTTAGGGTTTTGGTATTCAGTTTCTGAAGTTTACTCGGTTACTAGGAAAACCGAGGTTTACATCATCAAAACTAACAACTGCTTCGATGGAGCCTTTGGAAAACCAGATGAGGCTGAAGACTGGTTGGCCCGAATCGAGAGATCTTTTGATGCTTATGAGATACCCCACCAATTAAGAGTCAGTTTTGGGACATTCATGTTGAAATTTAATGCTCAAATATGGTGGGAATCAAAGAAGCAAGAATTGCCTGCTCCAATTACTTGGGATATGTTTCGAGAAGAGTTCTTGGAGAACTATTTTCCAGGAAGTCTCAGAGTTCGATACAATGCTGACTTCTTGCATATGTCTCAGAGGGGGAGGACCATCGAGCAGTACGAAACCGAGTTCAGTCGCTTGTTGCAATATGCTCCTGAATCCTATAAGCACAGTGAGGAGTTAAAGTGACAAGTTTTCTTGAATGGATTAGATGAGGACCTAAAGATTCGTTTGGTGGAGTTTGCTATTAGAAGTTATAAGGGGCTAGTGGAAAATGCTCGAATTATGGAAGGAGCCAAAAAGATGAAAACAAAAGCTCCGGAGAAGAAAGTGTTTGTGTTTAGAAGGAAGCCTTATGAAGGACCAAGTTCTTGATTCAACAATAAGAGGTTTAAGACCTTTAGAAGTTACAAAGGAAGTGGAAGCAATCAAAGGGAAGTTGCCAAGGTGGATATCACATGCTAGAAATGCCGAGGGAAGCATTATCCAAAGTCTTGCCCACAATTGCAAAACAAGTGCTACTTTTGTGGCAACCTGGATTATAAAATCCTGGAGTGTCCTAAGAAGAACACTAGTGTTTGCTATGTGTGTAAGCAGTCAGGGCACTTTGCAAATGAATGCCCAAAGAGGAAAAATGCTTTATTGAGGTCATCCAACACCTCAGGAGGATTCGCCCTTGTCAAAACCAACAATGGCAATGGAAATAGAAACTGCTCTGGCACCTTGATGCATGGAATGAGAGTTTACAACCTGGAAGGCCAGTGGATGTGCGAGGAAGTTGATGATGAAGAAGAAAGATGTGAGTTTGCTGCCTTAGAGGGAGACGAAGGCTATGATCATGGACTCGTTGCAAGTTAGCCTCAACCTTAAGCTATCATTTTGATTGTTTACAGTATATTTTTACGTTATCAACCTGTAACAATAGAATCCCTATATCTCTTTAGCCTAAAGCTTTAGAAAAATTAGATAAGTGTAGTATGGTTAGTAACTAGTGCGTGTTGAATGCAGGAAGTATATGAGTAGCTAGTGAAAAGCCTTGTTTGATACCGGAGCCACCCATTTGTTTATCACCTACAACCTTGCTAAGAACACTAGTTTACCTATAGTCACCACCGCTACCAGCTTCAAGATAAAGACACCTAAGGGTCGCGTCGTAACCACCCGAGAGATGTTAAAGGAATGTCCTTTAGAGATCCAAGGACACCATACGACAAGTGACTTGATTATGTTGGAGATGAACAAGTATGAAGTGATTCTTGGAATGAGTTGGTTGACCCGTGTTAAAGCCACAGTAGATTGTCGGGAGAAGAAGGTGAATTTTAAGGATGTAGATCGGAAGGATATTGAGTTCAAAGGAGAATCCGTGATCGTAAGGAGACAAGAATTAAGTTCACTTGAGTTAGTAATGAATGAGGAGGAGATCGACCGACAAATCAATGCTGTAGAAGAAGAAAGCGAAGATCCAAAGGTGGAGGATATACCTATATTCAATGAGTTTCCTGATGTTTTTCCTGAGGAATTACCTGGATTGCCATCAAAGAGGGAGATTGATTTCGAGATTAGCTTGATACCAAATACCGAGCCAATATCGAAAGCTCCATACCGCATGGCACTGGTAGAGTTGAAGGAACTTAAGAAGCAATTACAAGAGCTTTTGGATCAAGGATTTATTCGCCCAAGTGTATCGCCATGGGGAGCACCGGTTTTATTCATTAAGAAAAAGGATGGGTCTATGAGGTTATGTATCGATTACGAAGAGTTAAATAAGGTTACAATCAAGAATAAGTATCCATTACCTTAGATTGATGACCTCTTCGATCAATTGCAAGGAGCAAGTGTGTTTTCACGCATTGAAATGAGGTCTGGATACCATCAGTTAAGAGTAAGGCCGGAGGATGTACCAAAGATCGGTTTTCGAACTCGATATGGACATTATGAGTTCCTAGTGATGTCTTTTGGATTGATAAATGCACTTGCCCCTTTTATGGACCTGATGAATCGAATCTATAAGCCCTTGTTGGATAAGTGCGTTATAGTTTTCATCGACGACATTTTGGTCTACTCAACTACAAGAGAGGAACATGAGGAACACCTTCGTATGGCGCTTTGGACGTTGAGAGAACATAAGTTGTATGTTAAGTTGTCAAAGTATGACTTTTGGTTGGATAAGATATCCTTTTTAGGACATGTTGTTTCGTGAGATGGCATATTGGTTGATCTTGAAAAGATTAAAGCAGTGATGGAATGGAAGGCACCGAAGACAGTAACGGAAGTAAGAAGCTTTCTTGGTCTAGCTAGCTATAATCGAAAGTTCATGAAGAATTTCTTGACTATAGCCAAGCCGTTAACACAACTTACTCAAAAGAATGAGAAGTTCATATGGACCGATAAAAGAGAAAAGAGTTTCCAAGAGCTCAAGCAGAAGCTTGTATCCTCACCGATACTCGTTTTGCAAACCCTGAGAAGCCTTACACGATGCATAGCGATGCATCAAGAAATGGTCTTGAATGTGTGCTAATGTAAGAAGGAAAAGTGATTGCTTATGCTTCGCGACAGTTAAGACCGCATAAGCAAAATTATCCGACACATGACTTAGAGCTAGCTGCCATTGTTGTCACACTCAAGATATAGAGGCATCACTTGTATGGACAAAGATGCGAAATATATACGGACCACAAGAGCCTCAAGTACCTATTCACTCAGAAGGAGTTGAATATGCGACAACGAACATGGTTATAGCTCATAGAGGACTATGATCTTAGAATCAATTATTGTCCAGGAAAAGTTAATGCCGTCGCTAATGCCTTAAGTCGAAAGAATCACGAGGAAGTTGCCGCTTTATTGACCGATCAAAAGGAGTTGGTAAGAGAATTCGAAAGGCTAAGTATCGAGTTTATTAGACAAGATGTGGAGGAGGAAATATCTAACTTGATGATGGAACCAACCCTTCTGGAATGGATTAAAGAAGCTCAATGATATGATGAAGTCATACAAAGGATCAAACAGGAAGTGCAAGCAGAGAAGTATATCGACTTCACCATAGATGAAGAGGATGTAGTGAGGATGAAGGGAAGGCTATGTGTGCCAAACGATGAGGAAATGAGAAGAGAAATCATGAGTGAAGCTCATAACTCAGTATATACGGTACACCCGGGAGGAACTAAGATGTATCAAGATCTCAAGAGCCACTTTTGGTGGAATGGAATGAAACAGGATGTAGCTGATTATGTGATGAAGTGCCCGACTTATCAACAAGTAAAGGTGGAACATCAAAGACCGGGAGGACTGCTAAAGCCTTTGCCGATACCTAAGTGGGAGTGGGATCAAATCTCGATGGATTTCGCGTGTGGACTACCAAGGACATCGGTAGGATATGATGCCATATGAGTCATGGTAGATCGCTTGACCAAATCAGCTCATTTCATACCAATCAACATGACGTACTCGATGAACAAGCTAGCCAAGCTTTACATAAGGGAAATAGTACGTTTACATGAAGTACCTATCGGGATCATGTCAGACCGAGACCCCAAGTTTGTATCTAAGTTTTGGACAAGTTTACAAAAGTGTATGGGGACAAAGTTACATTTTAGCATGGCTTATCACCCCCAAACCGATGGATAATTAGAATGGACAATCCAAACCTTGGAAAACATGTTATGAGCCTGTGTTATGGAATTTAAAGGAAGCTGGGATGCTCATTTGCCGCTCATAGAGTTTGCCTACAACAATAGCTACCACTCTACCATACAAATGCCACCATATGAAGCTTTATACGGACGACGCTGTAGGTCGCCTCTGTTTTGGGATGATGTGGAAAAGCTTGCTATTGGACCAGACTTGTTTTAAGATGCAGCAGACAAAGTAAAGATAATCTGACAACGAATAAAAGAGGCCCAAGATCGACAAAAAAAGCTAGGCAGATCAGAAAAGGCAAGTTCTCGAATTTCAAGTGGAAGACCATGTATACTTAAAGATAAATCCAATCAAGAGTATACACCGTGTACGCTTGCAAGGAAAGTTGAGCCCATAGTACATTGGACCTTTTGAAGTGCTTGAACGAGTGGAAGATTTAGCTTATCGCCTAACCTTGCCGCCAAACCTATCAGGAGTACACAACGTGTTTCATGTATTCGTCTTACGCAAGCATGTAGCAGATCCAGATCGAGTAGTAGAGTTGGAGCTAGTGTTGCTAAAAGAGAACCTCACTTATAAGGAACACCCGATAAAGATTTTGGATCGAAAAGTCCAAAAGCTATGGAATAAGGAGATCAAATATGTTAAAGTGCTTTGGAGGAATCACACCCATGAGGAGGCAACTTGGGAGGATAAAGATGAGATCCAACGAAAATATCTGAACCTATTCAAGGAATCAGGTACGATAGTCAAGTTTTAAGGACAAAACTTTCTTTAAAGAGGGAAGGTTGTAAGCCCCTAGATTTTTCAATAATATAAGAAAACCCTAAGAACTAGAAGTTAAACCAAAACCCTAAAGTTAACCTAGTTCTATGTTTAGTCTAGTGAATCTAGATCCGGCAATCCCGTGTTTTTAAACCTTACAAAAAGAAATTGAGATAATTATGATATATGGTTCGTAATAATATAGGAAAGCTTAAAAATATCAGATTCATAATTTTCTAGTGTCTTTTGGATCCAAACGGGATCAGTTTTCAAAAACTGTGTCCCTCTGCACTGGATTGTAAAAATATTCCAACCATACCAATAGACTCGAAAAAATATAAGGATTTCAAAAATATCAGTTTTAGAATTTTTCGGTAACTAAAAATATTAGGTATAGGCTGTTTACGCGTATTTTCTTTACTACCGGTATTTTAATTGTCTAGTGTACATTCATAGTACTTTTCTACTATTCATTATAATTCATCTATCTACTTTTTTTTACACTCTATTCTTACACACTATCATACCTATACCTTACACTTTACCTTCCCCATACAACTTTAATCACAACACATTTTACACATTACTTCTTTTATTACAAAACAAACAAAATAAATCATTTCCTCCCCCCTTTACAAACCAAACCGGCACCTCCCCTCTCTCCTATCCATCAATTTATTTTTCTTTTCTATTTTATTTAATTACATCTAATTTTCACTCCAAAACTCTATAAATACCCCATGCCTCCTTCATTCATTCACACAATTCATTTCCTACTAAAACTCTACCAAAATCACTCCATAAAATCCCTCTCTCAAATTCTCTTTGAAGTTCTCTTTTCTCTTCATAAAACCCTTTCTCACATATTACTACAACTAAATCTATTCCTCTTCAACAAACACATAAATCTTAGGTAAAAATTTCTCTTATTCACTCATCATGTTCATTTAACTTAACATGAGTTTAGTGTATGTGTCTTAAAGAAACAACAATATGTTCATGTCTTCTATTATGTTGCTATTATGTTGTTGTTATTATTGTTATTATTATTTGTTCTAATCTAACTTTTATATAATATTATGTATATTATGTGTATATATTTCTTTAGAGCATATAAGCTCACTTGTTATTTATTTATTTATTTTTATGCTTTGCAATTTATTTATTTATTTCATGCAATTATAAGGATAGTCTTTCTAGTCTTATACTTGTCTATATTAAGTCAAAATAATTTTCTTTTCTTTTTTTCCTTTTTTTTTTTTGGGACTAGTCTATTCTTAGTCCTGGGATACATTGATGAAGCTAAGTTCTCAATACTTGACTTTATTTTTGTCTTTTATATTCTCTTAATATGTTGTTTTTATTATATTTCTCATAGTTACATATTTCATTCATGCATGGACATATTGTTATTGTCTCAACCTAATGAAAATGAGTTTTCTTAAATAATAAAAATAAGAACTCTCTTTAAAAATAAATTTTGTCACATATGGAATGATTCTTCCATAAAAACTTAAAGTTTTATCTTAACAAATATTTTCTAAAGTTAGATAAGTTTAGCTCAAGTTTTAGTAATACTATTATATGGGATTTTATTAATAAAATAAAGTTATCACAAACTCTCTTTTCGAACCAATGAAATAAGAAAGATTCTTTAAACTTAATTCTTTTTTTAATCAAAAGTTTTCTTAAACTCATATATGAGTTTTCATCAACATACTAAGGTTTAGATAAGTTTCACAAAATTATCAATGAATAACCTTTCTAAGGATAAGCTTTACTTAGGAAATAAAAATAGTAAATAACTTATAAGATCATGAATAGTATTATTGAGATCAAACTTTATAAAAAAACTTTAGAACACACAGCCAAGAAATGTTTAGAAAAACTATATTTTTCCAACCACTAGAAATAAAGTTATGAGAATCTTAAAAGATTAAAATTACTTTTTGAAAATTTAATTATTCTTAACATTAAGAAATGGAGTTAAAAGAGGAAATACTTACTTATAAAATATTCCCAACAAAAACTAAAACGGAGATATTCAAAGTCTTAGCTTTTCCAACTTTTAAGACACATTGCTTTACAAAATCATTGTTAAGACAACACACTAAATTCATGCATATAGTTTGAGTCTATATATATATATATATATATATATATTCAAGGATTTTCAACCATACAAAATATCTATATTTTTATACAAGAGCTCTTGAAAGAAGAAAAGTTTGAAAACTCTAATTTTGAAATCTTGAATTTTCCTAACAATTCTGTACATCACTATTCTGAGACCCAAATGACTTCTTTTGATAAAAATAACCTTAAAAATAGTTAGATCTTTTCGAGTAGGTAGAAATCGATATATAATATGCGAAATTCCGAGTTAAAATGAGCAAGTTATGGCCATTTTAAGTTAGAATTTCCATTTATACGAATTTTGACGAATTCGATAAGATAGAATTAGAGATTTTGAGTAGATCTTGGATGAAATACTCACTTCGGGTATTTCTTTCGTTTAGGTGTTGAGGACCAAGATCTTCTCTTCCCCGATGATTACTTCGACTCCTAGAAGATCGCTATGGACTAGTGAGTTTCCTTTACATTTATGTATTCACGCATGTGCTTGTAGAATAGAGCACTAGATGTTAGGTAAAGATAAGATTGATATGCATGTGGGATATCATGGGAATTATGTATGTGAATTGTTATGTGCGATCAATGAATGATAAATACCAATCAGTGATTGATATAATTGTTTCCATGTATGTATTGCTATATGTGCAATTATTGCTTGATCACTTCAAATGATTTAATGTCATATTGGAATCCTCATATAATAAATTGCTCATATATATCACTTAGAATATCATTTCGAAATTTTGCTACTACTCCTCAGTGTGGGATCGAAAATGTAAGCTGCCTAGCTACATCTTGAGGATTTAGGATGCTCAGGGAATACGGCTTCAAGTTGTAGCCAAGCCGGATTGATTGCTTTGGGTAAGGAAAGCCCAGGGACTAGTAATACGATTCATTGGAACCCCAGACGTGTGCTAACTTTTAAGGAGGTCATTAGGGGCCTAGTTCAAATCAGTCCCTAACCACAGATGAAGGGGTAAATCCATCATACATACGAAACCGAATAGTCGTATGTAATGTTTGATCATATAGTTGTTGCATTTTCTATGCTTGATTAATAAACTTGGTTGATTGCCTGTTATGAGTATTTTTGCGTAAGGAATATCTCACTAAGCTAGTTATGCTTATACCTCTATAGATTTTTTATATTGCAGGATTATCTTTTGAACCCAATACCATCTTGATCATCGGGTAGAATCTTTATTTTGGGAAGCTTTTGGAGGAACTCTGTTATGAAGTCTTAGAGGAGATTTCTTCTAAAATGTTCTAGCTTTAGTTATTTATCTTAGTAAGACCTTGTTGTTATGAAAATTATCTGGAGAATGCCCCTTAGAAGTTGTAAGACTTTTTATTTGAATGAAATATATTAAGTATTATTTTGCATGTTCCGCTACCAATATCTTAAAATGCATTACTTCACCAGTCTCCCTTTGATGTGAATGTGCGCCTTGTACCGATATAGAAGCTTTCAAGTGACTGAGGTAGTCATTCTTAAGTTTTAATATTATGTACGGCGGGCTGTCATGTTTAGGGTACCCGTTGGGGCGTGACGGAAATGTTCCTTTCTGGTGGTTTCATTTAACTTTCTATAGTCTATGCATACTTGCCATCCAGCTACAGTTCTTATCAGAATGAGTTCATTTTTCTCATTGTGGACCATAGTCATCTTTAGTTTCTTAAGTTAGCCGTCAGATATAGGATATATCATCCTAGTATCAAAAGCTTTATAACCTCCTTCTTGACTACATCCTTCATATTCAATTTTAGCTTTCTTTAGGGTTGAACAATAGGCTTGTACCCTTCTTCTAATAAAATTTTGTGGGTGCAAAAGGATGGATTGATACCTTTGATGTTAGAGATCTTCTAAGCGATAGCTCGCTTGTGTGCTTAGAGGACTAACAGTAGTTGTTGTTTCTATTCACACGATGGCAGCATAGAGTCCTTTTCCAAAAAAAAAAAAAAGGATATTAAAGATACTCCAGTGGTTGCTTCAATTCGAGTACTGGTGGCTCTTCAATGGAAGGTTTCAGTTGCACTTCAATATTCTTCTTCAGTTCTTCAAATCCATTATGAGGAATAATTTGTTGTTTAACATCTACTTCTGCTATAATAGCTTCAAACTCGAGGTTCTTCAATTCTTTCCCTTCATTTTGAGTCAAACTCAATTCCATTTTATCTCTAGGTAAAATTTCCTCAATATGTTCAGAAACTGAGGAATCCATAATATCTATAAAGTAGCATGAGTCATCAGATCCCGTCGAATGTTTTAAAGCTGCAGAAACTGTTACCACTAAGTCTTCATCTCCCACTCTGAGGGTGAGCTTCCTTTCTTCAACATCTTTAACTTCACTAGCTATAGCAAGAAAAGGTCTATCCAAAATCAAGGGTACATCCCCATCTTTATCCATGCCAACTGTCACGAAGTCTATAAGATAGATAAAGTTTCTTACCTTCACCAAGACATCTTCAGTGATTCCCCTAGGGATCTTTACAGAAGGATCAACCAGCTAAAGACTCATGCAAGTGGGGTAGGGTTCGGTTAAGCCCTCTAAGCCTAGTTTCTTGAAAAAGGAATAGGGCATATGTAAACCCCAAAAGTTTTGTGATCAATTAAGCTTAAACCCTAATTAGAAAGTCAACAGGAAATCCTAAAGTCAACAAAACCCTAGTCAGATGTAACCATTCAAGTCCGACAATCCCGTACAAGTAACCCTAAGACAGTAAGTAAGAGATTAGTATGCAGAATAGTTCGTAATATCCTGAGATAGCTTAAAAGTATCATATTTAGTTAAACCGCGATTCGTTTTGAGCACGGTCAGACACAGTCTTCGAAAAGCGTGTCTCGAGGCTCAGTTTGGTAAAAATATTTCGAATATACTGTTAGACTCGTAAAAATATAAGGTTTTCAAAAATATCAATTTCATAATTTTTCGGTAACTAAAAATATCAGATATTGCAATTATACGTGTATTTTCTTACTACCAGTACTTAAATTGTCATGTCTACTTTACATTATACTATTTATTACTATTCTATACTATTTATCTATCTCTACTTTTTCTTACAACCTACTCTTACAAACCATACCTCTATCTTCTTACAATTTTCATTTCCAATACAGCTTCACATCTTTTATGTCTTACTTTTCATTAACAAAAATACAAAGAAAATAAATTTCTCTCTCTCACACTCTCATAATTGCGCTGGCCACTCCCTCTCCCTCCTCAATTTGTTTTAATTTTTATTTATTTAATTAACACAATTTTACTCCCACATTTTTCTATAAATATCCCCTCTTCCTTTCACTTCCTTCACACCTTCCATATACTAAAAATTACTTTCTCAAAATTCTATAAGAGATCTCTCTCAAAGTTCTCTCAAAATTAGTCTTGATAGGTAATTCTTCTTTAGAGTTCCTTTATGTTCATTTTCTTAGTATGAGCTTAGTGTGTGTTTTCTAAACCAAGAAGATTAAATAAAGCAATAATAAGTTCATGCTTTGTTTTTGTTCATGATAGTCGTAATTTATCCTTGATCTTAAAGGTTAATTAAGTCCAATTTATAGCTTTATTGAGATAATTTATAGTAGAATTGGTACTTAAGTATGATAAATATTCATTTCAGGTAAAATTAGAGCATATTGGAAACAATTAAAGGGATTGTGGAAGAATTTCATAAAGAATGATTAATTGGAGGAAGATTTCCCGTGCAAGACAATGCACTCATTTATCTAAGTGTTGTGTCTCTTCACCAATTGATGCAATGGTTCATGCAGAAAAGATGCACTCATTCATCTAAGTGTTGTGTCTCTTCACCAATTGATGCAATGGTTCGGGATCAAGATACATACATTCATCCAAGTGTTGTACCTCTTCACCAAACAATGTGATGAATGAAAACAACACCATATCCATTCAAGAGGAGCAGATCAAGAGAATTATATATAGGTATAGATTAGAATACATGAGGATAATTATGATGCAGAATTTTTATTCAAAAAAACTTGTACAAAAACTCAAAAAAAAAAAAAAAAAAGAGAGAGTGTTGAGATTGTAATAAAACCTCTCCCTCCTTATAGGAGAGAGAGGGTGAGTTTGTTAGTAATTATGTTTGTCGTTCATTTGTTGTATACAAGACTCCAGATCTACATCCAAATCCAATGAAGGAGTTTTGTATTTTTCTCTACTCATTCTTCTCATCTTTTCTAAATATGTTAATATCATTCTTTATCTATTTTTCTGTCATTCTGTATGGGTAGAGAATGGGATTTATTCATGGATTTAACTTGAATTTGATCGTTAAAGTTTATTGCATCTAATAATTAACTAGATCTAGTAAATAGAATTAATTATCTTAAGAAGTAGTGAAGGCGCAACACCTTCTTGACCAGATTTCTTTAGAATACATCGAGAGATGGTTCTTTAGAATAGATCTTATTTACTAGGCGAGTCGCTCATAGTGATAGAGATATCTCGGTGAGACTTTCTGCATTTGTTTGAAGAATTCAGAAATAATAAATCTTCATGCAACTTTCTAGTGGCTGTTAATTAGGAAGAGATTCCAATGGACACACTAATTGTTAGAAATGAATGCTTCTGAGAAGAACATTCATATACTCAATGGATTCTTGCAGGTAGTAATCATTAGAGAATATATGTATAAATTCATGTTAAGGAAATGAGAAAATCTTATTGTACTTGTGTTCTATTTGTATTTGTATTGTGTTCTTAGTATAATCTAGTGTAATTTTAAATTTAGAATAGTAATCATTCATTTAATCGACTCTTTAATTATTTTGCTAGATCATAGGAAAATTAGAGTAGTACTAGTGCTTGAGAATGTTCCTTGTGGGAGACGACCCTATACTTTATCCTAAACTACATAACGATAGGTGCACTTGCCTGGATTTGACCATGTTTAGGAAAATGAAATATAGGTCTATAAATTTAAAACTCAGTTGCTCTAAATTAGAGAGAAAATGAACCATCAGTTCATGAATCTAATTTCTTTTATGTTGCTTTCATATATATTTATATATATCATTTAGTTGTATATATTTTTGAGCGTATAAGCTCTTTTGTTTTGTAATTTATTTACTTTTCTTGCAATTTATTTACTTTCATGTTGTTTTAAGACTAGTCTTTCTAGTCTTAGACTTGTCTTCATCAAGTCAAAACGTTTTTTTTTTCTTTTGGGACTAGTCTATTCTTAGTCCTGGGATACCTTGATGAAGCTAAGGTCCAATACTTGATATATTCTTTACTAGCTTATTTTTTTTTAATTTTTATGTCTTTCTTATGTTTTCATAATTTTATGATTCATATTCATAATCATGTATTAACATATTGATTTTGTCTCAACAAGATAAATGAGGAAAAGTTTTCTTAAAATAGAAATTCTTTTCTAAAAATAAGAGTAGGAAGTAATTTTTCATAAAAACTTATAAATTTATCTTAACAAACTTTTCGAAGAACTCTAGAGGAGTTCATAGGAATTTTTGCAATACATACGTAACA
Organism: Combretum micranthum; assembly: GCA_024138025.1. Classification (NCBI taxonomy): domain Eukaryota; kingdom Viridiplantae; phylum Streptophyta; class Magnoliopsida; order Myrtales; family Combretaceae; genus Combretum; species Combretum micranthum. The sequence continues at coordinate 73,245 of JAMXBD010001836.1, read as the reverse complement.
TGGAAAGAAATTCTTGAGTAAACAAAAGTTTTACTAAACTTCACTTTTTCATCAATACTAGTTTAATAAACACAAGAAATTCCTTTCATAAAAAAAAAAAATAGAATGATCTTAAGAAATAAGAAATTATTTCTATAGATATAGAATTGTCATTACTTTCAAAAAGTATTAGAAACTAAGCTTAGAAAATAAAAATCATTCTTTGGAAATTTAAAAAGACTAAGGAAATGAAATTAAGGAAAAGAAAAATATTCATATAAAATAACTTGAGATATTCTCTAGCAAAATAAGAGTAATTTTCAAAAGTTTCACTTTTTCTTTAGAAGACTTTACTTTAACCAAAAATTCATGGTTTGAGACAACTTCATTAATTTCATATATTTGATATGAGTCAATAAATATATGTAAATATATTTCAAAGGTTTTACAAACTATTATAATATCTATCTCTTTGATATGAGTTTTTGTTAAAAGAAGGAATACAAGTTTTGTGAAAATTCGTGGTGAATCTGATCACCACTATTTCAAAACTCAAATGACTTAGTTTGATGAAAATAGCTTTAGAAATAGGTAGATCTTTTCGAATAGGTAGAAAACGATATGTAATATGCAAAATTCCGAGTTAAAATGAGCAAAGTTATGGCCATTTTAAGTTGGAATTTCCTCCAATCGATTTTATACGAATTTAAGATAGATTTAGAATCTTCAAAAATAGAAATTCTATGAAAGACTCATTTTGGGTATTTCATCTTGTTTAGGTGAAGAAGGAACCAATATTGCTTTCCGAAAGACTACTTCGACTAGGTGCGATGTCATGGAGTGAGTTAATCCCTTACTAGTTATATTTCCTTGGTTGTGCTTATAAGTAGTAGCACTAGAAAATAAGGAAAAGATAATTGAACAAATGTTGTGTGACTTGGATTCATGACTGATTGAATAAAAGTTAAGAATATCGAAAGAGGAGTTGATGAATAATTTATGTTCTTTTGTATGGATATGATGAATATTGTTTTGATCACCTTTAACTTGAACTTAACATTATTTGCTTAAACCTATATTGATAATAATTCATGCATATCATCTTTGTGAGTCACATTTATTTCACTAATATTCTTCGTATGAGGAAACGAGGAGTTGTAGTCGTGGCTAGTAGGAGCAAGAAAGTCTACATGGGCAAGTAGGAGCTGGAAAGTCTACAGGGCGAGTATGAGCCAGTAAATCTGCAAATATTGATGGTCTATGGACTTGTAACCACCCAACCCCAACATGGAGGGCGAGAAAATCCATGCTAACATGGTTTCGATTAATCTTGTGTAATTTGTTTGCTCATGTGATTAGTGCATTCTCATATGGTTGTTCAAATACTTGTTTGATATATGGAATGTTTTATAGATGGAAGTTATCTCACTAAGCTAGTTTTGCTTATATCCCTATAGCTTTTTGTTACAGTATGATTACCTATGGTTGGCACCAAGGAGCCCCGTTTGCTAGGTATGAGCCAAAGCTACTAGGAGTTTTTAGGAGAAGTTATATGTATTAGTTTTGAACATAGACTTCTAAGAAAAGTCTCTATAGTAGACTCATGGTATATTTACGTATATTTCAATGATGGCTTAGTTAAACTGGACTTTTTAGAATGGGGGAATGCCCTTGAGAAGTTGTAAGAGATTATCATCCAATGAATATTACATGTTTATTTATATAAGTTATTGCATGCTTTTATTATCTACTTAAACGTAATTCCCCTGTGAGTCTCCTACTATCTTGGAAGCACGCCTTGTATGTGATATCAAAGCTCCTACATGACTAAGGTTGTCATTCATTAGCTTTAATATTATATGCGGCAGATTGCCACGTTTAACGTACCCTCCGGGCGTGACATCATAAGATTAATACTTGCGCAAGATCAGCTAAGGTGTAATCTACAGATAATTCTCCTACTATACATGGAATAGTGAAGCTCCTAGGATCTTTCAGCTTTAGGGGAAGCTTCTTTTGAATGATCGAGGAACAATTAGCTCCCACTTCAATTGTAGATACATCCTCCAGTTTCCTCTTGTTAGATAGAATTTCCTTAAGGAATCAGCATATTTAGGCATTTAAGAAAGTACCTCAACAAATGGTATGTTTATGTAGAGTTGTTTGAACAGGTCTAAAAATTTACCAAATGCTCCTTATCCTTACTCTGATGGAGACGAGCAGGATATGATGTTTTAGGCACGTGCTCTTTTACTGTTGGAGGTTGTCTCTTCTCTACTTCAGCTGTGTCACTCTCAAAACTCTCATTTTCTTCAATCCCTTTCTCAACATTTTTCTTAGACTCCTTATCACTCTACATGTATTTCCTTCCCACTCCTTAGATTAGTAGCCTAGACTTGTTCTTTTAGGTTAGGCTTAATATTGCTGGGAAGCAAGCCTGGCTATTGCTTAGAAAGCATTTTAGCCAGTTGGCCAACTTGCTTTTCCAGGTTATGATGGACACCTCTTGATTCAGATGACATGCATCAGAGTTCTTGATAATTGTGTCAATAGGTCCTTTAGATTGGACTTCTTTTCTTGCTTGGGAGGTGGATTGGAAGACGGTAACATATGTTGATATGGTAGCAACTATGGTTTCTAAAATCTAGGTGGAATATTTGATCTTTGTGTGTTCTAATTACTCTAGGAAAAATTAGGATGATTTTTCTAACATTGATTGTACATGTTGCTGTATGGATTATTCTATTGTCTGTTACCCAAGTAATCCACTTGTTTAGTCTGCTCTTGGTAGCAACCCTTGCTGCTACACCTTCACAGGGTATCCTAATAGTAACAATACTTCATGTAACTAACTGAGGCCTCTAGGAAGTTACATAACTATTGTACCACTAACACGCTTCATGGTGTGGACAGGTTTAACAGGATCGAATGTTATTTAGATTAAGAAAGACAATGTATTATACAAGCTATATAGGTAAATAACAGCATAAGTCTCCGAACTTCATATAAAAGATTACAACGTTGCCTTTAAGGGCTTAACCTTAAGCACAACTAACAAAGAAAATAAAGATAGCACTTCTAAAACTTATACTATTACAAATATCAACTCTAAGTCTCTATTACAACAATAAGGTCTTCTTTTCAACATGGATACATATAAGTCATCAATCTATTCTACTTCATACTTGATCTCAATCTTGGTCTTCTTGCTTAAGTCCTAACAACTCAAAGGAGTATGAGCATAAAAAGCTCAGTGAATAATAAAATGTCAACACCATATAAAAAATACAATGTTTGATTAACACTCATGTAAAATGCAATAGTCAAACATTTGTACAAACATAGTTTGAGTGATCGGAACCCAAACACATGGGGGTTTATGCCCTTCCTTGGGGGTTGAAAGACCAGCTCTGTATTTCACGCCCAAGATATTGAAAGAACTAAGAAGGAGTGTTCATATCAAACTTTAATATCAACTTTTGTTTATAAACATATAGATATATATATATACATATGTATAACATTTCCTCCACTTCACTTAGTTCTTAGAATTTTCACTAAGTATAATCATTTCATACCAACCCTTATCAGGCGACGTCCTTCAAGTCTACTTAGTTCCTGTAGAATTGGCGAGCCTATGATAGTCTTTACCAAATTTACTGGATTTATACAAGCATCACCACATAATTGAAACGATAATACATGACGTGAATACTAAATATATGCAAGAATTCTATGTAATGCCCTACATGACCAATTTATTTATAAGCTAAATAAGGTTTAGATCAATTCATTAGGCAACAATCAAATTCTCAAATAACCCACAATGTTCATCCATCAATTAAAATCAACCAAATAGTATTTACTTTGAACATTACAAGATTATTCAATCAATAACATACTGCATGCATTACTTCCTAATCCCCATGCATTAATTTGAATTTTGATTATATTAGAATCATGTGCAACTATGCTAAAATCACGTGTAAGTGAAGAAATTCAATTACTCATCCGTGCATTCTCTTCAATCATCGTAGTAATCAAAAGGGAAGTCTGAGTCTCAATCTAGGGGTCTTATAAGATAGAAAAGCTTGTATTACTAACTGCTTAACAAAGGAAAGAAGAATTAAACAAGATCTAAAGCTTTAGGACAACAAAACATGGAAACCACTCCCCATATCAAGGGGCATATACAGCAAATTGAGACACAAACACCACTATACCGTATACCATGCCTCGTATGGATAAGCATATGAGTAAGGCTAATGCTTAGAAGGTACCAATGGGGCATGGCAACCTAGGCATGGAAATAGAGGTACTATGCCTCTTTCACGACCCATAGAGAGGGGTATATTCACCTAGAAACACCTACAAAACACCATGCCTCCACATGCCCTAAGCTCAACCAACAATGAGACATACTTCTTTATATCACAATTTTACACATTTTAACCAACTTAATAGTCTTGCTCCCCACTATAACATCATCACACAGGACTCTCATTCATCCCTTTTCACTTTCATAACCTCTAACACTTCATCCATCTCCACCTCAAAATCAACTAACTATTCTTAGCCCATAACATCCATGACTTAAGACTTACTACCACAATTTCATAACTTCACATCACAAGCCTAGCATCAAAACTCATAAGAATCTTATATAAACCAGCAACTAACAAGAACTTACCACTTACATATACTTATAATAAAAAACAACCAAGGAAAGACAAGATTTAACTTATTTATATGAGCCTTAGCTTGATGACATGTGTGTAGCTTGAATTTCTTGTTGAGTAAAGAAGAGGAATTGATAGAGAAAATGTAAGCCCCTAGATTTTATGCACGTTTTATGCTTAAACCCTAGAATTGGAAGTCAATCGAAAACCCTAAAGTCAAAAAATCTATGATAAACCCTAGTAAATTTAGATCTGGCAATCTTGCACTCCTAACCCCTGAACAATAAAATTGAGTTAATCATAGATTATAGTCCATAAGAATATAGTGAAGCTTAAAAATATCATATTCATTAAAATTTAGTTCGCTTCAAACTGGAAGGATCATATTTTGAAAACCGTGCCGATGCACTGGACGGTAAAATATTATGATAAGACCGTTAAACTCGTAATAATATAAGGATTCCAAAAATATCAATTTTAGAATTTTTCGATATCTAAAAATATCAAATATAACTTATTTACGTGCATTTTCTTTACTACGGTATTAATTTGTCTTGTCTACTATTCATATCACTATTCATTTTATTAATCTATTTTTACTTTTTTTACTATCTATTCTTATACTCTATGATACCTATTTCTTACAATTTACCTTCTCATAAAACTTTATTCACATCATACCTTACATATTATTACTTTTTATTATAAAAAATACAAAACAATAAAAATCAATAATCTCTCTCCTTCTCTTCACAACTGGCACAACCCAACACCTCCCCCCACCAACACACACACATCTAAATTTTTTTTCTTTTTCATTTTATTTAATTATATCTAATTTCCCTCCTCATTTATCTATAAATGCTCATTCTCCCTTCATTTCTTTCACACACTTCTTAAACATAACAAAACTCTCCCAAAATCACTTACCAAATATTCTCTCTACAATTTCTCTCCATCTTTTCATATTCTCATTATCTCCATACCATAATAACCTCTCTTTTTCTACCACCCATTTCTCTACATAGACAAAAACTCCCACAATTATTTTTATGTTCATGTAACTTAACATGATCATAGCGTGTTTTCTAGGATCATGTGACTTAAGAAAGTAACAATATGTTAATGTTTTGTACTTATTCTTGTTCATGCAAAAATTTTATTATTGTATTGTTATTATGTTATGTTTATTATCCATGTTTCTAATCTAACTCCTATATGTTAGTAAATATTTATGTATATAATATTTTTAGAGCATATAAGCTCACTAATATAACTTTTATTTATGTTCATGCAATTTACTTATATATTTCATGCTTTTATATTAAGACTGGTCTTTCTAGTCTTAGACTTGTCATCATTAAGTCAAAATAAATTTTCTTATTTTTCTTTTTAGACTTAATCATGTTTAAGTCTAGGAAACCTTGATACGAGCTTAGACTTCTAATACTTGATATTTATTATGTGCTTATTTCATTTATATATTTTCCATCTTTCATATTAATTATTTTTGTCATATTACTTAATTATAAACTCATGATCATGTTGTTGTTGTCTTAATAAAAATAAAAGAAGTTCATTCCTTAAATAAAGAAAATAAGCTAAACTCACTATAAAAATATAGTTTTGTCATTTAGGAAAACTTTTACTAAAATTTAGAATTTTGTTTCACAAAATTCTTTTAAAAAAATTTTGACAAATTCATCATCGATTTTAGTGTTTTTGTTATGCAAAGACTTTTTCAAAATTTAACTATGTAATTCTTGACTCTCTTTTCAAACTACCAAAATAAAATTATCATTTAAAACCTTAAGTTTGATAATTCTTTGTTATACAAAATTTTCTTAAAAACTTATTTATAAGACCCACACTAACATTTTAATAAGTATGAAGATCAAGACAGGTTCTTCAAACCAAGTTAAAATCAACTCACCAAGTAAAGTCTACTTAAGGAATAAAATTGATAGATAACTTGAAAGGACTAAAATTTTAAACTTAAATTATCTTTTAAGAGTTAAGAAAAATAATTATATTTAGAAATCACCCACTTAATGACTCAAAAATTTTTTTAATTTTATTCCCAATAACTTAAAATAAATTTGTCAAGCCTCACTTTTATAATAAAAATAACCTTAGAAATAAATAGATATTTCGAGTAGGTAGAAAACAACATATAATATGCGAAACTTCGAGTTAAAATGAGTAAGTCATGACCATTTTAAGTTGGAATTTCACCTCATACGAATTTTGACGAACTTAGTAAAATATAATATGCAAGATTAAGTCCATGAAATATTCATTTTGGGTATTTCTCTTACTTAGGTGACGTGAAGACCAAGTTCCCATACCTCGTAGACTACTACGACTAGAAGTTTGTTTACACAATGGCTGAGTGAATTTATTTCCTATATTCTTATACTTATATTTTTGTTTGTAGATTAGTGGCACTAAAATTAGGAAAATATAAAATGGGAAAGTACATGTGCTTTACTTATATGGGTGAATTTATATTAAGCATATCGATGAGGGAATTATCCATAAACAATGTTTGATTTAGTATAGAAATGATATGTCTGCAAATTCTATGATCACTCTTAAAATATATAATATTATGCTGCCATAAGTACTTAATTTAATTCATTCATGCATATCATATTGTGAGTTATATTGTATTCATTACTATACTTGGTGGGACAAGAGTATGGTGGTTAAGTTCGTAGAGCCGAAAATCGACATAACGGTGAATGGTCACTCGAACTAGTTTAACAGTGAGTAGATACCAGAATTAACTATATTTTTAGCTGCTCGTAGTGGGTTGCATAGAACTACAACAACCTTATTTGCGAAGAGCAATTTATATGGCCTTGAACACCTAACTCCGAATGGAGGGCATAAATCCATTCAACATATGTTTTTTGGAAAATCATATATATTGTATGCTTACGTGTTTGTTACATTTCATATGCTTGACTAAATAACTTGTTTGATTATTGATTATTCAAGTACTTTATTGTGGAAATTAATTCTCACTGAGCAAGTAAGCTTACCCCCTCTCAGATACCTTTTGCAGCACCTGTATTTATAGTTGAAGCCCGAGGCTATTTCTCCCAGATAGTAACCTTTTAGATTCAGGAGCTTTTGGATGAAGTTAAGGACTAAAAGTAGACTTAGACTTCTAAGAAAATCTGTGGTGTAATTATTTTGATTAGACTATGATAGACTTAATATATTTTGATAGGGGAATGCCCCTTTGATACCTGTAAGACTCTTCATATTTAAGATGCTTTTGTTATGATTTCCATTCTTAATTGCTATTATAAATATCTTTTTGAATAACTTGTTTCAAAGTTTGGTCCTTTATGATCGTGAAGGTATGCCTTACACCCGGTATTGAGCTTTTGTGATGACTAAGGTTATCATACTTAAGCTTTAATATTGATTATGGCAAACTGTCACATTTAGAATACCCTATGAGGTGTAACAAAAATGTAGTATGTGTGTGTGTGTGTGTGATACATTAAATAAAAAGAGAGGGAGGAGAGTAGTGAATTTTTTGTCCAACATTTGATAATATCCACATACACACACACCACACATACTTAAATATGTAAAGTAAACTTGTTGACTTTTGTGCAATTTTGAAAGTTATTATGTGTGTTGGTTGCATAGTAAGTTATGGTAGGTTATAGAGCTTTATTTTGTAGCAATTAGGCTTAGTCCAAAGCATGAATTGTCTTCTACATATTAATGCATCAAAATTAGCAATTACTTGAAATCAAAATAAATTTAGAAAAATTCATTTTGTACATTCTGTTTTAATAATTTATTATAAGAATTCATATTAAAAAATTGATTATTTAAGAGTTAAGTTTATGAAATTCAATTTTCTAAGAGAATTTTGATAACATAATTTAGTGGAAAAATAATTTGAAATAACTTAATTGAATTTTTGAATTTCTATTTGTACTATTTATTTTACAAAAGATATTATACTTGAATTTAATCAAACATTCCAAGCATATAACACTCATAATCAAATAATAAATTTAAATTTTATTTTCTAAACTTGATTTATAGAAAAACTTTGAGGTTACAACTGCTACTGGGCTCTTCATATTGAAACGGTAACTGTGGATTCTTTATACTCATAATGTGTTTGCTTAACGCATCCATCTTAGCAACTAAGGTAGTCAGCACATCTACCTTATATAATCCTATAGTTTTTTGGTTTCCCCTATTGTTGCCCCATAGGTAGTTGTTTCTTGCCATGTCTTCAAACAACTTAAGAGATTCCTCTGGGGTCTTAGAATTGAGGGTACCTCCAACTGATGTGTTAACCAATTGTCGAGTGATTTGGTTAAGCTTGTTGTAAAATGTTTGTACCTACATCCACGGTGGTAGCTGGTGATGTGGGCACTTTCTTAGTAGCTCCTTCCATCTTTGCTTAGCACTAGAAAAAAAAAGTTTCTAAGTCATTTTGACAGAAAAATGAGATGTCATTCGAAGCTTAGCAATTTTCAAGTGAAAAGTAGTTATCCAAAAAACTACTTTATTGTTTCATCCCATGAAGTAAGTTCTCCTGATCCAATGATGTTATCCAGACTTTTGCTTTCCCTCTTAAGGAGAACGGAGACAATTTAGTGCAAATGGCATCATCATCGACCCCATTCATCTTGCAAGTTTGACATATTTTCAAAAATGTTTAAATATAAGCATAGGGATCTTCGTCTGGTAAACCATCAAATTAAAAATACTGTTGTAAGACTGAAGCATAGTCCCCTTAATTTCAAAATTGTTCGCTTCAATTGGAGGCTTTACAATAGTAGGCTTAGCACCTTCAAGCAAAGGTCTTACATAGTCCATATTTGTCCTTGATGGATTGGGATCCACCATATTGAATCTCTACTCTTGTTATTATTTTGTTGATTATAAATTGATACTCTTATCCTCATAATCCCTTCTTTCAACTCTTCTTTAATCTTTGGATCCAGTGGTTCCCTTGAATACCCAACCGCCTAAACATACCAATAATTGCACTTCTTAATCACCTGTGAAATGTTTTCTCAATATCAGGATCTAGATCAAGAGCTTTCAATGAAGAACTTATTGTCATTACTACAAGAGATAAGAAGTGGATTAGAGCTTGTATGATATCTAGGAAGGAGAAAGAAGTAAATGCCAAAATAAACTAATGGATAAAGTAGCAGCTAGTTAGGCTTTCTTAATATTGCCAGATCCCTAGCAATGGCTCCAAAACTTGATGTGTATGTAGATAAAAAAATTTATAATTATACTTACTTTAATCCTAGATCCACATAAGGTAACACACTATATGTGTAATATAGAAATTAACTTGGATATCGTCCTAAGGATCTATGGACAAGTATAAGTATTTCCCTTTTACCATTATCTAGACTAAATTATCAAGATGATTATATTAGTTCTAAATGACTAATTAAACTAATAACTAGCATTTAATAATATGAGTGCTTTTCTTAGGTTTTTTTTTTCAAAGATCAATTCATAACAACACCTTAGCTTTGATCCACCCTAACATTTACTACTTATGAGAGGATTAATTGATGATTAGTTAAGTCTTGAACTGTAGGGTTTCTTAATTAAACCAATTACTCTCTTTAAGTTAATTGATTCCTAATTTTACATGAGAAAATGGGAATGTCTTTCTATTAGGTTTCCATAAGGTTTTAGGATTTATAAAGATCAATTTTTTTACAACAGAATTCAAAAACAAAACCCCAACCCAATATCTCTATGTTTGAATTAGATTAAAACAAAACAAATAATTCGAATTTATACATTTGACTTTAAAGCTTGAAATCAATTAGCAGATCAAATCTGCAGGTACAATGAATTCACAATCCTCTCTATGGTATCCACGCAAATGAACACTCCTTTCAAAAAGATCATTCACGTGCTAGCATAATCTAGAACACTTCTAAATAAGATTGGGAAAACTTTTCTCACAACTCTCTTGTTCCTCTCTTTCAAGGTTTATAGAATATCTCTGCAGGTCTAATATTGACAACACATATCATTCATCCTAAAAGAGACCTCTTATCTCTTATTTATAATAATGTCAATATGAATAATGACATTAGTGCCTTTAATCTTATTAGGGATAAATTAATTTATTAACATAAGAATTCAAAGTCCAATTAGGAATTATTATTGTTCTTAACAAATTATATTTATTTATTATTCTTAATAAAGTAAGATTAATAATAAATAAATCTATTAATCCCGTTGGACTTATTTAAATTTAATCCATCATTCTTCTTTGTTCATTCTTTCATGTGTGACCTATAGGTTCACTTAATATTGTCAGATAATCCAAAACCATTTTGGTTAACAAAACATAAGTGGACTCTAGCAAGACATTACGTTTACCTAAATTAAGTGAAGATCGATGATCCAATTTTACCTTATCCATAACTTATGTCATTATACTTTTATCACATGATATCTAGATTGAATATAAGGCATGGATAATATCATCGTTATATCGTTCAACCTTATCATTTCTTGATCTCCAAGCAAATGATAAAACAAATGAAATTGATCACTATCAATTCATTTGAGCATAGCCATACATTTCGCAGTTTCACTTATTGAGGGGCCTAGAGATATCTCTCTTATAATGAGAGGGATAAATCCCATGTTAATCACTCAACTTCCTCTACATGATTCACATTATGCTCAATCTCAACCTTTATAATTATCCCGTTAAATCACATTTGATTGAGTCAAATCATAATGTTTCTCATGTTGGAACCTATGGTGATTTCAAGACTAAGGATATGTTGAAATTGTTATTGTGAGATTCACTTATGGCATTAATCCATATAGTGATCTTATAGTGGGTCAGTCCAGTATATAGTCCTTTAATATGTGCTTATGAGTTTGATTTGTTTCCCAATACAAATAAACATCTCATGACTATCCATCAAAAACTCATACTAGATTTAATTCATTGTCATTCCCACAATAATGAGCATCTAGGGACATTTAGATTAATTAAATTATTCATGGATTTCTATTATGAATTAAACATGCAAACAATATAAGAGAAATGCCTCTGTATCAATATGATAAGATCCAGTAATTAGCCTAGGGCAAAATCATTAACACTTCCTTCACTAACACCAATGCAAAATTGCATAAAACTTATAAAACCTAATTAAAAATTGAATATCTATTGCAGAAATTCGAAGTTTCCCTATGTCTAGGTGAAAGATGCAATTCTTCATTCATGGATGATCTATCTTATTAGTTGAAATCTCTTTCTAACGAACAAGAATCAAACATGTAATAATCTTGATCAGTAATTATTAAAAAAGCATTAAATCACATGAATAAATTCAAGACATAAACTTTTCATTAATTAATAACGATTCAGAACATGGATTAGGGTTTCACAAAACCTAGGGCATACAAATCTACTTTCCATATGATAAACAATGAAAGCTGAAATTCTAGAAGAGTTTAAAACATAACATGATTGATAAAACCCTTTGAAATAATTATTTTGAATCCATGAATGTTTGCTCAGCCGTTCTACCTTGAAAAACTATCCAAGATGTGTATTTATAGGGTTTGGATTAGAATATGATGGTTTGATTCTCAAAAATGAAAACAAAGCACATATATATAGGTTCTTATCATACACGACCTACCTACACGGGTTGTGTAGGGGGTCGTGCACACCTGGAACAAACGCATAATTTCACTGCTTAGTCATTTGTACACTAGCCATCTTACATGACCCATGTATATTGTTATGTACTCTTGAAACTCAACATTTTTCTCGTTATTGCCTTGGAAATTGTACACTGGTTGTGTACTCCTGATATCGCAGTGATAACTTCAAAACTTCATCAAACCTTTGTTTATTTTTTTATCAAACCTCTAAAAAGCTCAAGTATTTGTCATTTATCCATGAAATGAACAATTCATTCAATAAGTATCATTTTCTTTAGTAAATCAACGAAATATTATATAAAAATATGATCAATAGGGTATAATTATAAAGGGTCTTAGGACATTTATCCCTCTATGATCCCTTGAAAATCATTCAAGTTATCTGCAATTGACGTACCTTATTGATACTTCATCAAGAGCAACTTGGTCAAGTAAAACAATTTATTGTTTCTGGTTTTAGAAGCATACAACTCCTCTAACTTGCTTCACAATGTTCGTGCATGAATCTTATTACAAATGTGATTATACACACTATCTTTGACAAACTGTCGGATAAAACCACATACTTGTTCATGCTCAAACTTCTATTCCTCATCTGTCTTATTTTTAGTTTTAATGGTCCAAACACTAGCAAATGCATCTTTGTCACAAATAGGAGATCTTTCATCTTACTTCTTTATTTGTGGTAATTTGTGCCATTTAAGTTGATCATTTTGCTCGTCCTTGCCTCCATGATTTAAATGAATGAATAATAATTTAACTTATATTCTGATATGGAGGATCAATAATTTAGTGGCAGCCATAGAGCATACGATAAGTAGATATATTCACCTAAATACAACTCTGATCCCAGTTGTTGGAAACTAGCGCAGTGGAAATAATAAATACGAGGCAGATATCTAATAAATAAAATACCAATAAAGCAAGTAAAATAAATAAATGAACGACACCAGAAGTTTTAATGTGGTTTACCCTTTTTATAGGTTACATATATGGTACCAACTTCGAAAATTTCTTCCACTAAATAAATAGCAGGCTTATAAGAAAGACTTCTCCAAAAAAATATTAGAAAGATATCATACAAATAATTAAGATAAACCTAAAATAGTGGTACACAATTATTTTCCAAACATCTCAAAATAACATCACTATTTTATCACTCACAATAATTATCTTTCTCAAAATAATTTTTCTTCAAAGCAAAACTTTTGCTTTGGCTTTCAAACTCACTTGGAAAACTTTCAATTTGGCTATAAATATAATCTCAGCAATTGGGAGGCTATTTATAGCCAATATGTACTTCGACCCTAAGCAATATTACTTGGCCAATATTCCTCCACATAATGCCCTTAAATGACGGCCATACAATTATGCTTGTTCACTAAGTTTGCTAAATCAATTTGACTGACTTCTTTTTCCAGCTAATGAAGTTTGTTTCCTTTTTTTTTTTTTTAAATATGATGTGGGCCCTCATGAAGGAGGAACCCACCAACATAATATGATACTATAAAATATTCAAGATACACATAAGTATCAGCAATAATAAAACAAGCCACACATTGTCAAAAAAGAAAAATCCACTTTGATCATAAGTCTACATAAACTTAACAAGATATGATTTTAAATATATTTATTACTTATATTACTAATAACAATGCATTAACAGTTGTGAATAGAAAATAATTTTTTTATTAATCATACGAAAATAGTTTTAAATATTTTTTTAATTACAAATTTTTTATAATTTTCATTTTTTCCTGTTTTTAAAATTTTTATGGTATAGAACAATGAAAATTCTATCGATTCTCGACTTATTCTTAAATTGGTGATTTTGGATGTGAAACCGTAAAGACTCGCCATTCCCGGACAAGTTTTTAGTTCAGAATTGTCGATAATAGGTCGAACAGTTCTTGATTGAGAACCGACTTGTGATGATATCTACCTATGGGGGAACAATAGCAAACAACTCCGCATCATTCTTGATTATCGGATTTGAGTTTAATATGATACTTGCAGATGATGAAATCCACTAAAGATGTAAAGATAATTACTCGTGAAATATATAATATTAAAGAATTAAAAACAGAGAGAGAGAGAGAGAGAGAGAGAGAGAGAGAGAGAGAGAGAGAGAGAGAGAGAGAGAGAGAGAGAGAGAGATGGCTAAGATATTGTTGTTCATTAATCATTGTTAGTGAAATTTTTTATTATGTGATGAGTTAGATTTCTTAATTCCTAATTTGCTACGAATCACGTACTAATTCCGAAAAAATCCAAAAAATTTACAGAGAATGAGCATGTTTTAAAAACTCAAGCTGATGGGCTGTTGTATGGACAACTTATTAATTTTTTAAAATTATGATATTACTTCTATATTTAATATTGCATGAACAGTTGTAGTTTCAAGTGTGTGGGCATATGGTGGAATATTACTTAAAAAAAAAAAAGGAAATGTGATATATTATATTAAAAACTTATTGACTATAATATAACATATATTATATAAGACGAAGGTCTGTTGTCCATGCTCCAACTCCATACCATAAATGCCATGTTACAGCGAAGCACGAGTGTATAAATGGACTTGTGTCCTTGTCAATGCACCTGTCCCTTTTTTTTTTTACAGAACTTGCATGTAACTGTAGGATAATGGATGCAAAAATAATCACCTTCCTATCATTCATGGAAGTTATTGTAATGTATAGGCCAAGAAGGCAGTATGGACAATGGACATGGACCCTACTTGACATAAAAGCACTCACATGAAAGAAAAGGCTGCACTTTTAAGCCATGCCCAACTTTCGCTTTCCACATGAGCACATTGTATTCCATCAACTCCAACTCCTATCAAAACCTTAATAATTCTTGAGCAATGTAATTTTAATCTCATTTACAATCCATTCACTAGGAATGAATAAGGTTATAATAAAACAATTACTATTAATGAAGAATGAATGGTTAAAAATATAATAGAGCTTTTAGATGTGAATTTTTTATTTAAATAGGAGTATTTAAAGTATTTAAATAAAAAAAATCAATTCTAGCATTCGATGGTTATTCATAGGTTTAAGTAATAAATAATTATTCAATATCTTTATAATAGAGATTCGTTTGAATCACTTTTATAGTCAACTAAATATTGCAGTAATTCTTCATAAAAAATAAAAACTGTAATAAAATTACTATTACAACAATGTAAACGAATAGATAGAATTGTTATTGTATAGTTATTATTATTTATTAGTTTATTTAGGTGTTCCTCAAATAATATATGTCGATTGTGCAGCATGGATGGGTAGAATTGGAAGGAAAAATAAGATGATTAAGCAAAAAAAAAAAAAAAATTGTGGTTGGTAATAAAATGAGATAGTTAAAATAAATGAAAAATAAAAGAAAATAAGTAGAAATATTTCTGTGCTAATATCAATTTTTTTTTTTTTTTACTTATTAAAATAGAAAGATGTGGACAAATGGTAAATATGAGACTAAAATTGCAAAACAATTAATATATAAGTTTACCAAAATATGATGCTTTCATCAAATTTGATATGTATATTAATCAACTTAATACTTTTCAAAACAATTGCTATATATTAAAATTTGATTGATATATATATACATACATCATCTTATATATATATATATATATAGATGCAATTAGATAGGTCACTATAGGATAAGACCAGCTTAAAACCATATAGGATTTGACTTTATAGAGTTAGGATCATTTGGAAAATTTTCACAATACTACAAGGTTTAAGGTCGAGTCCTAAGTCATAGTTATAACCTGATGGGAAACCAATCCATCTATTCAAATTAGATCATAAGCAGCTTAACTTTTCTACAGTTTGGCACATCGGGTAAATTAAGGTTTAATCACGTTTCGTGGATTTGCACACAAATACCCAAAAATGATCTTTAATAATCTATTGATTCGTGGCATCAAAAATCGAAATGTAATTTCAAGATCTAGGAAGCAAGAACAATAATGGTTTTGTAGAATTTCACTGAAAATGATAATTGTCTTGTTCTATGCCTTAGGGCATACAATTATAGGCTAGCTTAAAAGCCGCAACAAATGAACCAAAACTGCTAAAATTAAAAATGGTCCTAAAACATATTACATATAAAGACAAGTAAAATGCCATAAACGGTGTACAAAATTGATAAGTATATAAGGAATTATAAGCGAAGCAAAACTTTTCAAAAATAATAAAAATGTCTATTTGGGGCTCTAAACGAGGTAATTTCCTGAAAAGTCTAGCTCATAGCCAAAGGCGGTGAAGTTTTCAAGTTAACTCATTTCTTTCCAAATAGGGTCTTCAAATCATCAAATAGTAACAAATCAGTTTCTATCGCACTTCTCTAGGTATCTGTTTACTATTATCTCCACCTTATCATAGTTTATAGAGGTAACATATGTGATAACATTAACTCATAAAGTTGAATATACAATGAATAAATAATAAATAAAAATTATACATGCATTATATAATATGTTCTATTGCATATAAATATATGTTATACAAAAATTAGTTTTTCATTATATATTTCTATTATTTACAGGATAAATGTTACAAATGGTTTCTAAACTTTAACAAAATATGCAATTGAGTACCTGAACTTTAAAATTATTCAATTTAGTACTTGATTTTGAAATTGATCAATTTAGTACTTAGAAATATTTTTCATGATGTTAATTAATATCATAGAGGTACTGTTAGCATATATAAAAAGTTTTTTTAAATACTAAATTAATTAATTTCAATATCCGGGTATTAAATTGATCAATTTCAAATTTCAAATACCTAATTATATATTTTGTTAAATTTTAGGTACCATTTGTTCAGATCTTTATAATGTTTTGATGATAACAAAAAAGATTTAAATGTGTTGCTGTAATATCTTAATTACATGAATTTTCATTATATTTATCTTGGACTAACCTATAAAAAAAGTAAACAAAAGTATTGTTATTGTAAAAATTTTCAAAAACACAGGTGCATTTCGGAAGTAGAAACAAAAGCTAAACGTTTCTTTTTTGAAGCAAAGAACTATATTGAAGACCTAATTCCATGGATTGAATATAATTGGGTATTATATTTAATTATTCCACTAACCAATAGAATATAAATCCAATGGGGACATAAATTAATTTTTATAAGTTATGGAAAATAAAAGAAAAATCAACACAAGAAATGTTTAGGGAAGTTTTTGGGTGATAAATGTTCATTGTAAATAAGAAGATGATATGTATAAGTTTTATGATGCAAAAGCACGTAGGAATACTGAAGAATAAAAGAAAAATGATGTCAACTCATGAAGTCAATATATATGGAAGGAAATCTTCAAGAAAAGAAAGATATTTTAGAAGATTCAAATCATATCATGATTTAAATGTCAAGTATCTAGCTGGATATCACTTACATGACTTAGAAGCCCTCATAAATAACCCTTTGATGTCCTTTTCCAGCAAATAAGAAAGAATTCAAATTATTTATGGTAGAGAATCATTAAGAAAAGGAAGCAAACAAACAAAACAATATTTCTTACCCAAAATACTCAAGCAGACCGTTGAACTTTGCATTATAAATTGAAGACACTACATAAGGGTCATAACATTGATTTTGGAAGCGGATGCATCAAAAGAATACCAAGGTAAGTGTAAAAAATACTTAAGTACCAATATGAAAAATATCTACTTTGCGACAAAGCAAACAAATTCTCTAGAAGCACTTTCATAAGCTACAAAAACCTTTTATTTTCTTATTATACTAAATAGCAATAACCTTTCTTATTGTATTTCTCTAGTTTGAGATACTCTTATTTGTATTCCTTATGTTAGTGAGAGAAGTGACAAATGACACCTATTGGACTATGAGTTAGGTAGAGGCTATGATGGGTGGTGTGGGTTGTTAAAATTGTGGAGGATACAAGACTCTTTTGTACTTCTTCATTGATTTCATTGGATTTGGTGGTACAAATTGGCAAAGACAACTAGCCCCTGACATAGAGTTGGAAAAGTGAATTGATGCATAAGGTAGAACTAATATACATCGACAAACACCCTCTTCTCTTTTTATCTCTTTGTATATTTTACTATTTCCATAATAACTTAAAGATTTTCGAATCATAACGTTGAGAAAGAGATATTAAATTGATCAACTCAACCATATCAAAAGTTAAGAAATCAAGAGGGAATTTTCAAAACTAGAGATACTTTCGAAACAAGTATAGAAACAGAAATTTGCAAAAAGTTTTTAAGTAACTAATCTCTCCTTGATAACTTAGCTTTTGAGACCAGCACCATTCACGACATTAACCCTTATATATAAACTAACAAACCTATAAATAAACCTAAACAAAATAACTTACGAGCTTAACAAAGTGGCTTACAAGTCTAGATAAGAGTCTAAATTCAACTCATCTAATACAAGTTATATCTTGAATTCAAATTTAGTTTATTTACAAAAGAAATCAAGTCAAGCCGAACTTAAAGTACACTAAGTATAAATAGTTTGCAAGTTGACTTTGTTTGTAGACTTTTTTGTTTTTTTATAAAAGTTATAGAAAATGGTTGGATAAAATTAGTTTAGAAAAAAAATTGCATTTTATTTTTCCTCGCTTGTTTAGGATATGGTAAAGTAGTGGGATAAAAAATGAGAAAGAGTTCTTATTTTTGGAAGGACATGTTAAGGTTATAAATGGATGGGATATTTTTCATAAATTTTTCTTGAATTTTAACATTCCAATGGAAGAGTACAAATAAACAAAGCTGGTTCATAAACCGCTTGAGTTTAGCTCAATATTTACTGAGTTCGATTTGAGAATAGTGAAGTTGAGTTCGAGCTCGAGTTATTCGAGTAATTTATGAAGCCAAACTTAAGTTTCATATGTTTAGCTCGATTAGTTTATGAGCCTAATCTAACTTTATCAAGCTCGAGTCGAGTATAAATATTAATCATATTCAAATTGAGTTTGGGTATTAATATTACATAAATTATAATTAAAAATATTTTTTACTAAATCAAATCTAAACAAGCTTAATTAAGTTAAACTCAAGCTTATGTAGTGTAACTTCGAGCCGAACTCAAGTTTAAAATCTTAAGCTCGAATGAGCTCAAACCAAGCTTTAACTTTAAAATTTCAAGTCGAGTTTGAGTTCGAACTTAAATTAATATTGTATCGTCTGGACTCGGTTGTAGCCCTATCCAATGCTAATGGCTATCTAATGAGTAATTATTATTATTATTATTATATATATAGAGAGAGAGAGAGAACAAACTTTTACATTTTTAACATTAAAACCGTATGTCGTTTTCTTAAATCTTTAGCAGCTGACAAATACCTTGGACAAAAACCATACTATGGAGAGGGGAAGCCTTGGACTACTAAATGATGCATCCAAGTTTCGAGTTTATCCTTTCTACTATGAAATTGACACCTTACATCTCACCATTGGAAAATTTTCATTTTCTTCAATGATTATATATTACCATAGTGGAAAAATTAAAAGATCAATATTGAGTTAAAACCACAGATATGCTATTTAAATTTTATTTTGACTAATAATTCCCCTTACTTTCCCTCCTCAATCTAAACAAATCCAAAATAAACAAATACATTTTCTTCCCTCTCACTTGGCAGTTGGCTATGCTATACATAATTTCATTTCGCACTTGGAATTCCTTATACCTCAGGTTATCCAAATTATATCTTTTGTGATATTTCCAACCAACGCTTATATCCGGCAAAGTGTAAGGACAAGACCAAGACCATGAACACCTGTGTCCTACCTTAAAATTCCCTTAACCAACATTAATACGAATCATTTAATATGCATTGAATGAGACCACGATCTAAATTTTAAAACACTAACCAATCTATCTTCCTACATAATGCTCATTCAGACAACAAGATACGCATCTCTAATTGATCAATAAACAAAAGGAAAAGCAAAAGGTTAAAAGAAAAGGGCAAATGTTACATGTTACCCCCCAACATTAAATAAAAGAAATAAACAAAATATTTGGTCTATTTATGGGCTTAATTATCCTTAAAATTATATTTTATCTTCATTATTACTACTGCTATTATTATTACGATATATCATAATCTCTATATCAGCCTCCAAGATTTCTCTTTTGTTTCTCCAATCCTTCAAAGAAGCCTGCAAGTGTTCTCATGGCTTTGACTTGACATTGCAAAGCTAATATATACCCAGCAGTCTCTTCAAAAAGCTTATCAAGGCCAAGCCCTTCACCTCCTGGCACAATCCTTTGCAATGCCAGAATCTTTCTCTCGACTTCAGCCTTATCTTCAGCTTCTTCATGAGCATTATTGGTACGACAACACTTCATGTTTTTCTTCTTAAGCTTTAAGTTCCTTTGCTTTCTTGATTTGAGCCTCCTTTTGGACGAACTTAACTTCTTCTTATGCCTGGAGCACCCTAAAGATTCAACCTTTGCATTACCCATCTGAGTTTTGGGGCTGGGTTTTGCATTTTGGGACAACATGTGGATATGGGTGTGTGGGTTGGAGTCTTTTTTTCCATTGAAGACGATGGTAAAGGTAAGAAGCAAGGGAATGGTGGGTTTAAGACTTTTTCAGAGAGAAAGTGTGAGCAATATGTCTGAGTATGAGTTGTGAAATGTGTGAATGGGAGTGGGGTGTTAAATTATTGTTTTGAGCTCTAGAAATGTCAATGCCAACGAAGCTGGTCCCACCCACCTGGTGTTATTTTATTTTATTAAAATTATTATAATTTTTCTTTTGGGATGTTAGAAAACATTTGTTGGATTTTGAATTGGATTTATATGAGAAAATAGTAATAGAGGGTTTACTGTTTAGATAATAAAGTGTAAATTTGTAAGTGGGGGGAGGGAAAATACATTTGTTATCCTCGTGATATTGTTTCGTTTCATCATAACGATTAAGTATTTACATGTTTTAAAGTAATAATCATTATTTATATTATTTTAATTTTTTTTTATTTTTTATGTGTCAAATACTTATTATTGGGACACGGATTAAATAACATCATAAAAACAGCAAATTCTCATCCGGAAAAAGGATGTTAAATAATGTGGAGTGCTGTACTCCATCCTATAAAAGAGTCTGTACATTGTTGGAACCAATCGGTGCCTGCATGTGACACATATATATGGGTGTCATCAAAAGCTTTAGTGAGATTTAGAGGACATGCATGGATGGTGAAAGCTGTCTTTTTGGTGCAGCTTCAGCTATTTCTTGGATCACATCACCTGTCGATTGGTTCTTGGAAGAAGAGTGAGAGAATGTGATAGAGAGAGGAAATAAGAGAAAAATGGCTTAGATTATACATATATATTCATATTTGAATTATTAAAATATTATTATATAAACTTGAATATTCATTTTTAATTACTATAATGATGAGATCTTAAAAGTATCTTATCATATAAATTGATTAATGGTATATACATAAACAAATTTTTTATATAAAATAAGTTTTTATTAAATCTTACATATTATTATCATTAATAAATTTATATTAATATTTTTCTACTCATGCCTGTTTTACAATATATATATATATATGTATTTTCCAGAGAGGGTGAAAGGTGGGCCCAATCCCACACACAGCACAAGAAGGAATGCACATGTGATCACATGATCCTCTTGAACCTAACAAACACTACTAGAATAGCCTCGGCATGATTTCTACGTGGCACCTTTGAATTATGGCCCACCTTGAGCCCCACAAAGCTTTTCTTTCATTATTATTATTTTTTATTTCATTCTTTCTATTTCATAATCTTGGCATTATTTTTTAAAAATGTTTAGTGGCATGAAACATGTAGTATGTTCAGACTTGTGCAGAGGTGGTTGAAGTTATTTCAAGAAATAAAGCAAAATGTCATGCTCATCGTAAAACCCTTTCTAAATCTTCATTTTGTATATATTACATGGCTCTAGCTTCAAGATATCTTAATTTTATCTGGGAAAAGAATCATAAAAGCATTATCTATATTTTGATGATTTTACAAACTCATAGTTTGTACTCTTTTTTTTTTTTTTTTATCTCTCTATATTTTTCCCTAAACAATCATCTAATTAATACTTTATTATTATTTGTTGATATTAGTTAAAAGATACATGTTAGCTTTAAATTTGTTTATAGTGATTAATTATTACATATATTTAATGAATACAATTCTTATATTAAATTATTAAGTTAAACTATTTATTTATGATTCAAGTTTAACTTATTGAATTAAACAATAAGATTTAGGAAATTACATCTATAGGTAAATAACTTTAGAAGAAATTTGGCTTAGTGGTTTAGAATAGGATTAGTTTCACTAACTCTTGGGAGGCTTGACACACAATTAAGATGACTACAAGTCTTAAGTTCATAACAAATACATTAACAATAACCTTGAAATTAGAAAATTAAATCTTACTAATTGATCATCGAGATGATTTGATGAGTACCATTAAGCCTAGAAGTTTATAACTACTTCCTCATACCTTCACATTGGAGATCTTTTAGAAGCTCATAAAATTAAAAAAAATATATATATATTTTAACGCAATGGAAGCTCCTTTCTCAAAGATCATGTAAAACTCATTTGAGTCAAGCTCTTGGCAAGAGCAATGAAATTGATGCTCTAAGATAGCATTGGTTGTAATTTACTCCTTAAAACTTTGACCTAAATTAATATTAACCTTTGTATGATTTTTTTTCATTTAAAAATTTAAATGTTATTTATATTATTGATTTGTCAAAATTAAGGAGGTTTATGAGGGCATATTTATACTACGATATAAGTTTACAAGAGTTGCTTAATAAATTCATCTAAAAGTTTTAACTCTTGTTATGTCCTTCCATTAGTTGATGACACTTGCCGCATACAATATGGATGTGGTAAAGGAGTATTGGTTATATTTTAATACAAAAAAAAAAAAAATCATATTCTTAAAATATTAATAGCAGTTATATTAGAAATCATCCATCAATTCTATCCCATGTTAAAATGAGTACATATAATGTATTATTTATTAAATCTTTTTTTCTCCTAGCAAGCTTTTCATTCAATACCATAGCTATTTTGCAAATGGGATATGACAAAGGATATTTAGAAAAATTACAAAATATTACTCGTGTTTTGGGTTTATACAAATGAATAGTCACTTTTCTTTTTTGTCTAATACAAATCCGTTGGATTATTTGATTTTCATTTGTCTCTTATCTATGTTTTATTTGTTTGACCTGTTTATGGATAAACATGTCTGTTTTTCATCTGTATCTATTTTTTTATAAACATATGCTTTAAAATAATAATAATAAAATGTCAAAACAATTAGAAAAAATGAAACAACTAAAACCAAAAAAATATTTTAAATTGAATGATAGTATTAATTTAAGATACCTCTCAACTTAAATAATATTCTAGCATTTTAAGGTAGCTTTATTGATCCAGCAAGTTGATGTACAGTATCTTCTTGAATAACATATGTGTTTAATTTGTTTCTGGGTACTTAAAAAAGAATAAATAAGAAAATTTAGCTTTCGTTAGTACTAAAAAAATAATTCAAGCATTATAGATATTGTAGGCTTTATGGATGGGCAAAGCTAGAGCATTCATTTGTGGTGGTTGTGAGTTATGGGCTGTGTGGTTATGGCCTGGGGTGGTGGTGATGGAAGAAGTGGCGGTGGACGGTGGTGTTTCCATGGAGGAAACCAGGTTGCCAATTTGGTCCCTTAGGGAAGTGTGTTCGTGGGGGAGAGAGAGGGATATGTGTTGGGATTATAGGGCTCTATTTAATCAGAACTTCCAGATTCCATGTTGCTCCCATGCACTACAGCTTGTCTTATTTTATTCCAAAAATTTTTCATGGATCAAATCCCAATTCCTATCCCATCCTTAATCATCTCGAGTTTCGTAGGTGTCTCTCATTTACTATTTTTCATTTTTTTTTTTTAATTTCACGTTTCGGATCCGTACTTAATTCAAGTACAGAGAGGTGATGCCTTTATTTTATATTAATTTCTTTTGCTTTCCTACATTAAGATACATTAAAAATAATAATAATATCTTTACTCAAATTTCTTTAAAATTTGGATTAATTATATCGAGATAGTCAAATGCAAAAATAGTAAAATTCAAATAGTTAATTATAAAGGTAAGTAAGTTTAGGTAGTTAATTATAAGAATAAACAATATTTAGTATCAAATTAATACATTTAAACCATCATTATGCAAGTTGTCATAGTAATACGTAATATATGTTTGGATTGTCTAATTTCCATCTATATCTTATCTATACATGATATGTATACGATTTTTATTTGTATCTTATTCATATCTAATCTATTTGGTTTTTTTATGAGTAAAAATATTTGTTTTTCATCTGTATCTATTTATTAACTAACATTTATTTAAAAACGATAAAAATAATATATCAAAACGATCAAAACAAAATCAAACAAACAAACCCAAAATATATTCAATAGAAATTATTAGGTAGCCAATGGTTTATGATTCACACTCATTTTCATTCAATTAATTGTAATAGAATGTTAGTAAGCAGACTCATGTGATCATTATTACTCATTAATACTTTACGTTATATGACTACAATATCTGTAATATTGACGATATGATTATTTATGGATAAATTACACCAGAAGATCCCAATGTTTAAGAATAAATCCATTTTAAGTACCTGGCATTTAAATAAGAGGGTCAATTTAGGTCTCCAAAGACAAGCATCAAACATAAGAAGAGTCTTATGAGTTTTAATTAAATAATCTCTCATGTTGACACATGTTCTTGGGGTCCCAAATTGACCCATTTCTTTAAATGTTGGGACCTTAAATGAACTTACCTCCAAATATTGAGATCTCTTTTTTACCACTCAAAACGTTGAGACCTTAAATGAACTTATCTTCAAACATTGGGACCTCTTTTTAACCACTTAAAATGTTGGGATCTTAAATGAACTTACCCTCAAATGTTGGGGTCCTCTAGTGTAATTCACCCAATTATTTATTAATTATTAATTTTGTGTTACTAATAAATAAATTATACCTTCAGAGATCTTATATAATCAACTATATTTTTAAAAAATGAAATTAAATATTGTTAGTTATTGAAAAATAAAGGAACATTTAAGCAATATAAAAATGAATTCAAAAGGTAAAATGAGCTATGAGGATTACATATGATGTTAGGTAATCTCCAACATTTGTGAGCCCGTAAACTAAATATTGGATACTCCTCAATATCCATGACACCGAAACATCTTGATCTGCCTATAATGATCTCTATATTCAACTCCACACAAGGACAACACCTCACAAAGATTATCGAGGTGCTACATTGACTTTACTAGTACTCTTAATCCACCAACTACAATCAAGCGCACGCATTACACAATATTTATAGTCGAATTTATTATTAGTCAAGTTATTAATCTATCATAACAAGTATAACTATCAAACAAGGTGATACACATACTTAAGATCGATTTGTCTCGAGTTTTAGAATCTCACTAACCTAATTCACATATCAATTAAGTTGTTAAGTTCGCTTATACTTCTATACTCATTAACGCAGTGGATAAATTAGGGTTTATCATAAACCGCTGATTCATGCATGAATGTTGGGGTATGATCTTCAAAAGCCTATTCATTCTAAGAATAGCTAGGCTAATGGCACCAAAAATTGAAATAAAACTGTAATTTCGAGATTTGGGAAACAAAAGCAATGATAGTACTATGAAATTTTACTAAAAAATATGATAATTGTGTATTCTGTGCCTTAAGGTATACAATTATAGACTAGCTTAAAAACTGTCAAAATTAGAAAAGGTTCTAAAACAAAGTACGCATGAGGATAAGTAAGCTACTACATATGGTGTACAAAATCGATAAGTATATAAAGATTTACAAGCAAAACAAAACTTTTCAAAAATAACAAAAATGTCCGTTTAAGGCCTTAAATGAAGGAATTTGCTCGAAAACCAGCCTAACTTACCTCCAAAGGCTATGACTTCTTCTAGTTAGCTCATTTTCTTCAAAATAGGGTCTTTAGATCATCCAACAGTAATAAATCGGTTTTTGTTTCACTTCTCTAGGTATCTATTCGCCACTATCTCTACCTTTTCACTCACTTATGATTTACACTCATAGTTCTTGCTTTTATCTCACTAAAACTTAGGTTTTCATATCTGAGAACATAAGTAAATTCTTTAAGAAATATATAAAATAAGTTTTGTTTAATTTTGGAAGTGAAAAGATGATTTCTAGTGAAGAGAGTGCATGAGCAAGTGCATGGGTTGGTACACTTCGAGTGTACTTTTCAAGCACGCATGGGCTGGTGCACTTTGAGTGTACTTTTCAAACAAAACATTTTAAGCCAAAGAGGGGTACACGGCCTAGTGCATGAGGCTGTGCATAGGTCATGCACTTTTATAATTCTTATTCTTTAGAAAACACAAAGAGACACATGACCTAATACAAGAGCTCATCCATAGGCCGTAGGGGTGTGCACGGTACGGTTCGGTTCGGTTTGCATATCGAACCGAACCGCACCATAATTTACGGTTCGGTTTTTCTTTTAAATTCGAACCTAACTATACGGTTCGGTTCGTAATTTTTTCGAACCGAAAAAAAAA
The DNA here is from genome assembly GCA_024138025.1 of Combretum micranthum. NCBI lineage: Eukaryota > Viridiplantae > Streptophyta > Magnoliopsida > Myrtales > Combretaceae > Combretum > Combretum micranthum. The sequence goes on along the minus strand of JAMXBD010001836.1, from coordinate 46,207 downwards.
CGGTCCGGTACGGTTCGGTTTGCGGTTCGAACCGTTTTTTCATAAAATAAAAAATCTATTCTATCGAAAAAGTTCAATTACATATTTCTTATCACTAATGCAAATATAAACAATAATATTTAAAATTAATCATTTATCAAATAAACATGTAAAACTTATAGGAAAGAAAAGATTTCATCCATTATAAAATTATAACTATAACTAGTCTCATTTTTTTGAATTATCTTGAATTATAATGATATACTAGACTTTATCTCAATATAAAACATAAAATATAATTCGTTGTATGCTTCTAACTAACATATTATCAATTATATAAATCAATAAGTAACTAAATAATAGAACTAGATTAATTAGTAAGACAAATGGAAAAGAAATATGCAGAGGTTAGAATACTAGATGTTAAATTCTCAAATCTACCTTACTTATAGATAACATAACAATTAAAATATATTATAAAAAATCTAATTTTATTTTAATGAATAACACATATCTAAGTAAAAAAATTTTACAACAATTAATTTTTTAAGTTATAATACTAGACTTTAAATTCTAAAATCTATCTTACTTATAGATAACATAACAATTGAAACATATTATGAAAAATCTAATTTTATTCTAATGACTAACACATATCTAAGTAAAATTTTTTTAAAAAAATTAATTGTTTTTAAAATTTGTGATATAGATATGTACCATTAATAAAACAATTAAGAGTAAAAATAATATGTTTAATTTTTTTAATATATAAAACGGTTCGGTTCGGTTCGAACCATACGGTTCGGTTCATGGTCCCGAACCGAACCGCGAACCGTTTGCTCTTTAATGAACCGAACCGTGAACCGAACCGTTTAAAAAAAGAACCGAAATTTCGGTTCGGTCCGGTCCGGTCCGGTTCGGTTCACGGTTCGATCGGTTTTTTTGCCCAGCCCTAATAGGCCGTGTACTTCTAGATTTCGACTCGTTGATGTATTTTTCACTTGTTTGCAACTCAAAACCAAATTTTTATCTTTCCAAACATATTTCTATCACTTTAACACCATAAAATACACATCTTGCCCAGTTCTACGATAATTAATACTCCACATTTTAAAATTTATATCAATCCACATTACCTTCTTAGGATTTTTCAATATTTTGTTCCTTCAAATTCATAGCTTTCGCTTTTAGGGATTTTCTCAAGAATTCTCTCTCGTGAAACTCTTCGCGTTTCCTTAAAAGACTACGATTAGTGCTAAAACTCTGAAAATTCAATATACAAGCGTGTATTCGATCAGAAACGGTGAGAAAACAAAAGAAATGCCACTTACTGCATGTATTCACTCGAGATTTCTTCGAGGATTTCGATTATGGTTAAAAGGAAAGAATAGGATAGCAGATTTTCTTTTTCTTTTTTAAATGGAGAAGAATGAAGCAATTCATTCTAAATCTTCATAATTTACACAAGATGTTTACGGGAAAGAAGGGTTAAACTATGGCCGTGGAAGGAAAGGGTAAAAGCAATTATTTCTCTAATATTTAAATATGCTTTAAACAAACGTATTTTTCAATATTAATGTTGGGATAAAATTTCCCTTATTTTAATAATCAAAATAACTCTTTTATCTCCTTCATATGGTTTTATTTATTTAGGGAACATCAAGGCATGTAAGATTCGAGTATCATTTTATGTATATATATAACATAACTCGTATACCTTAATGAAAAATACAGTGTAGATGGTCCAAGCCAAAATAATTAACGATATAAATGTATAATTATCTAAAGAGCAGATGGAACAATAATCTACACCCTTCTAATCATTGAAGCTATAACACAATTCACAACGCGGTTTTGCATTTCCATAAATATAAGAAAAAGAGAAGTCCATATTGTCTCGAGCAATGTCTATGTCCCTGAAAGCAAGAGCTTGGGGATTTGGTATGGTAGGATATTGTAATTTGTCAACGTAAGGACACCGAATTGCTGTAATTGGCACCGTCTTCCTCTTTATTTTCAACTCATATACAGAAGATTATGCATTATTTTTTCATCAACGATCCATCCTACTAGTGAAGCATTTGATATTGATAAGATTCACATGACAATTTGACAATTACATGACTTGCATTTTGCAATAACATCAATCATCGGTTTCTTTTAATAACCAAAGTTCTAAGACTTTGAAATCAACCATAATTATTGCAATTGGTCCTATATCCAATTATCAACTATAATGATTGGCCCATGATGTGCCTATTAATTTATCTCTTTCCTATTTACTATCTCTCTCTCTCTCTCTCTCTCTCTCTTTTTGTCTGAGTTCCAGTTAATGGGTACTTTAAAAATACTCATAAAAAACAAAAAAGAGAAGTGTACAATGTTAATTTTACTTTACTTTTTTTTTTTTTTGGCCATCACTTTTCTTTCTTTCTTTCTTTTCTTTCTTTTTTTTTTCCGGAGTTTATGTAATAATCGAATGACGTAACAAATGTTAGGAAACTTAGCAAAACAACCAAAGACAAAATATAATTTATTAAAGTCATAACATACCGTCTTATCCTAGCAAAAATAACTCTTCTTTTTAATATATATAATCTAAAAAAATTTAATTGAGAGGGTTTTCAACCATTTGACTCATGAAGCAGCTGCCAGCCCTGCAGAGTCCAAAATAATTTACATTTTTACATTGTTTCTTTCAAATCTTTGTTCTTGGTTATGTTAGATGTATTCAATGACATATCTTTTCAAGAAAAATCATCTAGTATTCATATAAAATGTAATATATTATATTTTCATATGATTAAATAATAGCGTTTATCATATATTCGCAACATTTTATAAATATACTGTTAGGACTATGCATCTGTGATACACATATGCTTTAAAGAAAATGAAATATAGATGATATAATGAGAGATAATAACCGTATTGGCATACTAAGATATCAAAGAAAAATGAGGAAAGTGGGTTTTATGAGGTTTGAGGATTATTGTTTGTTTTAGATAAATTGAATGGTTATATTGAAATATCTATACACACACATGCATATATATATATATAATGTTTATCAGTTCAAATGTTATTTTTACATATCATATAGAGGTATTAGATCTAAAGTAAAATAAATGTTAAATAGATCAAGATATTAGAAATAGTAGTTCACACTCTAATAACATAAATAAAGTTAGCATCTATAATATTTATCAATTCGAATGTTTCTTTTATATATCACATAGAGGTATTAGATCTAAATTCACTCTATCATATTATCATTAAGCATGCTCAAAACAACTTACGCATGATTCTAGAATATATTTTGTTTATACCTATTTATTGGTAATATCTTTTAGGAAAAAAAATTATTTCTCTCTTTCTACCACCTAATACCTGTTCATTAGTAATAGATTATATCCTTTTTAATCTTTTTATTATAACTTATTATTAATTATCGCTAATACCTTGACCTATTAGCAAATTTCTTTCCTTTTTTTGGCCCTTTTTCCTTAAGACATGTCTTTTGTGCAAAGCATGCTACTTATAGAAGAATTGCATCTTTTTTTTTTATGTTAAGTAATGTGATATGATACAATAATTTAATGCATAATGTTTGCATTTCTTAAACTATAAATATAATCCTTTAGATTGCTTCATTTATACATGATCCTTTATATGTGAAATCGAACGCTTAAATCCTTAAATTTTTTAGTTGAAAAAAAATGAAAAAATCATTTAAACTTTTAGAAATTATGATTTTTCTGTTGTTTTATTTTAAAGATTCAATAGTCTAAATGCTCAATTTTTAAAATCAATGGACTAAGCATATATAGAAGAAACATAAAGTGGATAATATTTAGCTTGATTACCTTTTATTGTTGAACTTATAAAGTGCAAATTTTATTTAACAATTAAATACACAACTTGAATATTTTTTCCTTTTTTTTTTTGCAAATAATTGTTTAATAATCATCTAAAAGAGAACATATAAATTTAGAAATAATGTAACTGATAAAGTCAACCAGACATACCATGCAAAATAAATATAAATATATCAAAACATGCTTACTCATAAAAACTATAAAGCATAAGAAATATACTACCTCGACGGCCCTGAAGCCAAAGTCTAAATAATCGGCCTGAACAAGATCAACAGGCCGCAGTCTCAGACTCTCGGTCTCTCTCCATCAGCCAATTATATTTTGATCATTAATGGGTCTTTGGGATTGGAGAAAGAAAGGTTTGGCGTGGAGTGTTTTACGAAGTTAATGTGACATATAAAATTTTCTCCCTTTGAAAATTAGGCAGCTCTACGTCTTTACCTTCTAAATCCAAAATGTTGGAACTTTTATTCGAGTACCTTGCCTCATCAGTTTCACCATTTTTCTTTTATTCAAACAAGCTTTTCTTCAAAACTTTGATGTCATGCATGGAGTCAAATTAATACCTTCTTCGACGTTGTAATTTGTAACAACACCTTTTTCTGCTTCATCATAAACAATATTTTGAGTAAATTACATAGAGAAATAAAAATTTTTAAAGTAATTTTACAACATTTCAAGTGATTTCACAACATTAAGAAAATTAGATTAATTGGTATCACCATTCATATGTAACATAATGTGAATGATTTTTTTTTAACTTTTAATTAAATTTTATTTCTGTTGACACATATCAATGGTGATATGAATTGATCCACTTTTTAAAACATTATAACTTTAAATAAACCACTTAAAATATTATAACCTTAAATAAACTTATCCAAATATTATAACCTTTTCTATAATTTCCGTTTTTAATTAGCAACTCACCATTAAATTTCACTAATTTACGGAAAGATGCCTGCCCGAGACATCGGGGTTGTTTGTTTGGGATCAGAAAGGAATAAAAAACTCAATTTTTGCTTACGACAAGTGGTTTTATTTTATATAATTATCAAAAGAAGAATTATGTTTTTTTTTCTTTTTATTATTTATTTTCTTTAAAATCTCGCCCAATCCAGTTTCAGTTTGCACACCGTCTGGTTGGTTTTGGACCGGTTCCGAAGTTAAAATAGGCTCGAGCATAGGCTTAAATCAAATAGCTATTGCTTAATGTTCTCTTTATATTCCATACTTTGTCTCACAAGATCCTCACTGATCAAGCCAAGGACCATGGAGATGGACCATGACATTGACACCAAGCACCCATCACAATCCAAACGGAATCTAAGAAGACAACTTCCTATTTAAAATTTAACACTTTCAAAGCGCAACCATATTAAGCAATACATCACATCGGTGTATTTCTCTATTTTATTCTTCTTTTCATAAATTACTAATTTATTTTTACCTTATTTTATTTAATAAACCATGAACGTATCATAAATCTGCCAATTATCTAGAATTATATATCACATTGCATAGTTTTTGTATTATCATTAAGACTAGATAAAGCTTTTGATAGTCATGCACTTCGACATTTTTTTTCACATGATATTACTCAAATAATCACTAACTCAATTGATTTGTCTTGAGGATTTTTTCCACTCGGCGTTAAAAATTTCTTTTGTGACAAATCCGATAACTTGATAAGAGGATATAAATAAGTTGTGCATATCTGTTTAGATTATCTAATTTTCATCTATAGTTGTATCTGATATGTATCTGTATCTTATATATATCTGATTTTGATCTAATCTGTCTGATTTGTTTACGGGTAAAAACGTCTATTTATTTTCAACTATATCTATTTTTTTTTATAATCAGTTTGTTTCAAAATGATAAAAAAAAGATGGCAAAATAATAAAAAAACAATGAACTAAACATGACCTAAATAGTTCATTGATTTCTACAACAGCTTAATGACTAAACCATGAGAAAATTTATAAAAAAGAAAAAATAATAATTCAAATCCAACCCCCCCAACCCTCCCTTTTTTTTTTTTTTTTTTTTGTTACGACGCAAATAACCGGTTGATGAGACCATTGAACAAATTAATACATAAGAGACCCTACAAAATCACATATTATTTAATACAATGTGTTGCGTTGCAATTGACTTATCTTAAGGGGGGAATCTATATTGCTAGTTAAAGGGTCTACTTCCAATTTGGAGGTATTTGCATAAAGTGGACGTGAAATAGGGGGCCTTTTTCCCCATATACATTATTAGTTAGACATAAAAACAGTGGGGTTAAGAGAACAAGATAGGGCTTTTTGTTTTCATTGTCCTATCATACGCTTCTCGTGGCAAGAGATATTTTATTTATTATGTTGGTAGTTCGTACAACATTAATTTGGAAAATGCTAATAGTGCCTTATTTATATTGAGATGGCTCAATCATTGTTTGATCATTAAATAAAGTTCTCATTTTATTAACTTTTATAATCATAAAATAAAGTTCTCCTAATTATTTGAACAGTCTATTTTTTTTTCCTTCTTTTAATTTGTATCTCATTAATACATGGTTTAATCTTTTTGAAACATGAGGCTTAAATCGAAAACTATATGATTTATAACTTATCCATTTCTATTTTATTATTATGGTAAATGTTAGAATTTGAAAAATGATAGACGGGAAGTAAAAAAATCACATATTATTAAGGGAAAAAGTTTAAAAAGTATATTTTATTCATTGGTAAAAAAAATTTTAATTGATTTTTCCAAAAGATAAATAAAATGAAGGATTAATGAGTTTAACTTTATAGATATGTTAAATATTTTGTTTATAAAAGGGGTACATGTACTCAGATTTTATTTCTTTTAAATCTTATTTAAGCAAACATAGGTCTTGAACAAAAAACCTACATTAAAAAAATTGAAAAAGATGAACCAGATAGATAACTTTTCACATTTTGACAAACTTAAAATTTCATATGTTGTTTAATCAATATTGAAAGTATAAAAAATCTATGTTTCAGATTCTTGACAGGTAACCTCTAAACCACATGTTACGGAAGCTAATAATTTATCTGAGTTTTTCACATATCTTTCAATTTACACATGATAATTTTGTATGCCGGAGAAAGAAGAAAGGAAATACGACCAGATGCATATAATTCGACAAGAAGAATTTTATAGAAATACTATATGGCATGGTTGTACTTGTACAGCTTCTCAGTACATGCATGGCATGGAATCATGTGCACCCAGTAAAAAAAGTCAAGATTGTTGCACGGTGCTCGATTGGTGGACGGCCATGGCTGCCAATGAGTACTTACTTCCATAACTTCTTAATTCATTGCATCATTTTTGTTCTCTTATATTCTGGATTCCAGCTATATGGAAAAAAAAAATGAAGAAAATTCATTACACCAAGTGCGTTTCTCCGTTTTACAAATAAAGACTCTATACTTGCATATTAAAGTATTAGCAATATACCGACTTGTTGTTTGTCTTATAGCGGATTTCATGTGGATTTACTTGTAAACTAATGCAATACTAATTTACCTAGGAAATAAAGGCAATCTCCTCCCATTCGGCCACATGCCCCTCCCTATTCTTGAGCCCCATGCTTGCAAATTTATGGACACTTGAGTATATAGGATTTGAATTTGCAAGAGCAATCAATAGTATTCTTGATCCTTTTTGACAATTGTAATATTTCGATGACTTCTTAACCATGAAATCAATCTTGTACATAATTGTGGATGAAGTTTACATAGCGTTTTGTTGGAGTTTGTGACCCGAATTTAGTGAAAATCAGTCCAAAGCTGCCAGCTTTGGAGTCAAGACCGCTAGCCTTGAAAAGTTCTCAAGCTGGCCATTACTTGACTCTATATCACCGACCTTGAAATAAAGGCTGTCGGCCTTGAGCCAGCTTACATGCAAATTCGCCTTTATTTCATACATCACATATAAATATGGATTTATGGTTTTTTGGTGTGTGGTATAAATTTTGGTGTTGGTTTTTCACGAACTCTGTACTTCTTATTTCACAATAGTGAATTTTCTCTCCTCTACCCGCGATTTTTCCCGTCAAGGCTTTTCCATATAAATCTGTGTGTGTGCGCTTTACGTTTCTTTACTATTATTTTTCGTATTCGTTTATAACAAACTGGTATCAAAGCCGATGGTTTGGTTAGGAAATTCTCATGCTTGACCCTCCATGTGTAAGTAAGAGATTTGCAAAGTGATTCGTTTGTGAAATCCTTCATATAAGGTGAGTAGGTGGGGAGAGGACCATTCACAAAAAGCGGTTTAATTGAGTTAATTTGACAAGCTCTTGTTGAGGGGGAGTATGACCTAACCCATTATGAAGACTCAATTGACGGGGAGATTTGTTAAGGTATAAGTGTAAGATTGGAAAAAATCCCATATGGGAAATATTGGACATATGTAAAAAGTTTATAAGAGGGAAGACCATTAACCTAATACCTTAAGGTTTTGGGTCATAGATGATGTCAAGCCTATTTGAAAAATTTCTCTTTGTTGAAGGCTTCCTCCTCTCCTATCAAAAGGGTACAAATACACTGGTGAAGGAATAGTCATGATTGTCAAGCCCCGAAAGGTACCTTAAACGTGGCAGTCCGCCGTACACAATATTAAAGCCTAAGAATGACCACCTCAATCACGCGAATGTTTCCATACTATGTACAAGGCGTCTAATATATAAAGGAGACACATTGGAGAGATACATTTTATATTGGTACACTTAAGTAACAATGTAAAGGAAATACAATTTACTATACTTCATATGCAAACCACTATAGCATATACGAATCACTATACTTCAAAATACAAATCATTAAACTTCAATTACATTCATCACTGATTTCCTACATAAACTATTACAAGGCAATCAAAAAATCTAGCCAATAACTTCAAGCATTCCTATTCTTTGCTGAAATCCTGAAGTCATGTTCGGCTCCAACCATCTCAATCCCCACTTAGCATTCTTGAGACAACTTGTTTATTCAAACATCTATTGGGGTATAAGCTACACTAGCTTAGTGAGAATTCTCTTAATTCCATACTATCACAAGCAAGTTATAATCAATCATATGCTATGCATGACAAACATGAACAAATAATTATGTATGGGTATCCGGAACCCACACACAGAACGGATTTACGCCTCCGTATCTTGGGTTAGGGATGGTATTGAAGTCTACACGACCGCTGCTAGTCCCCAAGCCCTCGGCTCATAACTCGACTCGGCTAGGCTCACACATGGAATGCATCCCCGGTGCGCCTTAGTTTCCATGAATGAGCTCTGATACCGGGTCTCATTATCCAAAGAGTCTCGACCATACCGATCGACCTGCGTAGGAGTAGCACGCTACCAAATGTATTGTCCGATGCGATGCATGACAATTTAAATTTTTGCTTAGTCAAAATATTCATACATTCTTTAGAATGACCAACCAATATCATACATAACAAAATTAATATGAACAGTGTGTTATCCAATCGAATCGTGGTTTTATATACGTTAGTATTCTTGGCATACATTCATCACAGTCTCATCATATATCCCATCTCCATTCGATCAATTTTTATCTTGTTCCTATATTCTAATGCAACTAACTACAAGCACAAACAAGGTAACAAAATAAGGAGAAAACTCACTCAGCCATTGGATCACCGGTCTTTAGTAATAATAATTCGGTGGTAGGGAATTGTCGAATTCGGGATCACCTAAAAAGGAAGAAATACTTTAATAAGTATTTTGACTCAAACTAATCCAAACGATTTTATACGAACTATCAAATTGTAATTCTCGTCCTAAGCGGAATTCCAACTTAAAACGGCCATAACTTGTCATTTTAACTCAAATCTCAAATTATATATCGATTTCTATCTACTTCGAAAGATCTATCTAATTCTAATATTATATTTAAGTTTTGAAAACTTTGAAGCTCGAAAAGGTTAGATCAGATTAGAGCAGTAACAATTTCAATTCCTAAAAATAGTTTGTAAATGTTTGTAATGTTCCTACTATAAATTAGCTATGCATGCAATATGAGTGATTTCCTAACATGAATGACATGAGATGAGCTTAATGTATGCATGATCTTGATGATTTTTGCTAAAAGGAAATTTTATAACTTTTTATTTTGCAAGACCATAATAACAACTACTTATGAAAAATCTAGTTTTCTAACTTTGATCATTTCCATTTGTTTTGGATTTGTTACTTAAGAAAATATAATTATTTTTGTTAAAATTGAGTCTTCATTATATATATTACTTATGGCCTTCATTTCTACATAAAAATTTCCATTTTACACTTTGTAAACATGTTTTCAAGTAGGGTTGATTCCAAAATCCGAATTTGGTAAAAATTGGTTTTTGATGATTCCTTTAAGTAAAAATCATTTGATATTTAGAAAATTAGGGCTCAATCATACATAACCACTAAACTTCATTCTTACACAAAAATTTGCATTTTACACTTTGCAAATATGTTTTCCAATATGATTTACTCAAAAATCCGAATTTTAGAAAATCCACTTTTTGAATGATTCCTTTGAGAAAAACTTGTTTAATGCATTAAAAATTAAGACCTTATGATACCTATTACTTAAACTCCATTCATTACATAAAACATCATTTTGAGCTTGGATAATAGGTGTTCTTATGGCCTTCATTCAAAATTACGAATTTCATAAATTGATTACTAACCAAAATTTTCCATCTTGATTCTACTTTTTGTTTTACACATTACTCATATCCAAACTCATTTCAACTTGTAAAATCATCACTTAATGATACCTATTACCTATACCCTTCATTTTTCATATAAAACATGAGTTTTGAGTTGATATGTGGGTTTTCAAAATTAGTCTTGTTGGATCCGAATTTACAAAATTCATTTTTGGTCATACCTTTGATAAAATCTATCTATACTTATGAAATCCATTCCTTACATATCTTATCCTAAGAGCCTTTCATTTCTTAAATAAAAACTTCATTTTGAGTTGAAAAACATGTTTTTAAAATATGCCTTGGCCAAAATCCGAAAATAGAATTTTTATTTTTGAAAATCACTTTGATTCTTGTAAAAAGAAGTCTTGATGATATATATATATATATATATATATTAAAGCCTTCATTATCTTAAGTAAAAATTAACATTTTGACACTTGGAAAGTGTTTTTCAAATAGGGGTCTTGCCAAAATATGAATTTCCACATTTTGTTTGAGTTCAGAACTAAGATCTATACTTAATATGAACATAAACATAAAAAATTGCATGGTAGTAAGCTATAAACTCCTAGATCTAAACTTTACTCATCTATACTTAATATGAACATAAACATAAAATAATTGCATGGTAGTAAAGCTATAAACTCCTAGATCTAAACTTTACTCATCAAAATCCTTCATTTATGTTATCTATACCCTAAGCTCTTCATTTTAAATGAAAAATACATATTTTGAAGTTGAAAAACATTTTTCTATATATGATTCCATTTTCATCCGAATTTTCAAAAATTATTTTGGTTGAAAATAAAATAGATCTTGAGTTTTCTAAAACATTTCTACCATCATCATGCTATTACAAGTTGCTCATAAACATAAAACAAAGTCTAATGCATGTATGAACCTAAAAACAACTAGATCTAGTTATACATGCATGAATCACTATAATAGTTATGTGAGTGGTGAATATATGCATAAATCATAAGGAATAACAAAAATAATAACTTCAATAACAAGATCTAAGGCATAAACAAAAATCAAAGCTACAAAAAGTTAGATCTACAAAATATAACAACTTTAAACAAGAAAATAATTATGATACAAGATAATAATAATGGAGAAGAGGAGTGTTCCATTTTTGCATCATCATCCTACTTTTAAGTTTATGGAAGGTCATTTGATGCATGAAACCTTCATTATACTTTACCTATATCACCTATGGAGGCTTTGAGATTAAGATTTGGTTAAAAATCTTCAAGAATTATGGTTGAAAGCTAACAAAAGATGTGGGGGCAGCTTGGTTCTTGAAGAAACAAGAACAAGAAGAAGAAGAAAAGAGAGGAAAAAGAGGAGAAAAGGTTAAGGAATGAAAAAGGAAAAAAAGAGTAAATGAAGGAGAGAGAGAAAATGAGTGTTTTAATTGAATAAATGAGAGAAAAAAATAAAACAACGGTAGCCAAAGAAATTCATGCTGCACGTGAAAATGGGGAAGGAGAGAGAGAGGAAATTGTTGAAATTTGACTTAAATTTGAATTGTGTAATAAATGTGTAATGTAGCTTTCTTAAGAAGGAGTAGAATATAATTAATTTAGTCAAAATGGAGTAAACAAAGGACAATGGAAGCCATGAAAAAGGGGAAAAATCTGCCATGAAGTGTGGGATAGAGTATAGAAAGATTGAAGTGAAAAAAAAGTGATATGTGTAAGGTGTACTTGAAGGTATGGGTTGTAAAGGTACTTTCTTAATAAAATAAAATAAAAATTAGAAAATTTATTCCAAATATTTGTAGCAGATTTTTCATAATTAAAATTAAGTAATTATTTGAATTATTTTAGTATTTTAACAAATGTTACCGGTATGTTCAAAATACGCGAATATAGGCTATAAATGATATTTTTATAACCCGAAAAATTATAAAAAAATTATTTTATGAAAATAAAAATATTTTGAAAATATTTTTCAATTATTAAATTAATTTATTTTATTTTTAGTATCGGGCCTTAAACAGAATCTGATCCCGTAAAAGCCCGAACTAATTAAATTTTAGAAAAACAAAATTTTCTATAATATATAAAATATTTATCTAAAAATATAAGACTTTATAAGAATAATAAAATTGTGTAATGAAATAAAAATGAATAGTGTAAAAGACTAATCAATTACCGATAGTAATAAAAATACAATAAAAAGGTTATAACTGTAACTTTTATAACCCGAAAAATTATATAACTGATATATTTGGAAATCTTATAAAATTACGAGTCTAACGGTAATAATGGTATATTTTTATATCTCGAGCCTCAGGACATGCTTTTCAAAGTTTGTATCCGAATGGGTTCGAAATAGGTCAAAAATTTACTAATATGATTTTTTTAAACAAACTTATATTACTACTATTCTACATATTTAAACTATACCTCGGCCTCTAGGGTTAAGGGCGCTAGATTGCCGGACTTAAGCTATTGTATTCCGGTTAGGGTTTCCAGGTGATTTTTCCAGTTTAGATCCTTGCCAATTTGGAAACTAATATTTTATGTTTATGCAACATATTTAATTTGAGAATTTTATCTTAAATTTTATTTTTTGTAAGTAATTAATATCTTTTAAAGCTTTTGAAATTCTTGAATTGGGTTTCATTTCCGAAAGTTAATCATTATTTACTTTTTAATAATTTGATTTTGGGTTCTGTATTACCCAATTTTATAAGTTGGGGTTACGCATGGAATTTTTCGTACGTAGTGGTTTTGGAATTGAAGTATGATGAGTTCTTATTTTGTTTTTAAGGATTCTAGTCTTTCTCAAGATTCGGAAATTTCTGGATTCGCTCGTGTTTTTGGACTAGTTGAAATTCGGTTTTAATTTGGAGTGATTTTTAGGGTTTATTTTCAAAGTTCATCTTGAAATTATTTACTGAAATTTTTCGGGGCTTACAATGATATTCTCACCATTGATGAGGTTTATGAAGTTGTATGCTCTTTTGAAAGGATGAAGCATCTTATTTTTGGATCTAAGTCCTAGCTAGAGGGTCTTGTTATTTGTGGAAAGGCCCAAGAATGCAATTCTAGCAGTAATACTAGGGGTAGATCGAAGTTTGCAAATAAGAAAAAAACCTATAAATATTGTAAGAAGAAATGACACATTAAGTCTGAGTGTTATAAATTGCATAACAAGAACAAGAAAGTTGCAACAAATCAAAAGAAAAATCAACCAGAAAAATCTGGTTAAGTCGATTTAGCAGAAAACAAAAGTGATGGAGAACTCCTTATTGCTTTCTGATGAGGATTCTAAAACAAGTGAGGAATGGATTCTTGATTTTGGTTGCACTTTTCATATGTGTCCCAATCGAGACTAGTTTTCAACATATGAAACAGTATCTAAAGGTGTCGTTTTGATGGGAAATAATGCTTTTTGTAAGGCTGCAGGCATTGGCACAATAAAAATTAAGATGCATGATGGAATTGTCAGCAACTTGATGATGTAAGATATGTGCCTGAACTAAAAAGAAATATGATCTTTTTGAGTACTCTTGACTTAGAAGAGTATAAGTACACTAGTGAAGGTAGAGTTCCAAAGATTTGTAAGGGTTTGCTTGTGGTGATGAAAGGGTAGAAAAAGAAGGCAAATTTGTATGTTTTGCAAGGTCCTATAGTTACAGATGATGTAGCTGTCGCTTCTTCTTCTTCTTCTTCCTTGTTGACTAATGATGTTACTAGACTCTAGCACATGCGTTTAAGGCATATGAGTGAAGTCAGTATGGTTGAACTGAGTGTAAGAGGACTTCTTGATCGGCAAAGCATTGGTAATCTAAAATTCTATGAACACTACGTTTTTGGGAAGTAAAAGAGAGTTCGATTCAACAACAATATCCACAATACAAAGGGAACACTTGGTTACATTCATTCTGACCTTTACAGACCAACTAAAGTGCCTTCTAGGGGAAATGCTAATTACATGTTGGCTATTATTGATAACTTTTCTAGAAAAGCTTGGGTGTTCTTCTTAAAACAAAAGATTGATGTACTACCCACATTTAAGGATTAGAAGATCATGATTAAGAAACAGACAGGGAAGCAAGTAAAACGTCTTCACACTGATAATTGTTTGGGGTTTTATACTAATGAATTTAATGATTTATGCAAGTCAGAAGGAATCGTGAGGCATTTGACAGTTCCCGATACTCCACAACAAAATGGTATGGCAAAAAGGATGAATAAAACAATAATGGAGAAAGTTTGATGTATGCTTTCAAATGTTCATTTGCCGAAGTCTTTTTGGACTGAAGTAGCTCCTATAGCATGCTTTCTAATTAATCAGTCTCCTCGACTGCTATTGAGAAAAAGACTCCATAAGAGGTATGGTCCAGTACTCCTACTGATTATTCAAATTTAAAAGTTTTTGGATGTCCTGCGTATGCTCATGTTTATAATGGAAAACTTGAGCCTAGATATGTCAAGTGTATCTTCCTTGGTTATTAGTCTAGAGTTAAACCATATAAGTGGTGGTGTCCAGGAACCAAGAAACTCATCATTAGTATAGATGTCATTTTTTATGAGACTGCCATGCTACATGACTTACCACCTAGCACTTTGTCTGATAAAACCTAGTAAAAATCTAATGTACAGGTAGAGTTTGAGATAAATTCAAGTTTTGCACCAAAGCCTACTTCTCAGCCTAGATCGAAGACATATGGTGGTGTTGTTTCTTTACCAACACCACTATCATAGCATTCCATTGCTAAAAACAGGCTTAGTAGAGAAGTTATATCTCCACAGAGATTTGGCATGGCAGATTTGGTTGCTTATGCTTTAAATGTAGCTGAAGATATTGATTTTAATGTAGAACCATCTACTTACTTAGAGGCATTTAGTTGTGATGATTCTGGTAGATGGATGATTGTTATGCAGGAGAAGATGAAACCTCTTCATATGAATGGTGCATGGGATTTAGTAAAACTCCCTAAAGATAAGAAGATTGTTCATTGCAAATGGGTATTCAAGAAAAATGAGCTCTTAAAGTTGAAGAACCCAAATATAACGCAAGACTTGTTGCAAAAGGCTACAGTCAAGTCCCAGGTATAGACGTTACAAATGTTTTTTTCTCTAGTTATGAAGCATAGCTCGATTCGAGCCTTGTTTGGTATTGTAGCCTTACATGATCTTGAGCTTGAACAATTAGATGTGAAAATAGCCTTCTTACATGGAGAACTTGATGAAGACATCTACATGCAACAACTAGAGGGTTTTGCTGTCTCAGGAAAGTAAGACTATGTTTGCTTGTTGAAAAAGTCCTTTTATGGCTTGAAGCAGTTACCCAAACAATGGTACAAGAGATTTGACTCGTTTATAACTTCTCATGATTTCAAGAGAAGTAGTCTTGACAGTTGTGTTTATCTCAAGAAGAGTAATGATGGGTCATTTTTATCTTTATTCTTGTACATTGATGATATGTTGATAGCAACCAAAGATAGAGGAGAGATAAGAAAAGTCAAAACTCAGTTGAGTAGAGAGTTTGAGATGAAAGACTTGGGAACAGCAAAGAAAATACTTGGAATGGAGATTCTCAGGGATAGAAAAGCAGGTAAAGTGCATCTAAGTCAAAAAAGATACATTGAGAAAATTCTTAGTAGGTTCAATATGTAGAGGGCTAAACCTGTTAGTACTCCTTTAGCAACTCATTTCAGATTTTCATTTGCTTTGTCTCCATAGTTAGATGATGAGGTTGACTATATGTCATGAGTTTCATATTCTAGTGCAATAGGATCTCTTATGTATACTATGGTTGGTATAAGTCCAAATTTGTCATATGTAGTCAGTGCAGTCAGTAGATACATGGCAAATCCTGGTAAGGAATACTGGAAAGTAGTTCAGTAGATTTTTGGATACTTGAAAGGTACTACTGATGTTTGTTTATAGTTTGGGAGAACTATATATGGAGTCACTAGATATATTGATTTTGATTTTGCTGGAGACCTAAATAAAAGAAGATCTCTCATAGGGTATATCTTTACTATTAGCAGTTGTGCTATCAGTTGGAAAGCTATTTTGCAAGCCATGGTTTTTCTGTCTGCTACTGAAGTGGAGTATATGGCTATTATCAAAGCCTATAAAGAAGCTATTTGGTTGAAGAGACTATTTGATGAACTTAGTGAAGGCTTGCAGATTACTATAGTCTTTTTATGATAGTCAAAGTGTCATCTTTCTTACAAAAGACCATATGTTTTATGAAAGGACAAACCACATTAATGTTCCATATCATTTTGAGTGTGATTTTATTACTTATGGAGATATTGCTGTGAGCAAAATTAGTACTACTCATGATAATCTTGCTGATATGATGATCAAGTCACTTCCTATAACTAAGTTTAAGCATTGCTTAGACTTGGTTAGTGTTCATTCCCCTTTAGGGATTTATAGAAGAGGTAAAGAATGTTTTTGTTTTTACATCAATGATTGAAGTCAAGTTTCTACTTTGCTATTGAATTTGTGTCAAGATGGAGATTGTTGGAGTTTGTGACCCAAATCTAGTGAAAACTAATCCAAAGCCGCCAGCTTTGGAGTCAAGGCTACCGGCCTTGAAAACTTCTTAAGCCAGCCATCACTTAACTCTACATCATCGGCCTTGAAATAAAGGTTGCCGGCCTTAAGCCAACTTACATGCAAATTCACCTTTATTTTATGCATCACATATAAATATGGGCTTAAAGTTTTTTGGTGTGTAGTCTCAGTTTTGGTGTTGGTTTTTCATGAACTTTGTACTCCTTATTCAACAATAGTGAATTCTTCCTCCTTTGTCCATGGTTTTTCCCATCAAGGGTTTTTCATGTAAATCTGTGTGTGTGCTTTGTGTTTCTTTGCCATTATTTTTCTTATCAATTTATAACAGTTTTAAATGTTAAAAGTGGAATTTCGTTTAATCAAAGTTGGTGTATTATAGCTTAGATGATGCAATGATTAGAAATGGAGTAAATAAGGTAGGAAAATTGTATTTAGAAATGCTCTTATTGGATAGGAGTTGATATCTTGATGAAAGGATGGATTGTGACTAAAATAAGGTCAAATCTTAGAGAATAATGTCAATTGCCTTGAATTTGGTATGGTCTAACCTCAATTGTGATACAAGCCATGTGCGCTTCAGCTTTGAGTGATGATTGCGCTTGTTAATAATATATATATATATATATAATTTGCTTTTAGGATTGGTATTATGTGTGTATCTATTTGAAACATTCTCACAAATATAAAAACCTTTCTTCTTGCTTATGGACATAGATCATAAAGATATAAATTCTTTTGTTGTTTCTATTTTCTTTCATATTATCAAATTCTCTATTTATTTTGTTTCACAAGAAGTGGTATTAAAGCTAGGTATGCTAGAAGTCTATTTGAATTAGGGTATCTAATCTTAAGTGATTTTGTTTGTTGATTGAGATGTCAACTCATAAGTTTGACATTGAAAAAATTCAATAAATGAAATGACTTGACTCTATTGAAGGTGAAGATGAAGGTTCTTATGGTTCAGCAAGGATGTGCGGTAGCTTTAGAAGGAGAAGAAAAATTGTTTGAAAGCTTGAAGGTAGATGAGAAGACAAAGACTCTTGCAAAGATGCATAGTGTCATTCCATTAAGTTTAATTGCAAAAGTCTTGAGATAGGTAATCGATGAAAATGACTGTTGTGAGGTTATGGAAGAGTCAGAAGACCAAGTTCTAGAAGAAATCATTGATGTTCTAGCATTTGTAAATCTTGGAGATGATAGAATGTATGCAATTTAAAAAATCATCTTGATATTTCAAACTAAATCATATCAAACTTACAAGGGGTTGAAGTTAAAATTGACGATGAGGATTATGCTAGCATCCCTTTATGTTTTCTAACCTAATTTATATGAGAATTTTGTTAATACCATGCTTTATGGTAGAGACATTATTTCTTTTATTGATGTAAAAGATGATATAATCTAAGGAATTGAAGAGAAAAACTCTTATTCTAATGAAGAGGGTGTTGAGATATCTAGAGACTGGAAAATAATTTCATAATGCACAACAAAATAAAACAATTTGGAAATCGCATTAGGATCTACTTAGTCAGTGTTTTTTTTTTTTAATAAGAACATTAAGAACAAAACATGAATTTGATATTTTAGAAAATTTATAAAAATGCTAATAAGTTCTGTTCAACTTGGTTGCAATACTAACATAGCAAGTAATGAACTCTACATAGAAAGAAAATTCTAAGTTCGTATTCGAATCACGAAAGCTACTACAAGTACCATAGAAAACATTGGTTGCATTCCTTGCATTGTTAGCATCTACTCTACTCACTTCTAATCTATATCTAGTCCAAGAAAACTTAGCAAAACATTATGAACAATAAGAAGTTAAACTAGGGATAAAACTAAATATATATGCGTTTTCAAGGTAAAGTTATAAAATAGGCTTTGCTAATGCAAGAGTGGGCTTAAAGTCTACTTCACCAAGTCTTATCATGTGATTTCTTAACAAACTCAAAGAGTTATTAGTTGAGAATACTTGTACGGTCAAATTCACTAAGATAAGCTGAAGCCTCTATTAAGGTTAGAAGCTTTAGATCTAAGCCAGACCACCAGAATCTCTTCTAAGCTATCAGCAACCTAGACCGGATAAAGATTGAGAATCCTTTGATTTAAAACCCAATTTAATGAGGTCAAAATCAAGTGATAGAAAGTTTCACCATCTCTATCTCTAGATGATTATGGGCAACTTCATTAACATTCTAAATCTATTCAAAAGAACGATCTCTTAATCTATATAATTAAAATTAAACATGAATCTATATGGTGCACTCACATCAACTCACGAGTTAGGGTTCAAGCTACTAATTAGAAGTACCTAGTCAATGTTGAATTAAAATGCATTGAAATCGCATGAATCAGGTTTTGGATTCAAAAAACCCTAAGTTAAAATTATTATTTCTCCATGGATATCAACATTAAACATAGATTCAAGAAAAATAATATGATATAAAAGTACATATTACTAATTAAACACAGGTCTTGCAAAAACAAAACATCGGGTTAATATGAAATTACCTGGGAAACTTGAATCTCCAGCAAGAAGAAAAGTTTCTCTTATTAAAAATTCTCTCTTTACTCTATACTATGTTAGGGGTTTGTTACATATGGTACAACATATGTTTTGCAATGCTTCTACGCGTTTATTTATGGATGGCTAACATAAAGAATCATGAAGATATTTTTCATTGATGTGGTAGATTCTTTTTAATGGATTTTGGACACGTGCTTTATTTTGGGGTAGCATATGTATTACAATCAAGATAGGGTCACTTTTTGTGGCTTGGATCACGTGATCGAGGTCTGGCCACGATGTAAGCTGTATCTTTTTATTAGAGGTGTGATTTAGGGCCAATCTATATCGTGGTTAGAACCATGGGTACGACTTTAGGCACGATTAAAGTTGTGCTATTGAATCATTAGGCTTGGTTTTCTCAGTGCAAATCGTGATGTCGATTGAAGGCATGATTAAGGGTGCGATTTGGACTTTTTCCTTGTTTTCTTACCTTTGGTTGGGATCTTTGGGCCGCAGTTGGAATCTCTCTTCAAACACTATTATTGTTTTGCTCCAATGTTGATTTAAAGACTTTGTTTCTTCTTTTTGTGATCTTTGGAGTTGGAAAAAAAATAACATTTTCACAATAATAGCACATAATCAAAGGAATTTATCAAAAAATAGATCAGATAAAGTATAAATTCCTATGATTGAAACAGAGTAAAAATAACTTATCAAGCTCCCCTACACTTAAGCTTTTATTTATCTTTAAGCAAAATACCATTTCAGAACAGCAAAGTAAAGTTTCTTGAATAGAAAAACAAATCATGAATGGAATTTGACTAAATCAATTAAGCTTAATCGCCTAGTAACCTTAGCATTATATAACTTCATTTAATCTCACTAACCTCGTGCTAAAGTTACTTTTTGTTAAAATTACTAGAGTTATCCATGTATCTAATCCTTTACCCTCATTATTAAATTATAATCTAAAACAAAAATTATTTAGAAGGTTAAGCACAGTAAGAGAGACTCAATTAGCTTTATTCCCTTACATTTAAAGTATACAGTCCCTTTTGTCATCTCTATAAGTAGTACACTCAAGAGTGAAGGTATATACATTAACTCATCTCCTGAATCACTTTCCTTATTTGTGTTTCCAACATTGTTCCATTTCTTTTTCTTTTTTCCTTAGATATAGCTTGGCTGATAGAAGGGTTAAGAAACTGCTCTTTTGAGGGACCAACTCCTACCTATATCAGCTAGCATTTTTAAGCACTTTTCAATTTTCGTTTAATTTGATTAGTTATTAGCAGCGGAGTGAGAGCTTACTCTTTTGAGGGATCAAGTCTTGCTCATATTAACAACTATTCTGTTTTCTTTGCTTTCATAATTCAATTAATATAGGAGTTAAACCTTACTATATTAACTAAATATGATTATTTTTTCTTTCATGGCTTATTTAAAATTGATAGAAGGGTCAAGAAATTGCTCTTCTAAGGAACCAACCTTGGCTCATATCAACCCTAAGAACATGGTCATTTCCATTTTAAATTTTAATTTTAGATAAAACACAAGGAAAACATCAAGTTAAAAGTATCATTTGAACCTTCATCGAGACTATAAGGCTCTCAGAATGACTAACTGGAAAGCATACAGATCATTTAAGCTTTTAATAATTAATTGAGTTTCCTTACTAAGGACCTTAAACCAATTCCAACTCTAAATTCTCAAGTTAAATAACAAGTAAAACTACTCCACATGGATATTAGAAAGTCATTTAACATAGTAAAGTTAACTTAAAAGAAAGATGATGTTGTTCACAACTAAGCTCAATTGAGTTATTAGGTGATTTTGTCTCAAAATTTGAAAAATTTTGGCCATATTTTACAATTTCATTATTTTCCTATAATTGTGGAAGAAAGAAAGGTCAATGAAGCATGTTTTCTCTATTCTCATTCAATTATTAACATCAGTCTCAATAACCCTTTATTTTGCTTAAATTCCTTCCCCCACACTTAAACTAAATATTGTCCTCAATGTTTAAAACATGATGAAATAAACAAGAGAAATTAGCAATTAAAAGTGCAAAGAAAAATTTTAAGAATAAGAAGTTCAAAAAACTTCCTTGTTTAGAATGTAGGTTGAAAGTATTTTTGAAACAATGGCTTTGGTTGCATTCTTGATTAAAGTTGTTTAAGTTTAAGAAAAACAAGGTAAAACATTAGTAGTAACTGTGGGTTCGGTTAAAATGGCAGTTGAAGCTATGAAAAATGTTTCTAAGTCTCATGTCCTCAATTGTATTATCTTACAATTGGCTTACTCAAATTTCGCCACAAAGAATTTGAATCACTTCACAAAGCATTAAAGAATAAAGAATTACAAAAAACCAAAAAAGAATAAAAAAATTAGCTTAAGTATAAAGAATAAAAGAATAGAATTTGTCTAAGTTTAAAAGAATGAAATTGTCTTTAAGAATCATAAAAAGGATTGAAAATTAGTTTTTATTTGCTTCCTTTCCCTTTCTTACTAGCTTATCCTTTCTTTTGTTTTGTTTTTCTTTTGTTTTCTTCCCTTTTTCTGTTGTTCTTCTTTCCTCCTCCTCCTATTGCTTTTGTAGGGTTTGGGTGATTTCCTCATCTTTCTTTTCTTGTTCGTCTAAGCCCTACACTCATTGTCTTTCGTAAAATGTTCTTGGTCTTCCCTTTCTCTTATTAAAAATTCTCTGTTTTCTTTTCCCTTCTTAGTTCCTAAGGGTATGATTAGCCTCCCCTATGCTACTTTTTGTTGCTTTTCCTCAAAACCATTTATTATATTTATTTAACTCAACCCTAGACTTATGAAATTTCTGTAGATTATCAACATGAAATTTTTCTCCGTTCAGTTCAACTCAGCCTCCATCTTTTTCTTAAGGTTGTTTGTCTTCTCTATAAATTAGAAGAGAAGTATTTTCATTGAAAAGATCTTTAGCTACATCTTCCAAAATTTTTCTACTACTGCTTCGAAGAATTTTTCCTTATTGGTATCATTTTTACAAGTTTGAAAAAATATGTCCTTAAGTGTTTGGAAAGTTTCTTCTTCCTCATTGATTCGGTCTTCTAACGTTTGCAAGACTAGCTGATGAATGTCTTCTAGGATTTCTTCATTTGACTTGCTTGGAGGGGTCCACTGTACCCTTTGGAGCTTCATTGGAGGTGAAAAGTGGCTTTCCTTGAGAGATGTTATCAACCACCATTGTTGCACCTTCTACAACAATTTTGAACACGTACAACATATAGTTTCAACAATTGTTTCCTCCATTTATAATTCTTCTTATAGCATATCATCATTACATGGTTCACCTTGGATGGCAACTTCAGTAGTTATATTCAGATCTATCATCCCCATTACATCTACACTACGACTTATGTCTTCATCATCGCTAGCATTACTCTAGGCAGCAGGAACATTAACAACACTATGATCAACACCACTTGGTGCTGTAGAAACTTCACTACCCACTTCCTTTGCGATCCTCTTTACTAGGTTATCGATCATAATGGGGTTATACTCCTCATCTAACAATTCATCTTAAATGATTAGTTTTCTTCTTCTTGTCTTAGTGAAAATCATGGTTCTTTTATAGCTTCTGGGTAGTGGTCTTATTGAAGTGAAGTCATGATACGACTTTTGGGTTATGGTTCTCTAGGCAAGAAAGAGGTTGTGTTTGGGGGACAGGGGCCAAAGTGGTTCTAAGGGTAGGCTCAAGTATAACAGGGCAAGGGGATAGTGTTTGATGTATAGGTTTTTGAGTGTGTATGGGAGAGGCGGATGGTGTATGAATGGCATCGTTATCCTCATTTAAGTAATGAGCAAGCGACTCAACTATCCTATGTTCATGTGGTTATTATTCTATAGAAAAAGAAGGTTAGGTTTGTGTTTAGTTCTAGGGTGGTGAAGGTACGTGTATGGCTATTGAGGAAGGCATGGCATTATCATCACTATCATCATCATCTGACTTAGCCATGGTGGGTTTATGGCTTGATCTTTTGGACTGTGTGGGGTTTTGTGGGGCAAAATGGGTAAACATCTTAATTAGCTTTCTCACATTCTCTTTGTGGTCACTCATGCCTTTGTCATACTTTGCTTCAAAGGCAATAACCTTGTCCTTCAACTTGACCTCAGCTATTTAAATTGACATCTAGAAAATTATGCTGGTGCCTTAAGTGCTTTAGCCTTGACCCATTCTACCTCAATGCCAATATTGGGGTCTTCAACCTCAACTTGACCCCAGCCATTGAAGGGTTTCTTGTTTAATCCTTTTGAATTTATAGACCAAGTCTATAGGCTATTGCCTTGGCCAAAATTTCAAATTCTTCAAAATTCTTATTATCAGGACCCTAAGAAACACTCCCTTACACTACATCATGGCCTGATGCCTAACTCTTCATACCATATCAGCCTAACATTCATCTTTTATTTCTTCAACATGTTGTAGAGAGGATGTAACTTAGCTTCAACAATTGTACTAGCCCCTTATAATTTGGAGAAGATGCTCCTCACAACAATGTAGTGGAGGATTCTTACACTATTCTTCTTGAAGGTCGAAGCCATTTTTTTTAGGGTATAAAAATTCCCTCTACTAGTTCTTCTGTAAAGACCTTTATTTCCTCCCTGAAACTTCTGTGGTTAGATTCTCGAATTCCTTCCCATAAATCCCTTCTTTGTTCTCGTATAGCCCCATAGCAGCTATGAATTTTCTCATAGGGAGATCTATGTACTCCCCAAAAGCATAGAAGCTAATTGAATCATCCAAAGATAGCACTTGGGGCCCCATTTTGAAACTTTCTAGGAAGGCCAAAATAATTCTTTCATATGCTTCCTCCCTGGTATCAAACAAATTCTCGCACACCTTATCTATGAAAGGCCTCTTAAAAGAAGCCTCCAACCTATAACTTCGTATCAATCCCTACTTCATCACAACATTTGGTATTATTGTCTTTTTAGTAAGTAAATTTTTAAATATTTCTTTGCCTTCAACGTTTAAACCTATTGGAGGTTGAAGACGGATACTTACATGTGATGATGAAGGTTTAGATTCAGTTCTAGCCTTTTTGGTGTTCTTGGTAGGTTAGGTTTGGGACCATATTTTGGGTGCCATTTTCTGTAAAACAAACAAACAACATAAATTTCCTGTTCGAAACCTAGTATTAAAAATAAAAGAATAAAATTTTGCCCTACTTTTTGACTAAAAAATAAATCAAAGTTCTTAATCTTGCTTGAAGAATAAACTTAGGGCATTCTTCTTCTTGGCTTTTCTTAAAGAATTTTGAAATAAATTTTAACTCCATTACTATTTCCTAACCTTCTATCATTGTTCTTGAAAAGAATAAGATATTCAAAACAACCCTAAAATAGCTAAGTTTTTCTTAGGGTTTTATGGAAGTTCAAAAGTTACGATAGAGTTTATTAAAGATTATTCAAGTAAAACCCTAATATTTTCAACTGAAGAAGTAGAAAATAGTCAGTTTAACTTGTTTTAAACATTAGGGAAGCTACTTATCAATAAAATTAGATTTATTTAACCTTTGTAAATTTTGAAACCCTAAAAGTAACAAGATTAAAAGAGCATTTACATAGATATAAACTGCAGTATTGAAATAAAAAGTGAAGAAATGTGCTTACCTCATCAGTTTGACGATGAAAATGCTGGAAAAGAACGATTTATTTCAAGTTCATGTAAGAGGATGTTTCGAGGGTTTTAAGAGGGTTTATTGGGTTCGTTAAGTTTTTTGAATGAAGTAATAAATGAGAGAGAAACAACGGTATTAAAGCTTATATACTAAATGGATTACGGTTCAATCACAAGCATAGTTTAGAACACGGTTTGTATTTTATTAAGACCAAACAAAATAATTAAAGAATCATGTTCTTCATTTAAGTCACGGCTTAAACCTTAAAGAATAAAGGAAATAAAAGAATCAAGGCTACAAATTGGCCCTTTTATTACTCTTGCAAAAAGAAATACTAAAAATAAAAGAATATTAAAGAATAAAAGAATCGCGGTCTCAGTTGCGAGCTCAATTCAAATCGCAATATAGATTGTGAAAAAAAAATATTCTTCTTTTCTAACCACAGGTTGGTTCGTTGCTAAATTATCAGGCGTATTCCTACAAAAACACTTAAAAGCAGGCATTAAAGTGCAGCTTGAACTGTAGGCCTGATTGCATCTCTGTTATTCAGACTTCAACAAAGAATTTAACTAAAAGCATCATTCAAAACTTAAAAATCATCATCCAAATTTACAAAATCCTCAAGAAAACTTGTTTCAAAGTCTTACAACCATAGACATCATTCATCAAACATTCATCAAGTATTCCATAATCTTTTAAACATACTTAAGTCTTTAAAAGAAAATCACATCATCCAAACAAAATAAAATAAGTAAAAACAAAAACTAGGATTTGTCATCCAAAGAGTTTTTCATTTTAACTATTGGCTTGGTCCTTGGAATTTGCTTCTGTGTTGGCTGGCAAAGTTCCTTGAAGTCTTTAGATAAAAGCTTGGAAATCTGACCTAATTGTGTCTCCAGTTTGTGAATGGTAGCTGAGTGATTTCTTAAAGCAGTATCAATTCCTTACTACCTAGCATTAGAGGCTTTGATAAACTGAAGAATCAATTATTTTAAAGAACTCTTTCCTCGAGACAAATTTGATCCTTGACCTTACTATTTTTGAAAATTTTGTGGAGTAAAATTAGGATTTTGAAAATTGCTGTTGCTCCGCCTAAAATTTAGATGGTTTCTCGAGCCAGGGTTGTAGGTGTTACTGCAAGGATCATGCTTAGGTTCACTGTAATTTCCAATAAGATCTACATTCTCAGAAATTATGCCCTTAGAACTTTTCCCTATGACTCCATCACCATATGCAGTTGGTTAGTTCTCATGGCCATACTATCAACCTTTCTGGACAGGGCCTCTATCTTAGAGGTCAAGGATTCCATAACATCTAGTTTGAAACACCTTTAGGCTTCCCTTTCCTAGCTTTGATAGATGACCATTGGTAATGGTTATTGGCCATGTCCTAAAACAAATTTAAACTCTCTTCAGGGGATTTGTTGTTAAGAATGCCTCCTACTGCTACATCAATAAGCTCCCTAGTCCCATAATTAGCCAATTGTAAAAACGTTTGCACCTGTGTCCATCAGGCAATCCATGGCGTGCGCACCTACCTAACAACTCCTTCTACCTCTCGAAAGTTTTGTAAAGGTTTTAGACTCTAATTGGTGGAAAGATGATTTATTTGCTCTTAGCTTGGCTATCCTAGAGGGTGGAAAATACTTCCTCATGAAGCTCTCAACCATTTGCTACCAAGTAGTTATAGACTATCTAGGTAGATTATTATGCCACTTCTTTGTGTTTCTCCTAAGAGAAAAAGGAAACAGCTTAAAGTGCATAACACTATCAAAGGGCCCATTAATCTTAAAGGTATAAAAAAATTCCAAAAACCATTAGATGTGGGTGTTTGGGTCTTCATCTTGCAGTTCATCAAACTGGACATACTGTTGTACCATTTAGATAAGTTAGGCTTTATTTCAAAATTGTTGGCTACCACTTTAGGTCTAATGATGCTAGTATTAGCTCCATCTAGGGGGAGTTTGTAGAAATCAACATAGTCTTAGGCTGGTTTATTCCAACAGGTTCATTTTCTTCCTTTTCTACCCTTATCCAATTTTTAGGTCCATTCTATTTGCCATTTCTTCGAGTAAAAGTCTTCTCGTTTCTCTATCTATTCTCCTAGATGTTTATCCTATTCTTTAGGTTTTGGAGTAAATGGAAACAAAGAGTAAGATTGACTCCTAGTCATAATCTTACATTTTTTTATGGTAAAGAGTTAGTCTTCACAAACCTATATGGTAACATACAAACTGCAGACAAAAAGACATTATTTAGAGCTACAAGCCTACAACAACACAGTGAAACAACAATAGAATGGTTATATAACAACAACAATTAAAAATAAAGAAAGAATCATTAATAAAAAAACTAAAGAATTAAATAAAAGATAAACAAAAACAAAATGTTTGTTACATATGGTATAACATATGTTAAGGGTTTGTTACATATAGTACGACATACATTTTGCAACACCTTTATGCATTTCATGAAGATATTATTTGCCGACATGACATTTTTTTTTTTTTTAAAAATTTCCATATCTCTACTTGCTTTTATTTTAGGGTAGCATGTTCATGACAATCAAGACAGGGTCACTTTTTGCGTTTCGAATTGTGGGCTCAAGGTTTGGCCAAGATATGAGCTATATCTTTTTCATTGGAGGTGCAATTTAAGGCCAATATGTACCATGGTTAGAACCCTGGGCATCTAAGCACGATTAAGGCTATGCACTTGAATTTTAATAGACATGGTTCTCTCAATGCAAATAACGGTATAGGTTGATATTAAGGTCGCGAATTGGAAATTTGCCTTCTTTTCTTACCTTCAATTGGGATCTTTCAAATGTGATTGGGATCTATCTTCAAACATTATTTTTGTTTTGCTCCAATGTTGATTCACATTATTTATTCTTTTTATGATCTTTGGAGTTGGAAAAACAACATTTTCACAATAATAGTACACAATCATTGGAATTTATCCAAAAATAGAAAAATATAAATTACTATAAATGAAATAAAGTAAAAATAACTTGTCAGGATCTAAGCTATTCTAACAAAAGACACTAATCTACACGCTATCTACTTTAGTTCTGTCAAATTTATTTGTTAACTTTCCATGAACACCCTCTACTAGTATCCACATGAACAAACCATTATCGAAACATAATCACAAGTGTGCTAGCACCTTAGAATTTGCAAGTGCCATTCTTTTTTACTCTCTGTAGAAAATCTTATTTTCTGCTTAAAACATATGTTTTTTGGTTTTTTTATTTTGCTCTCTCTAAATATCTTCATCTATCACACAAAAAGAAAGTGCAATATATATATTGGAATAAAACATGATCTACTATTATTTAGTAAATCATGTCCCTTCTATTTTGGATAGGTAACCAAAATTCAACATTATTTATTACTTTTTATTTTACAATCAAATTTTAAATAAATCTTTTATTTCAAAATAAAAGACTACTTTTCTCTTTTGATTTGGATAATCTACTTAAGGTAGTATTTAATGAATTTGGACACTTTCCAAATAAAATCATGTGTTTGTGTTAATTCATTCTTTATGTGCAACCCATGAGGTTCATTTAACATTAGCAGTAGGTCAATATATTATTTCTAGCTCATAAGTCATAAGTGGCCTCCAACAAGACATTATGACTACACAAGTTAAACGAAAGTCATCAATCTAATACAAGCTAATCCATAACTTATGTCATAATCCGTTGTCACACGATATCTAGATTGAACATAAGGTATGGATAATGTCACCCTTATATTCAATCTTATCTTTTCTTGATTTCCATGTAGACTAATAAGACTAATGACATTGATCATACTATCAATTCATTTGAGTAAGACTATGTACTTCTCAATCTTACTTATCAATAGGGCTAGAGATATCTTTCCTACTATGCTCAATCACTACCTTTATAATTATCCACTTATAGATAACATTTGATTGTATGAAATCATAATATTCCTTATGTTGGAATCCTGCGATTTTAAGTCTATAGATTTAATATCATAGTTATTATGGGAATTATTTATGACATTAATTTATGTAGTGACCTGATAGCAAATTCGATCCGATACTTAGTTCTTTGACATGCACCTATGAGTTTGATTTGTGTCTCCAACATATAAGCATCTCATGATTATCAATCAAGCCCCATACTAAACTTAATTCATTATTATTCCCACAATAACGAGAGGGAAATTTAGAATAATTATATGATTATCCATTGATATTATTATAAAATAAGCATGCAAACAATATAATATCAATGACTCTTTATTAATAAACCATAAAGATGACAATATCCAATGATTGGCCTAAGGCACAATCACTAATAGAGGGACCATACGAAGGTATGGTTGTTAATAGGGGTAGAAACAATAAAGCAATGGAGGTAGGAGCAAATCACATTCCAACTCAAAGTTTAATGGGTTTTGATGTTTTCATTGAAAATGAAGGAGGCACTTTGAAAAATACTGCCTATAATGAAAGAAGGGAAGCAAGTAGATGGAATAAAACATTAGCAATGCATTTGTGGTTCAAAATTACTCCAAGGTAGTTATGGATAATTTTGATGAAGGAAAAAGTAATGATGCGTTAGCTGTTAGTATATCAAGTTCTGCAAATACTTAGGTCATGTACATATGTGCCTCTCATTGCATGAATATTTGAAGGATTTGTTTACTTCTTTCAAGGAGTGGAATGACGGTGTGAAATCGGGTGATAAGGAGTTTAGTGTAAAGCGTAGTGTTTTTGTGCAGATTGAGATGTATGATGAGATAGTCAAAACATTAAATGCTTGGAATATTCCTAATCTATGGAAAAATTTTATATCAATAAGGATCTTAGTATAAATAGGGATGTTGCTTTGGATAAACAAGGATATAGCTATTCTGGTAGAGATGTGTCAATTAGAGTTTCAAGGATGCACTAACAATAATGAAAGGTAAATTGCAGCATGAAATTTAAACCTTAGTAGATAGTGATGGGAAGAGTGGTAGTCTTATGATCTTTAGACTAGTAAGATGATTATACAGAGTTGTGGCAGTGTAAATTGGGTCAAATGAGTAAGAAGGGGTTGATAATGTCGAGTAAATAGGGATTGCTGGGTTGTGCATAAAAAGAGAAATTGACATTTTGAGAGGCTTATGTTGTGAGCAAGTAGTATTGGGTGAAGTTCAATTTTGTCAAACACACCTTTACTCGTATCGTTGAGTATATTCATTCAAATTTGTGGGGTCCCTCTCCTATTGAATCTCATGGTTGATGCAATATATTACTTTCATTGATGATTACTCTAAGAAATTTTAGGTGTAATTTCTAAAATTAAGGATGATTTATTTAGGCAATTCAAGGGGTAGAAGATTATGGCTGAAAAATAGATTTGGGAACAAGTCCAAATACTCAATATAGACAATGAGTTAGAGTTCTATAATGCACCATTTCACGAGTCTAAAACAATAAAAGAAAAAGGTTAATGTTGCTAATGTTATCTGAACTTTAGCTAAAATATACAATTAGATACATGAACTTTAAATTTGATTAATTTGATATATAAACTTTGAAATTGATTAATTTAGTACCCAAAAAAACTTTCCATGCACGTCGACAATATCTCCATATTAGTACATGTCAACTATAAATAATATGGCAAATTGCAAACATAAATATACCACATGCATTAGCTTTATGTGCACTTATCTCTCTTGTTTTTAAAATCGTGCATTTAAATCCCAAATTCTTTTTAAAAAATGTGCATATATTGGATTCATGTATGCTTAGTAGTTTTCTAATATTTGTAATCATGTGTTTAGACCCTAAAATCATTAGAAGATGTCTATTATGAACATTTTAAGTGTTTAAATGCACTTTTTAAAAAGATTTAGAGGTTTGAAAGCACCACTTTAAAAATAAAAATGATCAAGTACCCATAAAATAAATATAAGAAAATATATTTACAATTTATTCTTAAGATAACTCTTATTAGGAATTAAGCAGCATCATCTCTTGGCCCTCTGAATCTAACAATTTAATTGTCTAAAACGAGAATTTTTTGGTACATTGCCTGACTTAGCTATTTCACAAATTTTTTTTTTTCAAAGGGGGTTTTTCTCAACCGCTCTCTCACCTAGCTAAATGGAATAAGGAAGGAATATAATTCTAATTCAAAGGGAATGTAATAGAGTTGTAATAGCCATAATAATATTCACTTGGTGTAAAAAGTAAAACAAGTAATTATTAGAGTAAAAGGTAAAATATCTATAATGTTCATTGTGTTTATTGTAGAGAGAGGATAATCATATAGGTGTTATTTTCAAGATAGAGGTACATGAATTGTTATTAATCATTTTACCTAATAACAATTCATTATGAATTTTCATTCTTTTCAAATAAACACCGTAATATCAGTTTTACGTCAAATGAGGAATGAATGAATAGTTATTCATATCAAGTGAACGAATTGCAAGAGTCTTGACGTCATGGATATCGCCATTGATTATGACGTAATTTGTGACGAGATATGTCTGCTTCCGTCGTAAATGACATTTTGAATCAGCAAATCGCCATTAATTTTTACGAATCTATAAAAGGGATGTTACAATTACATGCTTGTGTACTTCAAGGAATAACCGGCCAAAAAAAAAAAGGGAAGAAGAAGAACTTTAAGGAAACAAATAAAATAGTATTCACATTTATAAACTTGTCAGATTTACTGGAAATAAATAAATAAAAACTAGTAATTTTTGGTTGGTAGAAGAAGATGAGAATGAAAGAAAATTATTATAAAACACTATTAGAATAAGACTAGAATTGAATTTTAATGGCTATTATGGAATAATACAATTATTATTCTTTTTGTTTAATTTTTTTTCTCATACCGATTCTAAAGAAAGAAGTCCAAATAAAATTTCAATTATATAACACTCCATAGCCAATTCACTTGAGGGGAATAACTATTGATGCCCTCCTCATTTCATGTAAAATTGCTATTACAATGTATAGTTGAGAAGAATGACAATTCATAGTGAATTACTATATGTAAAATAATGAATAATAATTTTTGTTCTTACATACATGAATTGCTAATCAATTGTTTGTTTTCAATATTTGTCATAAATATCCCTATTGCAAGTGGTGAGTAGCTAGTAGAAAAGGTGCTACAAGATGTTAAACTTGCACACGCAGAATATGGTTAATGGTGTACCGAAGGTAGTCCGACACGGCTACTTCAATGTTTAAGTGTTCTTGTGGGTTTGAGAAAGCAAGATTGGATGAGGTGAGATTAAGCTAGATAAGATAGGATACCCCTACCTTTAAGGGTGGAGGTCTATTTATAGTTTTTATCATTCCTTAATTGAGTGCCCATGGGATCTTGTTCCACAAAGAGGTAAAATATGACCTTGGACCTTAGGTGGTTCTTGCTCATAGTAGAGGTGGCAAAGGTCAAAGTTGTTTCCTTCAAGAAGGTTAAAGTAAGATGTGGAGGTATGATCCTCAATAGGATCAGGTTGATGGCAAATGAGGAGTTGAAGTCCTTATCGAATTAAGGCCTTTATAGAGTTTCATCACAGTGCCAAAGTTCTCGTGTGGGCGATGCCTTTGTGGACTAAAGGCTCTTGTAGAGTTTTTTTACCTAAGCTTGTGAGATTTTTTTATGGGCTTACTAGCTCATTAGGTCGATGTTGGACGTACTATGTTATAGCCAAATGTTTTCTATTGACAAATTCTATTTTGAAAATATCGGTATTATTATAGATATTTTACTTTTACTTCAATAATTATTTATTTTATTTAATTTTATACAAAGCGAACATTGGATATCATAACAACTATTAGATTCAAATTGAATTGAAATTCAATTCAAACAAACAAAGTGAACCTGCCCTAAATGTGAATTTAAAGAATGATTTTTAAGAAAGAGTAGTATTTTTTTTGCAATATCATAAGACTGAAGTTTTTAAACGCCATTCACTTTGACATTGATATTTACTTAAATAATCACTCACACAATTGATTTTTTTACCCATTTTTTTGCCGTTAACATTAAAAATTTCTGCTATAAAATTCAAATAAATTCTTCCATTGAGTTGATAAGAGGACATAATTAACTTCGCGTATTCGATTTCACAGAAAGTATTTTAAAGTTCACCGATTCGTGTAATAGTTTAAAAGATCCTACAAAATCACATATTATTTAATAATATCATTGTTTAAGAAGCAGGCGTTGGAAAGGGTCTGCTTCTCATTTGGATTTATTTGGACAAAGTGGACGTGAAAATACTGAAATAGGGCCCTTACCCATATAAATTGTTAGTTAGACACAAAAACAGTGGGGCTATGTGAATAAGATAGAGCTTTTTGTTTTCATTGTGCTTTTGTCCCCGTCTCGTGGTAGACATATTCTGACTATAATGCTGGGTGCTCGTGCAATATTTATATGGAAAATGTTTTTTTTTTAATTTTTATTGTTGTTTCTTCAAATTTTTCTTATTGGTAAGAGGGGTCGCAACGGGATAATTTAATTCATCATTTTAATTATTGAAATCCTCATTGTATCAACTGGCCCTATAACCATTTCAATAATAACTACCCTGTTTG
The DNA here is from genome assembly GCA_024138025.1 of Combretum micranthum. Classification (NCBI taxonomy): domain Eukaryota; kingdom Viridiplantae; phylum Streptophyta; class Magnoliopsida; order Myrtales; family Combretaceae; genus Combretum; species Combretum micranthum. The sequence goes on along the minus strand of JAMXBD010001836.1, from coordinate 12,289 downwards.
AATGTGCTTTTCTGTCTATATGATTTAAATCTGTTTGAAACATGATGTTTGGAAAATCATTTAAAACGATTTATCTATTTATGCTTCATAAGTAAGGCGTAATTGGAGAATAACATAAGGAAATGAAAATTCATGTAATATCATGTAAACAGGTTTTAAAATTATATTTTATGCATTGAAAAAAAATTAATATTTAAAAAATAAATAAATAAAATGAAGGGTTAATAAGTTCAAATTCATAGCAATGAAGAAGAAGATATATATAGTGCAGGTGATGAGATCATAATAAGTATTTTCTAATGGCTCATTATCAATACATTTATATCTTAACCAAGGGCGGATGTAGGATTAGACAACTAAGGAGAACTTAATTAATTTAATCTTAAAATTATTTATTAATATTTACTAGTTATTACAATTATATTACATTTTATATTTATAAAATTTTCATAATGATTTTAATGTGATATTTTTAAAACTTCATGCAAAAAAATCATTCGAACAATAATTAAGAGTATTTAGTACATATCGTAAGAGATGATATATAGTTCACTTGAAAAATAATTATTAATAAAAAATATAGAGTTAATGTCTATATAAATGTTGCTTTATAAAAATAAATCATAAAATATATCTAAATATGATATTTATTCAATATTTTGTGATCATTTTCTTGGCTTTACTTGTAGAAAAAATAATGTTACTAAATCAAATTATATAATTAATATGTAATATGATTGTTTTTAGCATAAATATATCATTTGGAAAAAAAAAAGCATAAATATATCATAAAATATATGTAGATAGATAGTTATTAACTTAATTGAAGAAAAAAAGTTAGTAAATCAAATTATATGATTAGTGTGTAATAAGATTGAATTATAATATAGATAATGATAATTATTACCGTATGATATGCTTTGAATATAAAATAGTTATTAATAAGAATTTATTTAGCTTGATAATTTTATGATAAAAGAATTTAATATTATTAGTTATTGTAAAAGAAAAAGTTAAAAAAAAACATATATATCTAGAGAAAGAGTAGCTAGTGTAATAAATGCATATTGAAAAAAAAAATAGAATTTAAACGATGACTCATTGATGTAAAAGGAGATACTTAACCACTAGTTTGTACTTTGTTATACGTCATAATTTTCTTTTTATAATATACATATAATATATAATTTTTTTTAAATGCTTAAAAATTAATATCTTCCAAGTCTAGACGGCCCCTTAAACCCACCCTTGATCTTAACCATTTAATGACTCACCAGACAATTCTGTAATAAAGTAAATTAATGGTAAAATTTTCCATGCTAAAAAATTTGATAAAGAAAACAAAATTTAACACTTGCATTTTTTTGAATGCACGTAGTATTGAAAAGCATATATTTGTAAATATACAATATATATAAACTTTTTTTTAAAAAAATAAACTGCAAACATTGGCTAGCGCTCCCTGTAATTTATTTGAATTTTCCATTTACCATTCCTTTTACCCATGATATAATTTATTGAGAGAGAGAAGAATGGAAATGCGACCAAGTGGAAATGACGTGACAAGGAGAATTATGTACCGAGTATCTTTGTACATCAAATGAAGACAAATTGCTTGAATATTAAATTACCTGCGATGTACTGAGTTGTTGTTTGTTTTATAGCGGACTTCGTGTAATTAGCTTTGCCGGTAAATTAGTGTCGTGCCTAGGAAAATAAGGGCAATCCTCTCCCTATTATGGAGCCACATGCCTCCATACTACCTCCTCATTTCAAAAGATAGCTAATCGTCGTTTGAAAATCTCCACCTATTAAAACCACCGTATGCCACTCTCAATTTCCCCTCATGGCGGTAATGTGGGTCAAAAGGGGAAATGCGAGAAGGTGCAACTACAGCCGGTAGGAGTCGCCACAGGTTAAAGTATCCCAACCCATGTACTAAATGTAAGCTTGTTGTATTTTATGAATGTTTGGGTTTGTAAGAAGTGAATTGGCAAAATACAAATAAAGTAGTCTTGAATCTTTCTTGACAATTGCAAATTTTATTAACCTTTAATCAATGGGATTGATGTGTTTTATTGATTGCTAACTATGGATAAAGATTTAGGGTCTGTTTTTTTTTTTTCATCAATGTGTAGAAGGCATATGGATATTTTAGAAACAGACTATTTATTGAAAAACAAAATACAAATAAAAAAAATGTGTATAAGGCATATAGATATTTTAGAAACAGACTATTTATTAAAAAACAAAATACAAATAAAAAAAATTTTATTCATAAACAGATCAAACAGTATAAATAAAAAATAAACCACCCAAACGGACCCTATTTACATAAGGTTTTAATCTAAACCATAAAATTAGATAGTATCAAAATTAGATAGATTAAATTCCATATATTGCTGGATACTTAGACATGACAACTCACCAATAGTTTTTAGGAATGAGAATACTTCTATTAGTATTCTAATAGTTTTCTAACACTCGAAAAACAACTCAATATAAATAATAGGAGTATCTATATCCCTAGGTTACATATGAAGTTACTTAAAGTAGAGAGCTATTTAATAGAGAAAATTACTTAAAATTGAAAGCGTTAGTTAAGATATTGATGTGACAGCTTCAGATAGAGTGTTAACAACTCTGCTAAATAACTCTCCAATCTTGAGTTAGTTCTACAGAGTTAATTATTTTCCAATGGTTTTGTGGGGCCTATGCCATAATTATTCCAAGGAATTTCATGGTAAATCATTTTGATGTGGCATATTTCAACCAATAGAAGTGAGAAAGGGAGGTTGTTTCACCAAGCAACACTTTAAGAAGAGAGAGAGAGAAAAAGAGAACGAAAGAGTGTTAAGTAACTCCTTAAAAAACTCACTTTATTGCTAAAGAAAATGGCTTAACATAAGAACTTGTGCTAAGTGTTATTGCTTAAGTGTTTAGGACGGCATAAGAGCATTCAACATGGGCATTTAATGCTATGAGTAGAATCAAGAGGGTAGTTTGGTCATTGAGTGGGTTTACTCTGAAAGTAGGTTTAGCCTTCTGTAAGAAAACTAGTTGAAAGCTAATACCGCTCTCTTAGTAAGGCGATGACAAGTCGAAACCAATTAGAACAGATGAGCCTCTCAAACATGTGGGAGACTATGATTACACCAAGATGATGCTCCCTAAGGGAAGGATAAGCTTAGAACAAAACTTGGTATATAGGACAAGAAAAAGCTTACTTGCCATCTAGAATACGACTAAATGATAATGTAAAGGATGGTTGAGAGCAGTATAGGCACTCTTAGAGAGGAGAACCTCTTGTCCCATGACAAGTAGTATAAAGCCAAAGATCCAAGCTCCATTAGGTCACCTAAATGCTACGTTAGTGTGATTATTATGTGGGTAGTTCTTGTTGTCAGTTGGCACATGTGGATCAAGCTCAAGGTGAGGAGTGGCCACCAGAGGGGACACCATTGTTAGATGGTAGTTGTGTTGTGGGTCATGATTGAAACAAGAATTTCCCTAAATAATCTTGTCGTTAATTTAGCTTGTAAAAGTTCAAGGCGAGGGGCAACCACCAGAGGAGGACATTATTACCAGATGCCAGTTGTGGCACGAGTTGGAAATGAAGCAAGAGTCCAGTGAGCAAACCCTACCATCAAACAAGTCAACAAAAGAGGATCTTAAAGAATAGGGGAATAAGTGAGCGTAAGAGGAAGTGTGTGGAAACCTAAAGTCCTTGTGAGATTTCCTCAATGAAGGATCATACAAAAATATATGATCCACACATATATAAATAACATAACCGAGTCCAAAGAATAGAAGAAATGTAAACCAAAAAAAAGTTTTTTTAATATTTTTTATTTTTCAAATCACTCAAAGAAAAATAAATTTGTTATTGTTCTTTAAATTAAAAATTGATATAGCTATTGGGTCTCATAGTGTATGCCATCATCCTAGAGTAAGTGTTTTTATCCTACTACTACTATAATAATAATAATAATATAATAATAATAAATTTTTAAATAAAAAAGATAAAAACTTAAAGTGAAAACAGTTATTTAGAAATTAAAAAAAAAAAAAAAACTCACTAAGTGCTTTATGAAAAAAGGCACTACAGTAGCCTTGTTTTCACTTCATGGGCATGTGAGCACTGTCCAGGCATAAAGGCACATTATAAGCTGCCACAGTGATAAAAGTCCTGTCTTGTATTTCCTTCATCTTTATTTCTACCTAATGTAGAAATTTTGAAAAAGTTATAAAAAAAATTAAAGTCTCTTTTAATAAAAGAAAGCACCTGGATGCAAGCTAGCTAATTTTGGAAGTAAATTTGTTTTTTTACATATCAAAAGAACCATATATTTGTTGGTTGCTAATTAATTATAATGTAACAATCTCAAGTCCCTATTTTTCAATTTTAAAAAAATTATTAGCTCGGTTAAAATCGTTCCATCCGTTCAATTTCAACTAATTTTTTTTGCGGGATCGCAACTTTAAAACATTTTTTAAAAATCTTTTCATAATTTTTATTTAATCTATTTATATTAAATGGATAGAGTTTAGTATGAAAAAAAAAATAAAAACTAAAGGACAATTGAGATTTCTAGCTAGACAATGCTTATTTATTGGAGAATTTTGTTAAGGTGTAGATGATCAATTGATTATTATGATTTATAACTATATGAGATATGTTTTATATGTTGGTGGTTGATCTCATGTTTTTTACGTGGACGATGAGGATCACTTCAGCAATTTAGGATAGACAATTTAGATTATGCATTCGGTTTATGGAAGCCTAATTTTATTTTGAGAACTTTCACTACATATTTTGGATTTATATAGTTAGCACGTATTATTAGTTTTCAACAGAAAAAAGAAATACTATTATCAATTTGATTTATTGAGTATTTCGAGAGTTATTAGAGATTTTATGCCATTTGCTTATTTTAAGTAGGTTTTAGAGTTTTCGACTGTAGAGATCACCATGACCCGGTTTGGTTCTGGAATCATTTGAAACCTTGAGAGGTAGTCTAGTTCCCAATTCCAGGCAACTAATGGCTCCCATGGTTCTGTTTTAATTCCTTAAAAATTGGAACCGTAAATTGAAAAAAAAAAATAATTTTACACTATTTAGGTAATAGAAAAAATTAAAACATATTTTTAACTTTAAATAAAATTAAGCCTAAGAAGAATTGCTTTTATCCCATTTGATAAAAGAATTTTTTAAGTTGTGTATTTATTTATATATAATTGCATCCACTTTTAGTTATAAAATTAACAATGTCAAACTATAAATATTCAAAATACAAAAAAAAAAAAGTGTTATAAAGACAAGAACAAGTTCGCTTTGCTTAAAAATTTATATAAATTTAACAATGTATAATTTTATTACTTATGTTGGTAGTAACATTAAATGTCATAAATAAGAAATAATTTTTCACTATTCACGTAAAAATAGTTCAAACATTTGATTATTATTTACATTTATTTTCTTTTCTTCTAATCTTCTCTTCTTCTTCTTCTTCTTCTTCTTCTTCTTCTTCTCTCTCTCTCTCTCTCTCTCTCTCTCTCTCTCTCTCTCTCGGGAAAACTGGTTTATTTGCTGATTCAACCAGTTTTTAAACTAATTGGTCATGCGGTTCTAAAGGACAAACCCGCGTAGACTCAGTAAATCAACTAGTATTTTATAACTTGAACCTACCTTTTCTAGACTATATCAAGGTTTGGGATTGCAGATGATAAGTCGGGTGGGAATCGACCCTTTAGGGACCTAATGGGAAGAGAAAAAGACATCGAATTACATGAGGTGAGTCTCAACTTTAAGATTCAACACACATACTCTAACTACAAGACCACTAGGCTAATTGTAATTTGATATCTAAGGATAAAATACTAAGCTTCTTGTTAAATTACATCACAAGTGTTGCACAAGCCAATTTTTTGCCCGTAGAGATGACTCCTGTAAATATAGAAAAAGCGATTAGAGGGTGCCAGGAGGTTACCCAGCGTAGCCACTCCAATGCTTAAGTTAATCCGTAAGTAAGGATAATATGTTTATGATAAGATAAGTAAATTTTTTTTCTTTCCTTTTCCTTTTTTCCAAAGGTGACGGGGGTATTTATAGTGTTTAGGGTCGTACCAGGGTAGACTTCTTCTTAGTAATCAATCTGGTGCTCAAGTTGATGGGGATGCTTGAGCTGAGGAACAAGGACTTCGTGGAGTATGGCCGAGCTGGTTAATCTTCATTGTTGTTGATCTCGCTTTTTCTTTTAACCATGTTATATTTGTCGTCTTGATCTTATATCGACACTAGGCTATTAGTACGGGCCGACGAGGTTGCGTGTGCTAGGAAACTTTCCTTGTTAAGGTTCGTCCATTCCTAAGGCCTAATCAAATGGCTAAGGTGAAGTGTACTTAGGATCCTTAAGATTTTGCTGCATTAAATGTCGGTACTAGTACATTTTTTTCTTGTTTATAAATAGTGCTGGTAAGTAGATTGTTTCTCTATGAACTAAGTTTACTACTCATTTTAATTCATAAATCGAAGGTTTTGCTTTCTCTCTTTAGTACTTAGGAGTTGACCATATCATGAGTTCTCTTCCTATCAACCTTCTTTGTGTTGAGAGGTCGAGCCCTTAAAGGTCGTGAGTCATATGGTGTCTATGGCAACCTATGATTTTTGTTCAATGGGGTTAGAAGCTTTGCAGCCCCAGTTTACATTGGTCCATTACCAAGGTCAATCAGTAAGTTGGGTGTGTTACTTGAGGCCCATTTCCCACTTCTGCTTCGGCCACTCAATTTGGGGCTATGCCTTCCCAGGATCAAGGTCGCTAAGGTCTATTACTTGGTGGAGAAGTCGTGGCGACTGCAGTGGCATGTTTCAGGTGAGTAGGGGCTCATTCGCCATCAACAATTTGAAACTTTAAGGTGTCACTCGAGGTTGTGGTCATCGTGGACGGGTCATTCGTCCCTTTCTCCTACTCCTGAGCTCCTTGCTTTTGGTCATTTTCATGGCTAGTGGAGTTCGTTGGGGATGCATTGGCTTGTTCTCCCTTTTAAGAGGGTCTCCTAATGGCTTATCGGGCATCAACTCATCGTAAGGGATTGACTTTTCCCTCCTGTTCTTGGGTGTGTTAAGTCCTCGTCCAACTGAGATTCATTGTCATTCTTAAAGGTTGATAGAAAAGCTCAGGCATGCATTTGGGTGGTCAAGGAGGTGAAGTTATGTTCAGCCTAAGCCCACATTTTTTGAGTTATGATTGGCTGGGTATTGGAGGATTTCTTTAATTTAAGGTTCAAATGCTTTTCGGAGTTTTCCAACTCAAAGTTGTGTTCAACCCAACTAGTTTATACTTGTGAAAATTTTACCTTGTATTCCTTGGCCGAGATACTAGTCAAAACTACTGTAATGATCTCCTTTAAGTTAATAAAAGTTGTCTCCTTGTTCGGAACTTGTTTTTCTTTGTTGCATGTTGTTAATGTTGTTGTAGACATTTTCTTTCTTTTTTTTATGAAAATAATATGACTGTTGCTTGGGCTTACAAGGGGAGTTACCCAATCCTATGAGGGGAGTTACCTTAAAGAGGGGGTTGCCCTGAGCTTACTCAGTATTAAAGGGTGGAGTTCTTTATACTTCTAAGGCCCTTACCGAATATTACTTGAATTTTTTTTTTTTTTTTGCTATTACATATAAAAAAGGGAGATCTTAGATATGCATTTTTAACGTAGAATCTTCATTTCATTTGTGGTTTTCCCATGGTCACATTTTACCATAAGTAAGTAGTAACTATTCAAAGGACTTTCTTAAGTTGTTCGCATTCCAAGTTCTAGGGTTAAACTCGCCGTCTAGCGTTTTGAGCTTGTACACCCCATTTCGCAAGACTTCTTTCACTATAACCGGAATTTTCTAGTTTTAGACGAGTTTTCCTCAGACTTCTCCTAACCCCATTGCCTCTAACCGTATGCCTAGATTTCTTATCATAGTATCAGGCTACTCCTTGTTGGTATGCAGCAACCCTTTTACTTACAGCGTCTTGAGCCTCTTTTATGGCATCGAGCTTTGCTTGAAGGCCAACCTCTTTGATTAGTTCATTGTTTGACTGAATATGGATGTCCAGTAGTTTGAGCTCTATAGGCAAGAAGGCTTTTGATACAAAGCCTAGACAGAAAGGAGTTTTGTCTATCGAGGTTCATAGGGTGATGCAGTATCCCCACAGGATGCTAAGTAGTTCGTCTGCCCATTCGCTACTCTAACAGTCCACCTTTGCCTTTAAGCTCTGCATGATGGTTTTGTTGACTGCTTCGACCTGACTGTTAGCTCGAAGGTGCACAAGCGAGGAGTAGTGTGTGGTGATATACTCTGCATAGAAGTCTTTCATTCTTTTGGTGTCAAATTGCCTTTCGTTGTCCATTACTATAGAATGTGGAACTTCAAACCTTTTGATGTTCATGTAGATGAATTGTTGGACGTTTTTGTCCATAACCTTTGCTACCACCTTAGCTTCTACTCATGTTTGCACTTTGGGCGTGGTTGATTGGGGGCAATCTTTTGATAACTTTTGCATCACTATACAAATTCTTTTACATCAGCCTTCATGGTTGCCAAAAATAGCCAGCTTACACGACTTGGTGTGTAGCGATTAGGCTTTGATGTGGTTGTTGCACTATCCGGTGTGTAGGTCTTCTAGAACACATTGTCCTTCATCTACGCACAAACAATGAAGGAGGGGAAATTTAAGCCCCTTTTGTACAGAACCCTATTGATCAGGGTATAGTTGGCTGCTCTATACATTAACTTCTTTGCTTCCATTCTATTCAAGGGTAGGGTACTGTCCCTGAGGTATTCCTTTATTCGCGTCATCCAGCTTAGGGGTAAAGTTGCCTATTGTAGATTTAACACCTCGAAGGCCCTCATAATGGTAGATTTCTCTGGCAAGAACTCGATAAGGATTTTTTTTTTTTTTATCTTTCTTCGGTTATGAACTATCATGAAGGGAAGCTTGGAAAGTTTATCAACTTCTATGTTATCAACTGTCATTATTTTAATGATATTCCAAGAGGATAATTCTCTTGTGAGGGATTGGACCACTTCTAAATATCTTGCAATTTCTTCATTCTTTGCCTCATCTATACCTTTGACCTATTGTACCACAAGCTAAGAGTTACAAAAGATCTTGAGATCGCTATTTTGGCTCCAACACACATAGTGAACTTGAGTCCGACTAACAATGCCTCGTATTCTACTTCATTGTTGCTTTTAGGAAAGCTGAATTTCAAAGTGTAGCTTACCTTGAGTCCATAGGGTCCCTTTAGTACTAGGCTAACTCCACTCCCCCCTTGCGTGGAGGATCCATCTACATGGAGGGTCTAGGTAGTCTTTTGTTCATCATCGGGTTCGGGTGTCTTGGTATATTTAGCCACGAAGTCTACTAAAACTTGTGCGTTTATGGCATCCCAAGGTTGGTATGTACCCATAGGCATTGAGCTCGATAGCATATTTCATCATTCTTCCTGGGACTCTGGCTTTTAGAAGATTGCCCTTATCGGCATATCGGTAAGGACGACGATCTGGTGTGCTTGAAAGTATGAATATAGCCGACGTGTTGATATTATAATCGCTAGGGCAAACTTTTCCAGTTTTTTATATCCTTGCTCTGGCCATCAGGGGATATTGCTAATGTAATACATTGGTCGATGTTGTTTCCCTTCAGCTTATGTTAACACAGATGAGAGAGCTCGATTGCTCAATGCAATGTAAAGGCATAAGAACTCACCTTGGAGCATGGCCATTAACAATAGAGGTTTTATTAGGAATTGTTTGAGCTTATTGATGTCCTATTGCAACTTTTTTGTCCACTTGAACTGATCAGGTTTTTTTTAGGATCTTGAAGAACTCTTAGCACTTATCAGCGCTCCTAAAGAGGAACGTGCTTAATGCAATTATTCTATGGCGAGCTGTTGTACTTCTTTAATCAATGTAGGTAGCATCATTGTTAAGATCGCTTTGATCTTGTGGGGATTGTCTTCGATCCCTCTTTGGGACATTAAGTAACCTAAGAATTTTTCTAACAAGATGCCAAACACGCTCTTCTATAGATTGAGCTTTAAATTGTAGAAGCAGAGTCAATCAAAAGTTTTTTGGAAGTCATGCAGGTGATTCTTTACTTGTTTACTTTTCATGATAATGTCATCAATAGAAACTTCCATGTTTTAACTATCTAAGGTTTAAACACCTTAGTGACTAGCCATTAGAAGGTGGCGCCTGCATTTTTAGTTCTAATGGCATCATTTTGTAGTAGTATGTGCCAAAGGACATGATAAAAGGGGTTTGGACTTCATTAGCTTCTTTCATTTTGATTTGATTATAGTGCAAGAAGGTGTCCATGAAACTCAATAACTTGTGACACAAGGTGTTGTCAATGAGCCGATTGATTCGTGGTAATGAGAAGTAATCTTTCGGACATGCTTTGTTCAAATCAGTGTGATCTACACACATCTGCCATTTCCGGTTGGGTAGCAATTCAGGTATTTTTCTTCTGTAATGAATCCTGCTCGAAGCAGTTTCTAGACTCTTTCTTCAATGGAGGCTTATCTCTTAGACGTGAAGTATCTGATTTTCTGGCAAACTGACTTCCGGGTTTTATTGATATTCAGTTGATGTGTGACCACGCTCGACCTTATGCCTATCATGTCAGAAGTCGGCATGAAAAGCTGTCTTTATTCGCTCGCAAGAACATGATCAAGCTCTCCCTTATATCGGAAGGAATCAATTTTCCTACCTTTGTGGTGTGCTCGGGATTTTCATCCAAGGCGACCTCTTCTATAAGCTCGGCTGGCTCATTCAATGCTCGGGTTCGTCTTCTAGTTTCATGTCTATAGTATATACATGGTCTCCTTTTAGAGCTTTGATGTATAGTTTTCAAGATTGTTCCTAATCTCCTCAACATACCCCTACCCTAGTTGGAGTTATGAACTTTGCTTTGAGGGTTGGGAGATGATCATGCCGAATATTAATTGTATGGCCCTTCCTAATATGACGTTGTAGGAGGACCAACAATCAACCATAAGGAAATCTATCTGGTAGATGGCATTACACGACTCTTCATTGAACTCAAGGGGCGGGGCAATGATCCCTCGAGGTCGAACGAGTTGATTATCAAAACCATATAGTTCGTGATCCTAGGGCCTTAACTTTGGTTTTAACTCATGTTTCATTTGTTTGTATGCTTGATTGAAGAGAATGTTAGATTGCTTCTTGTGTCGATCAACACTCTTTTGTCTTTCTAGCTCGAAATGCAAGCAAAGATTACCAAAGCGTCTTGGTGAGGGGTCTAGACTCCTTCATAACTTTGTCTGAAAAGGAAATGGTGGTGTTGACCTTTGTCCTTTTAGGTTCTAGGTTCATCATTCGTTGGGATGAGCTTGGGTTAAGTGGTAGCCCTGCTCTCATCAAGGTCATAGGACCGCTTATTATATTATTGATTTCACTATGGCATTGTTAGTGGAGTTAGGGTTAATCTGAGTAGCCTCGGGTGTTAGAAGCTTTCTCCTTCTCACCAATCCTATATCTCTATATGGGTAGCTCTGGTTTGAGGTCATGATTGATGCACTGCTTGAGCCAGCCATACCACATGGCATCCTCTATGGTGCTTTTAAGTTGCTAACAGTTCTTTGTATCATGCCCACGGTCACAGTGGTACTTACAATATTCTTTTGAGTCTTTTCTTCTCAAGCTGGGCCTCATTGGAGGAGGTGGTGGGAGGAGGTGGCAGCAGGAGGCCTTGGTTCCTTATCTTAAGGAACACGTTGTGGACCAGTAATTTTAAAGGCATGAATTCATCATGTGTCGGGAAGAGTTCTTGCTTGTAATTATCTCTACGACCCTATTGTGCATCAGCTCAATTGAAGTTGCAATGGTCTTTTTATTGTCCTTTTTCTCGAGGTGGATTGTTTTTAGTTTGAGGGAGCTCGGTCCTGGCTTCAGCTTCCCTTCTAGTGTTTCTAGTGTCTTCTTGGAAAATATATGTAATATAAAGGAAAATATTTTATAATGAAGGGTAATAGTGTCATTTGTTATAAAATGAGAGAGTTTTATGGTCCATCCTCATAAGTTTTATTTATGTGTATTATATGGCAGACATATAATACATGAGGTGTCTTTTCGTTTCCGGTGCTGTTATAAGAATTGAAGAGTTTCGTGTCTTTTCGTTTCTAGTGTACTGTTGCGAAAATTGAAGGGTCAAAAAGTTTCTTTATATCTTTACCCTTTTCCTCTTCTATAAATAGACCCCTTTGGCTTAGA